>OU015493.1:140704123-141036623 GCA_907164885.2 Dolomedes plantarius | reverse complement strand
TTACGACTAATTTCAGATTTATACGCCAGTGAATTTTCCTGGCGGGTCTGAAACAGTTGCTGAGGGTTGGCCATTAAAATTTGTTCGTGTATGACGGGGCGTATGATAACAGAATCTAAATTCACGTAAGAGGTACACTGTAAAAATGAAATGATGCTTCAGGTTGCAATGTTTCTGGGTAGTTGGTTACCTGTTTTGGGAATCCCATATTTGTATCTTAAACATGCTTTCATACCCTTCTAGTTATACTTCTATTTTTGTTATTTATCATATATATATATATATATATAATTAAAAATAAATAATTATACTAAGGATATAGACAAAAAACAAACAGAAAAAAGCACTCAGGGCTCCACGCACCAAAGGCAAGATTCTGTAGTAGTGCCGGAACTAAACCAAAAATCGAGGTAACCGACTGGTCTCGTCATCAGGCAGCCTAACCAAATCAGTTGCCTGAAGGGGAACTTTCTGAATAGGAGGTAAATGATTAGGCTCCCTGATGGCGAGACCAGTCGGTTACCAGGATTTCTGGTTTAGTTCCGGCACTACTACAGAATCTTGACTTTGGTGCGTGGGACCCTGATTGCTTGGTTTTTGTGTACATTCTTCCTATAATTATTTGTTTTTAGTTATATTTGTCCATTTACAATATGAGGATTTACTGCAACTGCACAATCTTTTATTGAAAAGTTAGAAGATTTCAATGCTAGGGTAGTTTTTAAGTTTATTTGTTTGGCAGTCTATGCCCGTTTTTTAATTTTTTAATTTTTTTGTTTATGTTGAATTGTTTCTATTCTTATAATATATATATATATATATATATATATATATATATATATATATATATATATATATATATATATATATATATATATATATATATATATATTTATAAATAGAGGATATAGTGGACTTGGAGTATGACATAGTATTATCACTACCTCATGTAAGTGGCTGATACTTAAACAACTTTTAAAAGTTCGAGGGAGAAAATATGATGTATTACGTAATGGCTTTCGGTCACTGAAGATTCATAGTTTATTTATTGAGAGTTTACTCCCTGACGGATTATTCATTGCGATTTATTCATTGGCGAGCAAGTCCTGGAACTCCGCATACCGCGTGAATAAGTAATTTCGACACAGCACAGAAGTTTGTAACGGCAAGCTCTTACCTAGCCTGAAGCCACGCAGTTCCGTAAGCAACGCGATGATGGTAGTTATATACATTAGATCAATTTATACCGATGACAAGCGAGTACTTCGTGGAACATTTTTCTCTTTGTTGAATTATAAATAATTTATGCTACAGTATTTCTTTTACCGGCTTATAGCAAATTGATTGACATTGTCTGCTATTAACTTTTGGCTCTTAACCCTTCTCACGACCAGATTGCGCTTTCAGTTATTTTCCTCATCAATCCTTTGCCGTTTTCCACTCTCTGACCTTGGAACCTCGGCAGGAATATCGAGTTTTTGAAAATGCACAGCTTCTATTCATAACAATTTAGCTCTTATCCGCATCAATTAGGCCTTTGCCCCGACCAACCTTTCTCTATAGTAAACATATTACGATTGTGAGCTTAACATCCTACTTAACATCTGTAATCTTGATATGGCCGTTTCAAGGGAATGTTTGGAGCTTTCAGCTAATTATGAACAGTGACCGCAGTGTTTTAATTCCGAGGCATTTATATCCATACTGTCTAAATTTAATATAAAAATGATAAATTATTAAATTACTGTTATAAAACTTGGTATTTTCCAATGATTTTATGGCTGTATATTTACTTTGTAGGGCAGGGTATCACGATCGGCAAAGGCGTCGGGTCGGTTATCTGCAAATTGCGGGTTCGATACCTGACGCCGACAAAACCGCCGACATGGACACTAATAGTGGCGCCGACAAACCAAGTCCCCTATGTCCCCTCTCTCTCTCTCTCTCTCTCTCTCTCTATATATATATATATATATATATATATATATATATATATATATATATATATATATATATATATATATATATAAATATACACTATTTATCAAAAATTAAGGAAAAATCACAAAAAGAGGGATAACACGTTCAAAACTAGGCCAATCTGTTTAAAATTTTAATATGTTGTTAAGTAAAAAGTGCTGAACAATACTACATTATGCAAAATAGTGGCGCTGCAGTCCGAATACATCATTTGCGAGGAGCATAAAAGTACATGTCTCAGGGCAAGGCGACTATTGTCGCTTCGAGGCTGAGATTAGACATCTGGCATAGCCAAATTGTAGCAATGACCTTCAGGCCTTTGACCGAAGATCTGCGATGGCGAGCTATTGGGAGACTAGAGGCAGGACAAAGTTATACAGAAGTGGCCATTTGGCTAAATGTGAGTCCGTCTGGGGTTCATAGACTTTGGCAACAATTTCTAACCACGGATTCGGCATCCAGGAGGTTCAGCCAAGGACGGCCATACGCTACGACGAGTGCCGATGACCGATATTTGTCATTATGCGCACGAAGGCATAGAACCGCAACCCCCTGCAAGCTCCGTCTGCACATCCTCCCTCGTTGCAAGCTACGGAATGTTGGTATGAACGTCAACCGTGCTTAGAAGGCTTCCCAAAGGTGGTCTTTTTGCGAGGCGACCAGCCATTTGCGTCCCGCTCACGCCACGCCATAGGCAGGAGCGTTTGAAGTGGGCACGCCAACATGTCCACTGGACGTGTGATCGATGGAGGGCTGTTCTCTTTACTGATAAGTCCAGGTTCAGCCTCCAAAGCTATAACAGGCGTATTTTGATTTGGAGAGAACCTGGAACTCGTTTTTATCCATCACACATCCGTGATAGAGATGTATACGGATCAGACAGTGTCTGTGTTTGGGGTGGTATCTCTTTGGGTGAACGCACAGACCTCTATGTCTTTCCCCGTGGAAATGTGAATGCTCACACCTATAGAGATGACATCCTTCATCCTTATGTGCGCCCTTATGCTGGGCAATAGGTGATGATTTCGTGCTACAGGACGATAACGCGAGACCTCACAGGGCTCGCATCGTGGATGCTTATCCTGAGCAGGAAACAATTCAGCGTATTTTTATATATATATTTAGTCACTCTAATAAGAACTTAGAAGAAGCTATAAAAAACTTACAAGAGTATTTTATAATAACATATGTAGATAAAGCTGCTAACAATTTTGCAATTATTTGTAAAAAATATTTTGCTATAAGTTTAAAAAATCTTTTAGACAATTGTGATCTGTTTCAGCTTTTGAGAGAATCTACCTGTGTAATTATGAAGAAAATAATACAAACTACTAGGTATAACTGCAGATAACTTTCACTTTCTTTATCTTACTTTAGTTCCTAAGTTTCATAAAACACCTATTGCTTTTAGAGCAGTCACCTGTGGTTACAACACTTATGTTACTAAGGCAAGTGTAATACTATTAAATAACCTAAAATTAATATATAAAGTAATAACTTCTGGTGTTTGTGGAATAATTGATAATAGCTTAAGTCTGGTAAGAAAACTACAAACATTAAATAAATGTAAATCTCTAGTCACATTTGATTTCAAAGATTTATTCAACAATATCAATACAATTGATTTAAATAGGGTAATTATAACTTTAGTAAAAAATCATAATCAATACTTAAACAAAGAATTTAATCTAACTCATTTCAATAGGCTATTAGAAATAGTAACTAAACATAATTATATAGTGCACAATAATAGTATATTCTTCCACGTTAAAGGTGTACCACAAGGTGGAAATGCTTCCAGTATGCTACCCAATTTATATTTACATTTTCGTGAAGTTGATAATATTAATAATATTGTTAATGGCAATTACCAAATATTTAGATATATTGATGACATAATTGTTATTAATAATAGTAATAATAATATAGCTCTAAATTTTTACCCTCCTAATCTAGAACTAGTACAAAGTAGCCAAGAAAAACTTAATGTAAACTTCTTAGATATAAACATAAAAATAAATTCTCATAGTAATTTTACTTTTGATATTTATGATAAAAGATCAGAATAACTTTAATATAGTAAAATATCAAAGTTACTTAACTTGCTTACATAAATCTGCATTTAATAATATTATTGTTAATCAACTAGTAAGAATAAATTGGCTATGTTCTAAGGACAATAGGCATAAGCATATAAAAGATTTGTTTGTAGTGCTAAAACGTAATTATTACCCTGATAGTCTTTCCAAGCACATAATTGGTTGTTTTAGATTTAATGAATGGCATGTTCTGTTGCTAATAATTAGTAATATAAAACTAATGATTAAAGTTAGTGAATAAGTACTTAAAAGTAAATAAAAACTAGTGTAATTAAAATAATAAATAAATCTTAGTCATAATAAATGTCTAAGTTAACTTTGGTTATTATGTCCTATAAAACAGTATCCTAAGTAAGTCTTCTAAAGTGATTCCATTGGCTCCATGGTTGCAATGTTTGTGACGTCAGTCATTTTGCGGTCTCCTAAACTTAACTTTCACTTTGTCTGGCGCCGAGTTTGGTGATCTATGATAAAGCCACTGATTATTCCTTCTTCTATTTCATATGGATTGTACGGTGTCTAAGTATGTTTATTGCTCAGATCATACTTATTAGAAACAATCCATTGGTTTTTAGACAGTATCGGCACATCTGAAGAAAAGATACTGTCTAAAACCTATTATTCACTTATCTATTCATATTTTCACTTATCTTTTCATGTTTTTGGTTCCTGGCTGTAGTGGTTTATGGCTTATACTGGTTTTCCACTTATAACTTTGTCTAATATATATATATATATATATATATATATATATATATATATATATTTATGTATATAAATAAATATATTTTTTTATTTATTTATTTATATACATAAATATATATATATATATATATTTATATGCATACACACACACACACACACACACACATATATATATATATACATATATATATATATATATATATATATATATATATATATATATATATATATATATATATATATATATTGTAAGAGCAGTATTCCGGTCTCGTCACTTGACTCGGTTCAAAATAACGAGACCGGTATTTCTCAAATGGGTGCAGCGTGGACCCACCCCCTATGGAACACTCGAGGCCGCGCATGCAGTGAAGTGATCAAACACTTCTGGCTTTTCTCAGTGAAGAGCATACGCTCAGCTCCCAGCCATTGGAAAAATATTTACTTTGTAATTTCTGAATTGAACGGCTTCATGCTTTTTTAAAAAAAATCTTTTATCATTTGTTCTATTTCCCGAGAAATTTTTAACGACAAAAGCAGGCAATGGTTGCTAGTAAAAAAAATTCTTAGGCCGAATTTTACTTTAAAGGAAAACAGAAAAATTGACAAAACGATCATATATAAAGGTTTATAGTTAAAAAAAACACACTTAGTAAACACACAAATTTTTAGTCACAGAACACGAGCGCATACAAAGTACAGATTAGTTCTACTCTAACCTTCAAAAGGGAAGATTAAGAATGATTTGGATGCACGTGAGCACACTCCAAACATGATTTATCACAGCTGTGAGTTTTTTTTCGAGAAGATGATTCTTTGTAAGAGAAAAGTGCGTTGTACTTACGTTACACAATACAGTAGCAAAATGTTACCCGCACATTATAACATTAATGAATGTGTTGAAGTTATGAATCACTCAGGCGATTAGCGACAATCACCAAACTACGGTCACGCATTATCATTGAGGAAATTTTTATTCTTCTCTTCATACTGTTTTAACATCTGTTTTGGTATGAAATGAATATTTTGGGCTTACAGCGACAGAATGAGCCACCTGTAAAAACAAAACCAATTATCGGAAACGTGTACTGATAAATGGGCAAATAATTGCACAAAATTCAGTTTATATTGTCTGTATGAAAGAGTCCAACTGTTTTTAATGAAAATCACTCCATAGTAGGAAACAAATTTCAAAAATGTATTTTCGTACCTCTAAGGGAAATTGTACATTGTGAAAATTAAAATAAAATATTAACACGTTGTTGACCGGCCGTTTTATTGACCGGTCACGCTCGCAAAACACGAGTTAACTTGAGTTGGCTTTCAGCTGAACACGAGTTTACTAGTTACTGGTCATCTGCGTTTGTGCATGAGAATACGAGTTTACTCGTGACCGGTCAACGTATTAGTAGATGTTAGCTTCTCGGTAGTAGTATCGTAGTGAAGGAGAAAACGTTTTTATAGGCATTCATACATTATCTAACGTAATACGTTTAATGATAATGAAAATTTGCAGTCCAGAGAGGATATGCATCTATTAGAAATGTCGATTTTATTACTGATGCTGCGTTGCAGTTCAATATCACTGTTTAATAATAGTATGGCAAATTTCTGAATAGTAAAATAGTTACTTCTAAAAAAATAATTACAGGTTTTATTATCTCAGTGTTTTCTGATATCGCTAGTCAGCCTTGTGCTAGACATTCCCTTTAAGAATTGCTTTAGCCAAACTTTATGTTTGGGTTAATAAAATGATAGTTGTCGGTTGTAGTTGTCCTTCATATTACTGCAGTGACGTTCAAAGGGAGAAAGTAGCAGGGAGGGATGCCTTCCTTTGAAACTTTACCAGACAAATCTTTTAATACTTGGAGGCATAAATAAATATAGAAATTTATACATAAAAATAAAAACACAGGTACAGAATACACACACACACCCTGTATATATGCGTGTGTGTGTGTGAATTTGTATTCCCTCCTAGGTGAGGTGTCTTATATAAGGTAAATATATTAGTGCTTGGAGGGTTGCAAAACGGATTACCACTTACAGAAGTAAATATAACAAATCTGGATATTTACATATGCATTAGAATCCTTAAAAGAAAAAGTCATGACCTGAGTATATTTGAGAACTTCCGAAGAAACGCCAGGAATGGAAATCAGTTTCAAAAGTTGCATGGTTTTCTTTTTTTTAACCGAGAGAGAAAGAGAGAAAAAAAAGAGAAATGCCATTTCTGAGATAAGTAATGTTTGCCTAAGGCGCGTCTTGAAAGCGATTTGCTTTTACTATTCATCACTACCGATCGCATTTATGGACTGAATTAGTAACTGAATTCGGCCCGCAGAGTGATTTCGGCGCACACCCTTCCACTTCGTGTATCTTATTATCTGGGGAACTAAGAACAGGATATGTTCGGCAATAATCAATTACGTGCTTTGTTTGTCAGGAATGCTCTGATGCTTTCTTCGCCTGTTTTTTCTTTCTTTCCCCAAACGGCGGTGGAAAAAAAACCCGGCTTTTCTGGCACGTGCCCCTAAGAACGAACGAAACGCTTTGATGTTTACGATACTTAGTATCGGTCAATACACTTTTTGAATTACCCTTTGACTATTACACAAGATAAGAAACTGCATTTTACGCGCGCTTCCGCATTTTAAACGGCGTTTGGAAGTCCGGGCACGTTCAAGGCTGAGTGCTCAGGGAACAAGGCTGGGAGAATACAAAATTGTTTAGGCGGAGCAGAAGCGCTGCTCAAATTTTTGTGAATTGGGGATTCATTTTTTTGTTTTTGTTTCTCCCGCCCCCGCCCCCCTGACAACTTTTCGCCGGAATGGAGCGATTACAATGACGCATTGATTTGTTTCCAGCGTTTGTTACGAGCTTGAAATGAAAACTGTTTATGCTAGAGGGTATGAGGTGCATGGGGGCTTCTGGGATTTGCGCGTAACAGATAGGTAAAGATGGAAAGGCTGGCGTAGGTAATATATCGCAGTCTTCATGGGGTAGTATTATTTTCATTCGGAATTTAATTTCAGAAACTTTAAGAAAATAAACAATATGAATGAAAAATTTATGTATAACTTTTTATATATAAATTTTAATATAAAACTTTATAAATTTGACACCAACTTTTCGATGTTAAGTTTCTAATTATACAGTAAAACCTCTTTATGGCTTCCAGTAATAGTTCCAAAAAATTGCGGTAGTTTTGCGGAGTGGCCATTGGAAAGAGGTTTCTTCCATGAAATTGGGTCTATGGAGTCTGTAATCGGTTCTGAACAAAATATGTCCGTTGTGAGAAGGTGGCCGTCCTATAGGAGAGATTACCTAGAGAAGTTTCACTGTGTATATATATATATATATATATATATATATATATATATATATATATATATATATATATATATATATATATATATATATATGTATATATACACAACGTGAAGAAAAACAACAAATAGCTTTCGTGGCCATGCGCTAAAGCAGCCATTAACCACAAAGCACGAATACATCATTTATCTAAAGTTTGCAAATACTATAGCCATATGCATGGCGCAGCCTAGCATCTAACACAAAAAGAACTAAAACACAGGTGCATTAGCACCCAAAGATAGAAATATAGGTGAATGAACACCCAAATGACAAAAAGTCAAGTAATTAGACTGAAAAAAGTCAAAAAGATATCAAGAAAATCATCTGTCTTTGCTTGGCTCATCAGCCGTGGGTAAAGCAAAGAAACGTAATCAAACACAAGTGGTTTCATATTAAACCATGGTTCATATCACACCATGGTGTCATATTAAAGAAAGAAAACAAAAAAAAAAACCTTTTACCCCACGGGACCACTTGTAGACCTGCAAATAAACGAAAAAAGAGAAGTCATAGGAGAATAAACTGCGTTAAAATAGAAATCTTCGTATCCAGGCTTCAGAGCTCGTACAAAAGAACAGACGACTTAGAAAGGATGAACATATCCGTCTATACTTTATATGCATAAGCCAGTACACGTGCGGTCGTTCCATCACATACGTCAGCAACCATCCTGCCCCGGGCGTCCAGTGGCTTTAACCCGGGCCATTCATATTCTTTACGTGTGCAGTGGAATATCCAAATTAGTAGCGGCCGACCCACTATAGCATTCTAAAAAGTCCAACGGTATGCTATTATCATAATATTGTTTCGCCTTGAAAATAAAAAATTGCTTACTAATAGCTTCTTTAGAATTACATATTCTGCAAAATCTTAGTATCTGGCATAAGATAATGTTGATAAAGATTCTCTTCGCAATGTTTGATGACCAGTGTGTTAATGATATTACTTTAAGAGAGAACGTTATTCTTTTATCGTATACTGACATATATAAAAAAAACTGTTTTTTATTTCGAAAGCAATATCTAGGAAGTCCGCGTTAAAAGAGCCGTCGTTTGTGTTTTTTAATGTAAGGCAGTCTGGATATATATTCTCTAATATGAAATTGTCTGGAGTATTAAAAATAATAAGATCATCAATATAACGAAAAATCTTTAAATCCAAATTAACAGAATCCGACATATTGTATGCATGCTCATAATAAAATAAAAATAGGTTGGCTGCAGTACTGGAGTAACTAGTTCCCATACCTATTCCATTTGTTTGCAAAAAAATATCCTTTCCGACCTTAACAAAGTTATTAAATAAACAGAAATTGCAGAGATCGTAAAATAAAGTAGATCAAACATCCGTCAAATCCTCCCGGACGTCATCGTACAGTTGTATTAGGACATTTTTCAAAGCTGCAATTGGTATGTTCTTAAATAAGTTTTCAAAATCATAGGTGTGTATTGAGTTGATATTTTGAAAACCGTTACCCAGACTCGCCACAAGTTCTATACTATTATAAATTATCCAGAAACTATTTTTGTACTTATATTTTAACACATTTAGAATCTTTTTTAGGTATTTTTCAAACCTCAGATTAAAATTATTGCCAATACTTTTTACATTGCTACATATAAAACGAAATTTTACAGGGATTTTATGAAATTTTGGAGTACAAAACAAATAGAGAAGACTTCTTTCAGAAACAGGAATGCCACTTTTTCTTCCGAAGGCACCAAATTTTTAAAATAATACGTAAATATCCTGATTATATAATCTATACGTGTTGCCATTATTTAACTCCGCTTTAATTGTATTTATAAAAAATTCCTTTCAAATTACTGCAAAATTTGATCCAGCTTTATCTATGGGACAAAAAATAAATTTATTTCTTAGTGCCTTAACTTTCTGATAAATCGTTTTATTCCATGTGTGGTATGTATGCTCATTATAATTGATATAACGTTGAAGAAAATCTTCAAAATAAATCAAAAGCCTTGTTTTCCATTCACGGAACAAAATTAAAGGTGTAACATATTTGTAGCTAAGGCCCAAAATGTAGTTGTCCAGATTCCTTTTAAAAACGTCGCATGCTGTTTTAAATTTTATTTTTTTTATTTAATCTAATTTTTGTGCCAAGAAGTAAAAATGACCGAATAACATTATATTCTATGATATCCAGATCGCCTGTAACTACATGTCCCAAGTTATCATCTACAAATTTTGAACCAGCATATTCAGCACATACTCAAGACACATCGACACCGCCAGCACGAACCAAAGTACCATAATTAAAAAAATAACTTGCTAAAGGTTTCGTGTACCTAAATGTTATAGAAAAATTTTCTAATTTTATATGTAGTTTTTTAGTGCTACATTTAAAATATAAGCCTTTCACCTTTTACGTTGAATTTTTAATAATCCATTCATTTTACTGCAGCTCATATGTGACGGACAGTAAAATCATGAAAGCTTGTCAAGGTTTGGAATTTCAATGTTTGAAACTAAGTTCAAAATATTATCCATAGATTTTTTTCTTAACTTTTTTTTAATTCAACAGAGATATACCACATTTAAAAATATATTCTAATTAAATTATTTTAAAAAGTTCTTTCGCACTTGCTAATTTTTCGACCAAATTTTCACAGTGACACGTGCAGATTTCTCCATTGTGCATGTTTAAAGATGAAAACCAGATTGTGGTAATTATGCAAACTGATGTAAGTAGCACGTAAAAAAGAACAGAGCGGAACAGCAGATAACCTCTTGCAGTAGGAACACAGACGTCCTGACGTCTGTGTTAGAGATGTGTGAGAGATGTGTGAGAGATGTTTGTTCTAACTTAAGCCCACATTAAAGAGACACCTGTGTGATAACGCGTAAATGAAATAAGCTACAGGAAAAATTAGTTATATCTCCACTCACTGAAAGCAATGAAGTGACGTCAGACAAGGCATCGTTACTTCCCCTGTGTCGTGTAGAGGCGGAATGTTATAATTCACCGCGGTGTGTTTTCGAAAGACGGCCTAGAACAAAACTAATATAAAAACTTCAGAGGCAAAATAAATAAAGGCCAATGGATACATGCATGTGTTGGGGCAAGCAAGGAAGACAGAGAATTGGCATTCATCATACATTCATTTGACAAAGCACAAAATTCATTTAAAGTGTAATTACTAACAGAATAATATTCCCTTTCATATTTACATTTAACACACGAGGAATCAGAAGCAGAGGCAAACTATTTGGTCAAAGTAATTATTTTCAGGATCTATCGGGAGACACTTATGATTCCTTATTATACTGCTCCTGTCCATAGTCTACGAAGTACCTGCCCCCCATAATTTTCATTTGCAATACAACTTTGACCACTATATGCTGAAAGTTTTATTGTGGGCCATAAAATAACATCCATCTATCTTGCAATATTTATAGTCATTTGATCGCTATCAATGGCCACACAGACAGCTATTCTTTTACGTCCTCTTAGTGTACAAGCCTTTATTTATTTTGCCTCTGAAGTTTTTATAATAGTTTTGTTCTTGGCCGTCTTTCGACCACACACCGCGGTGAATTATATCATTCCGCTTCTACATGTCGCATCTCATTATATATATATATATATATATATATATATATATACATACACATACACTTCTCTATGGCTGCCAGTAATGGTTCCGAAAAAAAGTGACTCTTTTTTGAGGAGTGGTCGGCCAGAGAAGCTTCTCTGTACACACATACACATATATATAATGTGAGAAATTCTTTTTTTTAAAAGTTTTTTCTGAATTAAAACATTTATTTAAGTGTACTTTATTTTGTATTATAAGCGCTTGCTTGAATACCTTCTGCGTTTAAATAATGCAGAAATTAATCTAATATATTTTCTAGAATTTTTAGAGTATACAGAAGAGGAGAATGGATATATTTGCTGAGAAAAAAATGTTCATTAATAATTTATTATAAAATTTATTTGTCAGAGATTTTGTTGCATCATAAATAAGTAGTTGTGAACTTATTGTACTTTACGAAAAAATCGTCATATTTCATAGATGAAAATTATCTTTATAAAAGATACACTACATTTGCTAAAACAACATTTTCTCTTTCACCAAATAGAAAAATAATTTATGAATAAACACTGTTTTCGAACATTTTAAAAACCATGACAAATAAAAGAATATATATACAATAAATGAATAAAAAAAGGATGTATAATAAAATTAAAACCCTGCTTCTTTAAACTCGCCAGAGATTTCAATTGGGGTCATGTTTCATGAAACTCGAGCCTGTTTACACGGTATTAAAACTAAAAAATTAAAGTCGTTATAATTTTTTTATCCTTAAGATTTGATTAAATAGAACGAAAATAGAAATACGCTGATGAGAATCCAAATTAAAATAGATGTTTCCCCGGTGGCTTTGTTCAAAACAATATGTTTTACAAATGTGTTAGATATCAAACATATATATTCTGCTAACGTTCGTAGAAAAGAAAACCGAGCTAATTTTATCACATACTCGCAATAATTCTTTTTTTTTCTGTACTGTAGACACAGCGAGTTTCGTTTCTAACTTAATTAAAAGTAATTTACATACACATCTGCGAGTGTGATATTTAAAGATGGTCTTTAATTGAATAAGGTTTAACTTTTTACTTTTAACTAAAAGTAATTTAAAGTAGAATTGAAATGCGTGAGTCGTCCTTGCGGGTTTGAAAGAATCTGGTTTGGTTGGAGGAACATATTTGTTACAGGGATGTGATGTAAAATGTATAATTATTGAATCTCTGTCTTTTATTTTTATAAAATTACTCTTTCTTCGTACAATATATATTTCTTCTCAAATCACTTACATGGACATTAACAGACTAATACAAAGTGCTCTTTGTTTCACGCGAAAAGTCATACTAACTTGTTAAGTTAGTTTTGAATTTTTAATTAGGGCTGTTGTGTACTATCCCTATTGTTTCCAATAGGGGAAATACGGAGTCTCCATAGGTCTCCATATCTAATAGGGAGTCTCCATAGGTTAACATTCGGTCACCTCAATGTTAAACTATGGAGAAAATGTGTCCAAGGATTGCCGACTTGAATTGAAAGACTTTTTTTTTTAAAATAGTACTCCGTAATAGAGAAAAAAATTTTACACCTTCGGCATTTTTCTTTTTTTTTTTTAAATGCAAATAATCTTTTAAAATTTAAATTATTCGGAAAAAAATCTGGTATAGTGTGTTTTAAAAGCTTATAAATTCCTTTGCTGGGTGAAATTTATAAAATGAATCATATTGCAAGTTGTAGAAAAGTGCAGGCTATCTGAAAATACCAATTTTTTTTTGGATTATCAGCATTTATGTAGCTGTAAATAGTAGACAAATTTTCTCCGTAGGTTAACACTGAGGTGAGTAAATCCAATAGGTGGAGTACACAGCAGCCTTAACACTGAAAAAAATTCTTATTAATATACCGCTATTGGCAACAACGTCAGGGCCCGATTTAGAAAATTATTGACTATAGGCACCATTCGGGATGGGGGCCCCCTAACACTGATGTGGGCGTGAAACTTCTAAAATTGACACACACAAAAAATAATCACGAATCATTGTGAAAGAACCATTTTACCAAGAATTGGATACTTGAAGCGTAGAAGCCTAGAACATTATCAAATAACAAAAAGCAATACAACATATTAACTTCATCATTAAAACACCAATACAATGCAACCAGAAAAACTTATTAATTCCTTATATACACTATAACATACATATGATGAACTATACATATAACTATACTTATGATGAACCTATCAATCAAATTTGAGAGGATATATAAAAAAACTGCTATTAAAAAAGGTAAAATAAAAAAAATTTGAAATGGAAATTTTTCTTTTAATTTTTTCGTTTTTTTTTGAGGGGGGGGGGGGCTCCCAACATTCGGAAGAAAATAAGGGCCTGAACAACGTAGTTTCTCTCAAAAGTTAAAAAAAATAAAATCTACATCTTTTGGATATAAACAGGGAAAGGCGTTACATTTATTTGGCGAGATAATGAAATGGTTTATAAATATAATTGTGCAGCATAAAAAATGCGGCCCGAAGATGAAGGATAATCAGACTACCGGTTAATGTCCATAATAAGACTGCCAACGTTTTTATCTGAATATTGTGCGAG
This sequence comes from Dolomedes plantarius, assembly GCA_907164885.2. NCBI lineage: Eukaryota > Metazoa > Arthropoda > Arachnida > Araneae > Dolomedidae > Dolomedes > Dolomedes plantarius. The sequence continues at coordinate 141,022,313 of OU015493.1, read as the reverse complement.
ACCGACATACTCACTTTAGGATCTTTCACTTCATTAAGTGAAACAAGACTGGGGTACATCAAGCGTAACTACGCCATAACATTCCCGCATTTCTAAGTTTAAGCGAAGCATCACTAAGCAGGCTCTCACTATGGGTCCGTCTGTGCAAAACTAAAACGTTTATACTAATACAGAAAGAACACCTCGGGCATCACAACGTGGTTGTGCTCCGAGCATTACACTTTTAGTGCAACACTTTCATTTTCAGCCATATATCCAAAATGTAAACAAAAAGAGATATTGAGTATAATAAATGTGTATGTTGGAATGAATGATAATGCAAGTCGAGATCGTAAAAGTAGAGTTTTCAATAAATACATCACTGGACCAAAATAATAATTAGACTATTTTTAATCAGTCTTAATTAGGGGAAGTTTGTTAGTTGTGTTAGAGCACTTTGATCATCTTTTACTTCACGAAGGCTAGTTAGACTGGGGCCTGTTATATGAAGCCGATTCCGAACGGACACCAAAAACAGTGCCAACGATGGGACTCGAACTCTGTTGCCGAATTCCAGTGCCTTTAGACCAGTGGTTCCCAACCGGTGGACCACGGACCTCAGGTGGTCCGCGAGAACCTCGGGAGTGGTCCGGCAACACATATAAAAATAGTTGCAAATAAATGGGGATTTTGAAAGTAATGTTCGTTGAACTCGATGGGCCGAATATATCCGATGACTATCAGATGTTGAATTAAAATTTCTTAAAAGTTTCACATAATTATTTTAGCCTGAGGGATATTGTATACCCTCATACACCCCGGAAGGTTTCTCCCTCAAGTCGGTGTGTGTGTATGGGGGGGGGGGGTCCGCACATAGTTCAATTTCTGGCTTAGTGGTCCACAGACTTCTACGGATTGGGAACCACTGCTTTAAATAATCAGACGTAGTCATTTCATTGAGCAGGTGAGCACAAATTTAAATCCTTCATAGCCAGAACTTTAAACTGATAGATTTAACTTAATAGGAACACTAGAGAGCATTATTAGGTACCGAATTTTTGTCAGGAAATTCCAAACCTAAGTATCAACACACTTATCCAGGAAGCAGAGAATCTCCGTTTGTACCTGTGGTCTGTACAGCTGTATTTTAACAAGTTATTTTATGTAAAAGCCAACGCGTGTCATGGCACATGAATCGCTACAGTTCGCTTATTTTGGAAAGTAATGAGAGGTTTTCATCCCTCAGAAACCTTTTTTTCCTTAGTTAGGCTATAGGAATTAAAGTTAAAAGGATAAAAATGTGAGGATTTTTTACAACCTCATCCAGGTCATAATAAATTTAGTTATTCTGTAAAGGGGCAGTGGATCAACTATTTCACTAGTGTGACCTCCTGTTTTATATCATGTTGCCGCACGGAGAAACTTTCTTTTATCACTGTTGGTAAATTCAGTCCATTGCAATGTTTCAGCAGGTGATATATGTAACATAGCCGTTGACGGTTGAAGAATTTAATTTGAGACATAATCAGATAAAAAAAAACAATCAAAAGATAGATACCGTTGTCTCACTAATTCCTTGTTGAGTATATAGTTTCATAGTCGCAACTAACATACATGTATAATTTTTGTGACCAGCGAAATGTTATTTTCGGAATACTGTTCCTTGTAAACAGGATCTTTCCTGATGGCCTGATATCGAATTTGTAACTATCATCAGATGAACCACCGTCCTCCAGTCCAACACTATGTAAAACAGAGTCGTCTATCGCGGGAATCTAGACAGTGTATCTGGATATAATTGACTAAAATGTTCCTCCTCATAAAAAAAAATTGCGATTCCTCATTTTAGAAAATTAAACTGCAGTAAGCAAAACAAAATCTCCCCTCCCCCCGAAAAAAAAATGTAATTAATATATATATATATATATATATATATATATATATACACACAAACAATGATACTTCTCTATCCGGTCACCCTTATTCGATGGCCGCTCCTCGAAACATCCATAATTTGTTCAGTAGATCCTCGCCATTTGATAGACCTACTGAGGATATATGAATTCATGGACCGGCTATAGCGATGCTATATCAGGATGGATTCTAACCCCTTGTGATTTTTTCCTATGGAGTTTTGTGAAAGACAAAGTGTTCGTACCTTCATTTCCTCAGGACTTCAGCAACTGAAGCAGCGGATAACTGAAGTGCTCGAATCATTAACAAAAGATATTCTATCACGAGTATAGCATGAACTGGAATAGCTCATAGATATTTGCCCTGTTACCGGTGGGACACACATAGAACATCTATAGAAACTTGGATAACTATATTTTCACTGTAAATTTGACTTATCAAAATAAAGTAATTACAGCGTTCACAGGTATACTTTCTTTTTGTCCCATTCAATATGAAACACCCTGTATATATATATATATATATATATATATATATATATATATATATATATATATATGCAGTTATGCCTTCTCCCATGAGAACATCTACCTTGCATTTTTTCAAATTATAATTTCGTTTTGATCTCTGCTGCAAGTAAGATTCTTTGCTATGGGTAAGGTTCGTAGAGTGAAATTTCTCCCTTGCCATGTTTAAGAAAAACTTCCTTATGTTTCCCTGCTTTCATTCCTTTAGGGTCATAGTCGTTTCGTTGCTTTCAAATTGACATGTTTACTACTCTTTTGGTTCACGTACCTAGTTGAGAGATGAGAAATTTTTTTTACGTTGTATTTTATGTGGGAATCAGCAATTAGGAAGGGAAATGAAAAAGAAAAAGCATTTTTAAAGACAGGAAATACTACTGTAGTATTTTCAGAGCCCAACAAAATAAGATCGTACTTATTCAGTCAAAATGGCAAAAGAAGCGAAAATTTTTTTTGAATAATGAATGAATAGTATTCAAGCAAAACATTCTATTTTTTTTTTCTTAATGAAATCCTAGTAAGGCATTTTTTTACTGATATTTTTGCTTCCTGAATTCCAGTCATATTTTATTTCTGATATAATAAGAATAACGAATCCTATTTTCCTTCTTTTTCCCCACGATCTCTAAAAAATTAATGTTATTTGTACATGGGAAAAAAAGAAAACGTTTTGTCAGTAATGCATATTTGGCAGTGCTCGAGAGATTTATTTCGATGAATAATGAATGTGTCATAACTCGAAAATATGTTTCACTTAACAACCATTGTAAAATAACCTTAGAAAAGTGTAGCAGATCAGCATAGTTAATTTTATATTTTATCGCGAGGGAAAAAATGTTAAAATTGATTAGATTAAAACTTTTCCAAATATCGAACATCTAAATGAAATATCCGGCCTAATTACTGTTGAGATACTACCTCAGTGATCTTGGTAGATAATGTGAACCGATGAAAATTTTCGAAGCACTCCGTAGAGATGAGATGAAATCATTCTCTTTCAGTGAATGTGCATGGATCTATTAACTCTCGTGTACAAAGTGCAAGATTTTCATAATTTCGAATTGTTTGTTTTTACATGTAAGGTTTGAATTTTCTAAGCAGTTTCTATTTATAGCTACACCCTTTATAATACAGGTCAGATTTTCTGACCCTTGTATTCCTTTCCATTTATTGTTAGTCGTTATTTAACCGTGGTAAACCAGTGATTATGCTTTATTACAGAACGACAAAAGCAGGAGTTGATGTAATCGATCAAATGTGCAGATATTTCAAGGTATACCGCATATCACGAAGATGGACAATTGCATTGTTTTTTAGGTTTTTGGACATAATAGGAATCAACTCGCAAATCGTCCTTAGATCCAATAAATCGGACACTTTTAAAATATGGCGATTGTGTCTGCAATCGTTGGCCTTTAATTATAAATATATTTCAATATTATCAACATTTTATATCTTGTCATAAAACGCAGAATTATTATTTTCAATTTAAAAAAAGAAGTTTAATACAAAAGGAATTATCAAGGATGAAAGAGACGTTGCACTTTGTGCCACGCGCGCCTGCTGGTGTTCCAAAGATTAGCGCGCCCGCAGAAGTGTTAACTGTATGCAGTATAAATACAGAATATACTGAGTAATATATCTGGAGAGCAGCCGGTTGGTAGATTTTTCGAGAAAGAGCAGTAGTGAATTTAACATTACATTTACGGTATTTATATCTTCTAGGGCCTCCTTTGCACTAGACAGGGTGACAGCGCCCTACATAGCAATGAAATAATTTCGGGGTTGAATCATTGCCTGTGAATATTCTGTCACTACAATTTAGACCGAGCACCATTCTTAGGGCCTGTTCACATAGGAGTCCGCTGCGTTGCGTTAAGGAAAAGATGACGTTCAGACGAAAATAAACCAATCATAGGCGTTAAAAATTTCATTGCTAATTGTTTGGAGTCCTTTGATTGGTTTATTTTCGTCTCAACATCATCTTTCCCTTAACGCAACGCAACGGACTCCTATGTGAACAGGCCCTTACTTGCTTTTTCAGCGAGCATCTTAGATCTTTCGCATATTTTGGGGATTCTAAGCGCTCTTGAAGTCTGCTCCAAGTGTATTACTGAGCGGGCTTCCCATGAACATATTCTTGGTTGCCTGGGGCTCTCTGCGGGATCTAGCTGACAATCCATTGATGGTTCTATATTTCCTTAGGGTGTGCAATGTCATGGATCTGATAGAGCCCTGCTAGTCTTTGGGGATGTGCAATAATAACAACAACAACAACAACAGACTGGGACCTCTAAGGGTGACATATGTGTGGCTCGTATCTTCTTCTACAAACCCAATGAAATGACATCCGACCTGCAGATTTAACGTGACCATACCCAGCATAGACACGACAGCATTTAACAACGCTTGTCTGGATTCGAATTGATTCGAATTGGTCCGGATTCGCACCATCAGTACCGAATTCTGACGCGCGAACCATACGACTGCTTCGGGCCTAAAACATAAGAACTCCCCGAGTAGGTTCGTCACACTAACTTTTCGAAGGCAGCGCATCACCTGACTTGTGAATAGTCAATCTCCTAGTAAAGCTATGGGTAATGCCATCTCAGTGTTTTCTAATCACTCATAAGCAAAAGCGCATTTTTTAATTCCGTTCCTTTTTTTTCATCTCAAAGAAGATATTCAAATAAAAAGTACGTAGTTTAAGAAATTTAGAAATTTTCAGACTTTTTTTTAAGCAGGACATTAAAGTATTGTTGTCTAGCTCCAGAAAACTAACATAACATTTTAAGTTAATTTTAAAAAAAGTAAGATAAATGCACATGTTTCATTTAAAGATTTGCTTCTAAATGCAAGAAACTTATTCAAAAATATACATGAGTACTTGAGATATAAGAAAAGGACTCGTAAGAAAATTTGGCATAATTTAACATGGGTGCCTGAAGACCATATTTGCATTTAAATGAATTTAAGAGAGATTGGACAGTTGGCCTGAGGGAAGGTAGGTGGTCATATCTGTAACACTTTCTCTCTCTCTCTCTCTCTCTCTATATATATATATATATATATATATATATATATATGTCACGGCCCTTCGCCGCGTACCCTTTAACCTACTAACTATTCTAAAATGCAGTCATAAAACAATAGGCCAGTGGAAGAACTAATGCTTAATTAACATTTCAACAACTTTATTAATTAACTTTATGTGAATACCCAAATAACCCAGCTAAATCGCCATTTTCAATCATCACTCAGCTCACGACAGACGCACGTCCTTCTCTATCAAAGATATCCCTAAACTACGCTTTTCCTTTCTCGCGAGTTATACAACAGCGTGGGCTATCATCTCGAGCCACTTCTCTCGAACATTCGGGGATGCGTCAGTCAGCGCGTGCGAGCAATTCGGTGACCCTGAACTCTTCCCTGAGAAAAATAATCTACTTCCTGAATTTACCGTTTCACGCTTATTAATATAATTAAGTATAGTTTATGCTTCTAGCATCAAACATATATATATATATATATATATATATATATATATATATATATATATATATATATATATATATATACACTCATGGACAAAAAATGATAAGAAAATCAAAGAAAAAGGGATAATTTATTTCAGAGAAAAAGGCAAAAGAACGGAGGAGTTAATACTCCGTTGGACCCCCTCTAGCGCGAATGCACGATGCGATACGATCGAGCATTGAGTCATACAAGTTCTGTATGATGTCTTGAGACATTTCGTTCCATATTTGCTGTAACCTTGCCTCTAGTTCGTTCAAACTCGTGGGATGCCCAACTCGTCGTCCCAAATGATCCCAGATATGCTCGATTGGAGACAAATCTGGGGATCGGGCAGGCCAAGGAAGGGTAGTAACAGTGCGGAGACAGTCTTGTGACACCCTTGCCGTATGAGGCCGAGCATTGTTTTGTTGAAAAATGGCTCCTGGGAGCCGTTGCATGAGTGGCAACACATGTGGTTGCAGGATTTCATGAACATACCGCTGGGCTGTCATGGTGCCACGGAACAATACTAGGGGTGACCGCGTATTGTAGGCAATGGCACCCCATACCATCACACCAGCTGTGGGAGCGATGTGTCGCTGTACAGCAAAGGCAGGATTGAAGCGTTCACCACGGGCTCTCCACACACGAACACGGTTGTCATCACTGTTGAGATTGAATCTGGATTCGTCGCTAAAGACGACCTGGTTCCATTCCGCTGCAGTCCAGTTTCCTCGTGCGCGGCAAAACTCCAAACGGAGGCGTCGATGGGTGGGCGTTAAGGGCAGCACACGTAATGGGCGCCGCGATACCAACTGTCCTTCAGCCAGGCGCCTCCGTATGGTTCGTAAAGACACAGAGGTCCCTAGTGAAGGTGCTACCTGTGCCTGGATGGCGGCCGATGAAGCAGTTGGCTGTACGCGTGCATTTCTTACGATGTGGCGGTTTTCTCGACGACTGGTCTGTCGAGGGCGTCCTGAGCCTGGTCTTCGTGTACATGACATCTCTCGGGTCCACTGGTTCCAACACCTCCTCACAACACAATCAGAGCGGCCTAATTGACGAGCTACTCGCCTAGCTGACCACCCAGCTTCCATCATCCCGACGATTCTCCCCCTCTCAAACTGCGACAACTGCTTATATTGTCTTCGAACACGGCGTAATGGCATGTCTATCTCAGCTCTTCCTTTGTAAATGATTCAGCACACTCAAACAAGCTTTGGTTACCTGTTTTATACTCCACAGAGTACGATGTTCAACGCCCTCTACCGGCTATACGTAATGCGCAATCACGCTGCATTTCTAATCATTTGCATATCTCCCCGACATGTACCTTCATTGGAAGTTTCGTTACGATCCTGCAATTATTTCTTGGTGCGCTAATTTTTTTGTCTATGAGTGTATATATATATATATATATATATATATATATATATACATACTTTTATTGGAGTGATGGCAATGTTAAGTACATGCCGGCACCAGTTTGTTTAGGATTGCCTGCATTACCTCAACGAGACTACAGGCTGACTAACGTTTTGTTCCCATTGCATCCGTCAGTGATACCGTATCGATTTTTTTAACCAATGAAATAGTTCAACATGATTATCCCCGATGTTGTTGTGGTCTATGATTCGTTTCAAATAATTTGATGCCAGTTACGCTGACGCTGACGGTCACAGTGTAAACAAGGTCTTACTTGAACAAGACAGACGACTTTAGAGGAGAATCCAGTGAACGTCAAAGCTGCAGAAAGAACATCCGCCTAGTCTTCTTTCAGGAGGGAGAGAATGTGAGGGTCGCTAAGGTAGATCTTGACATAGTAAGGAAGTATTCTGGTCCATTCATCCGGAAAACAGATGTTTCCTTCTTGATTCATCCACTAGTCAATTGTATTATAGTAAATCAATAACTATAAGAATGTTTTCCGGAGTGGGCACCATAAGGTTATATAAATATTTTATACCGTAAATACTAAAAATGAGTAACCACTACATAAAAATCTAAAGTAACACAATTAGGATAATTTTTCATGTAAGATCAAAAATTCTAAGCCCTTAATTTATGAAAAGAATTATATATATATACATAGATGTGTAATACCCAGCAGCTGTAGGCATTCGATCTGTGGTCGTGTCGAAAGAAATCTCCATAGACTTTTAGAACTGTCTTTATTCTGGACACACAATGAACACATTTTGAAGTATACCACAGCACACATAAGAGTGCATGTAAATTTCGGACCTGCCGGAGTATTTCGCTACGTTACATATTGATGGACGAAGAATAGACGCGGCGCGATAGAGCAACACAGTACGAGAGATCGCGGATATACAAAAGCAGATACGGGACAACATCAATATACGAGGACAGTCACGGAAAAATGCCGCGGAGAACCCTTGCCCTTGCTTTTACGAAGGGTTTAGGACCTTGTTCACCAGGGGGCTAAAAACTTCTAATTGGTTATCGGTGACCATCTGACCTCGTGCATCAGAAGTCGTATGATTTTTCGGAAGTTTCGAGAAAAACTGGTGAAGTTGAATCCTCATGTTTTCAAAACAACTCTTACTGTTTGGCACGTGTGTTAAGGGACACTTTAGCTGGTTAATTCGTTTATCCTTAGGTCATAATTTGAAATGGGTGCTATACTTTATTGAAACGGGAAGAATTTAGAATATGCGTTAATTAATAAAGGTGGAGCGTTATTATTTAAAATAAACACACACACACACCCATATATATATATACATACATACATACATATATACATATATATATATATATATATATATATATATATATATATATATATATATATATATAATAATTTTGAAAGAAATGGAACTGAAAATCAAAATGTCTTTTGAAATGGTTTATCAAAAAAATTGTTATTAATCGACAACAACTCCACTGTGCATAACTAAATAACTAAACAGTCTTGACACACTTTTCAACAATTGTAGTACCATACAGTTACTAAATGATTGTCCCTTCCGACCGAGCGGAACTTAATGTAACAAATTTATTAATTATTCAATATCCTGTCTAAAACATGAACTATCAATTACATCCTTTCAAATGGCAGATGTTTTCATTTTTGAGAATCATTTTCTACTCTAATGATGTTGCAGCAAGGACACATACATAACTAATAAAAAAAGGATGCGGACGAGGAGTTTACTCCAAAGTTACTTAAAAACCTGGCGAGCTTCCAGAATAAACTTGCGAAAAGTTCGGCCCTTTTCGGAAGTTTTGAAGATTTGAAACCATTGCATCAAAAAGCAATCGTGTCAAGTGGGATATATGGCCGAGGAGAAGAAGAATCGCTATCGATCTTTCAGGGACGTAACAATCGATGTTACGGGACATTTCACTTTCAAAGTTCTCAGGATATGGATAGCCGTGTCAAAATGTGCAGGGAGAAAATTCTAAATCCTTAAAACATCGCGAATATAAAAATGTTGAGAGTGTGACTTCTATTGAAAGCGTTATACGTTTTCTAGGAAATTTTAATTAAAATATGCTAATCTTGAAACTGTAAGGAATAGACTGTAACTATGAAGATTTCAAACTTGAGGGTGTATTATTCACAGGAGCTCGAAGAACAAAATTCAAACACAAAATTCGAAGGAAATTTTAATTGAGATTGGTTCGTATTCGTTCAAATTTAACTAACTTAGTTACCAGGAGGAATTTAATTTCTTTATATGTTTGAAATAGACCATATCTAAACTTTTTATTCCAAAAATAAAAAGAGTAACTTATGTTACAATCACATCATTCTGTAAACATATTATATGTAAAAAAAATAAATCTATCCATCTTTTTCCTTATCTGATTAATCACACATTTATATGTACAACACATTTCACATGTTTCTATACTTTCTTCCTGTCCTTCTTCTATTACCCATGTTACTTACTTACGCGCGCACACACACACACACACACACACACACACACATATATATATATATATATAACATACAAAAACCCAAAAACCCTAACTAATTTCTAAATTCTTTTAAATTCCCTTCGGCGTAAGGTTAATTGCGCATTTCGATTTCAAGAACAAAGGTTTGGAGCGTAACCTAAAAGCTAAAGTAGATAACCAACATATCATCTCTTTAACCCCCCAATAACGCGGGCGCCAAACGTTATATAACGACCACGGGACTCGATCCCAGAGAACTGGCCTGGGACCCTCTGTCCAATCAATGCAAGAGTTTTAGCATCACATGACATTACATCTAAGTTATAAATAGGCGAGCCTCAGTTTAGTGGTGCTTTTTGGGAACTGTCGTTGCTCCGATAACTTGTCGAAATGTGGGAAATAAATTTTTTTGTCGAGATTTGATGCGTGTTCCTGTGTGTGTCCCGGGACTGGAGGGGTCAGTGAAAGCTTTTTACAAAGATCTTCGAGATGCCGAAAGTGACAATGAACTTTACCGACTACGAAACCGAACTACGGAACCAACTTTACCGAACTTTACACGACTTTCAGCGCGGGACAGAAATAGATTGATAATGTGGAACTTGAACTTCCGCGACGCACGACCGGCTGGCAATATTAACCTTTCTTTTTCATTCCTCGTCGCCGCCCGTGATGTCACACACACACACACACACACACATATATATATTGTAGCAATATTTTCTACAAAAAAAAGTAATTATGAATTGAATTTTGAAAAGGTGCACAACTTTCCTTTAATCCTTTTTTCAAAAAGATCCTTTTTCAAAAGTTTTTTTTGCGAAAATGTCTTTCAAACAGCATAACATTCAACATTTTAAAATAGTCTTAAATTTAACCAAAAAAAATTTTTAAAATACATTGAAATATAATCTAAATATAATTTTCCCCACATATTTACTAAAAGGGGAATTAATTTATATGCGTGGTAGATATTTGAAAATACGAGTATTTCACCCACACATATGAGGCGTTGAATGGCAAAGTGGCGTAAATCACATTTCCAACTTTTTTTTATTTGAGGGCAGAAATGTAATCTTTAGGTTCAATTTATAGTGGCATTGCAAATAATTATTATTTGCAATATTATAATAATTTCTATGAATTATAATTTGTTAAATTTATAGTAGAATCTTTTGTAGTTTTTGAAGTAAAGCGCTTTGGACTTACACAACTTGACTTACTGACTTATACCACTTTGCCTTTCACCGCCTCATATAATGTCTATGACTGCGTTCCAGTAACTGAGCTCAAGTCTTTTTATACCCTGAGACACGGACATTTAAACACTAAAATTCCCTAGCGTCCTCTATATCAGTTTACCCAATGAAATATTCCTTTCTTCTATAGTAATTGTAGAATCAGGGAAAGTGTGCATTTTGTTTATAGTTCATTATAAACACATTATCATGCCATACTATCATTATCATGCTACAAGTACCATTACCGGGTTTAAAAGTAAGCTTATAATTTATAGTTAAGCAGAGCTAAAATATATAACAGGACGTTTATCACGTGCTGTAAGCGACAGAAGGCTATTAGCATTGTTTCTCTTTACGCCGATGGAGCAACTGATTAAGAAAAAGAAGTTAATGTTTTTAGTTTAGAACACTAAATGGCTCGAAAGCACTACATCTGGTTAAGTCGAGAAAAATCTTATTTCTTTTTGCACGTCTGATTTTGCTAAAAATCCCGTTAAAGAATTTTGTATTGTCACTGATCCTTTTTTTTTCTTATACGGTGGAATTAAACTTTCTTGAAAGACCTAACCGAGTGGGTTAAGAGAGATAATTCCTGTCAAACCCCTTCTTTATCTATCCTGATCTCTTTTGACTGTTCTGAAAAATATCTGTGTCGGTGCCTTGTCATGAAAGACTCCTCAGGGATTTTCTGAAAGTTTAATCCTGGGAGATCAAACTAGGTTGCTTTATTTATTTGATCTCATGTAGAGGTATTATTGATAATCTCTCAGAGTCCCATAGCTAGTCCATACAAATGCAATAATTATAAAAAAAAACTGGCAAAATATAAACGTTTATTGTAAAGTTTAGACAATGTGGGAAAAATAACAAATAAATCTCACATTTTGGTATGAATATGATACGTAGAAAACCCTGCAAGATTTTGGAGCAAAAATTTATATCCACATTTTTATTGACAGACAGTCTTTTATTGATAATGAAACCTTTTCATTCTTTACAATATCTGGAAGAGCACCTACATTTTTTTGATTTCTTGAGACCTTATGCCAGTTATTTGCTGTCAGCAAATGGACACTAGGGTGCGGTGACCCAGTTCGCAAAGGCAGCGAGCTAGTGATCTGACCGTCTCTGGTTCGATGCCGGTCGCTGACAAATCCACCGCCGTGTACTAATGGCGGCTGGTGCAACAAAAATCCGTCTTGGCTGCATTGTCCTTCAAGTTCTCAAAATTTACCTCTGGAGGTGAGGGTTCAAGTGCACCGGTCTCGTCACTTGACTCGGTTCAAAATTACGGGACCGGTCCTTTAGCCAAGTCGGACTCCGACTCTTGTGGTTCCACTAAAATTCGGAGCCGCACCACTCTTCCCCATAGCCTTTGCGGACTTGATCTGACATACTGTCGGTCAAGGGGCATAAGCCACAACAACACAACAACAACGAGGGGACACTGGTAAATGCCATTGTGTGTGCACTTCGAAATATTTTTTCACATTAATTGAGGAATACACTATATTGAAAAGAAGAACGAGGGCGAAATGGCATAAATAAATAGTGTTTCTTTTTGTATGCTATGGGACAAAATGATATAAGTCTCACTGGCACACCTCCACACTGGCAGCCCAATGTATGCTACCATGATTGAAAAGAGCGTCGTTGTGAGTACTGAAATGGAAGAAATTTAAAAGTTTAAGACCATTTTGGATGTGGGAGACGTTCATGTTTTCTACTGAGTCACATACAGGTCAAGGTGGCGTCAGTGCAACTCCTAATCGATGCAGATACTTTTGCAAAAATTTATGACTGGTGGAGATTATATAAAAAAATTAATTGTTGTAATTAACGTGCTACATTATAAAAACAAAATGCTGTTTTCGACATATTAAAAAAAATGAAGTCGCCCAGTGGCTAAGTGGTTAAGACATCAGTCTGCCACGCCGGGGGCGCGGGTTCGATTCCCGCATAAGACTTGGTTGTATTATGAGGAACCGATCAGTCTTCCGCCTGCAACAGGATAGAAAGGGGATCTAGAAAGGGGAGCTGCAACCCATCTTCCATCGCCGGTGTCATCGTTTGTTAATAAATATCTTCTGTGATTTGTGTGTTTCTATTTCCTTGTATTCATACGCACACAGGACTAGGGTGTAATGTCGTCATCCCCCATGGACATTTAGAACAAAAAAAAAGCATAACTAAGAACGCAAGAAAGTATATTTAAGATACAAAAGTGGGTTACCCAAAACAGATAAACCCATTACCCAGAAACAGGTAGATTTTTTAACCTGAAGCGGTATTTTATTTGTACAGTGAACTTTTTCAAAGGACATCTTAGAATTCGGAAAAATTTCCTAATTTTGATGCAGTTAAATATATGTTATACAATTTTTTCCAGAAATATCAAAATGTTAAAAACACAATTAGCGTAATAATTAATAATGTAAATAATTTTATGACATGCCGAGCGTCTGTGCTAATTAATAAAGGGATGCCTCAATCATCCGTTCACTAATTAGCATGGATGTGAGCACGAGAAATAGAGGATAAAAAACAGCTTACTCTGACTTTCAGTTTCACTACTAGAAAAAATCAGTTATCATCCTTGATACCTGTTGTGAATGATCCTTGTTGACATTACTCAAGGCAATTTACATTTTACTTGCAACATTATCTAGAGTGATATGCACAGATCATTCGCTCATGAATAATCGAGAGTTCTGTGTATTGATTTATACTGCAGGGAAGTTTTTTTTTTCTTTAATTTTTAATTTTAGGGTGAATGATTTAGTCTTCTTCGTATTTTCGAGAGGATGAACTTATGTCAGAATCGATATAAAGATAAAAAAATTGATATAATGAACTCGTTTTGGTTTAATAACTTTTATTACCAATTGCAGTTTCACTGCAATCAGTTATACAGGGTTCTATTGTATTATAAATATTGCCACAGCTCTCAAAATAAAGCACCTTATCAATGCATATAGTTTTCAACGTGAAGAGAACATAACGCGTGCTCAAGCAGTGTCTTGGCAAACGGTTTGAGGGACGTACAAATATAATTAGCCCCATTATTTCTCGAACAGCATCAGTAATTTTATTGCATCGCAGTATAGTCAAAATATGTTTCATTATACACCTCTCGTATTGAAACTAGAGTTACGACTCGTATGTAATTATTTGATGCTGATTGAAACCATGCCGTAAGCTGAAGAGCCGAGCAGGCTGGCCAAAAAGGGAAATTTCAGCTATTTTTAATTGGACGGTTTATTGCACGACGTCGCTTAAAAGTTCTCTCATTAAAAGCGATAGCGATTTATTAACGAGGAGGGGGAATCTACTAACGAATAGTTAAGTAGTTTTAGGAATTCCGGCAAAGAATTTCTGAGCAGGGAAGTAAATGGAGGGTTAATTAAATAAAATAAACAGGGTACGATTTAACATTTTCCGCATACTTTGGGGCCTGAGTGAGTCATGATCCAGCTACCCCGCCTTTAATAGTATATGGATTATTAAGATTTATCTGGAGCAACCCTTTCTCGCCTAGTCGCGGTGGCAGAAAAATTACACGCATTAATTTCAATTTTGTCCGTGTCATTTTCTTGCTAGTTTTCGAAGAGCATGTGTCCAATATTTATAATCTCGCAAGAAACGAGCAACATCAGCAATTTATTTTTTTAAACACTTTCAAAACTGATTCGAACTGCAATATTTTTGCTCATTTTAGAAAAATTCATTCGTATGTTTGAGTAGTCCTAATAAGTAAGTTTTAACGAGTCATAAGAAAATTTCTCACATTGTGTGTGAGTTTATTGGTTTGTAAAAGCTTGAGTTTTCTCCAGTATATTTGTTGGATATATCATTGTGTGGGGTTATTAAAGGGCGAAATATAGATTAATAACCACAGATAACATGCTGGTGATGCATATTATTCATGCGTTTAGGAGTATTTATTCATCTTCTGCTTTCTAACTTTTATACTGCATTTTGAGGAAATACAGTAAAACCTTGTTTATCCGGACTAACTGGGACCATAAGCAATCCGGATAATCGAAAATCCGGATAATACGGGTATTATGGGTAATAAGCAAAACAAAATCCTTAACTAAGCAGACTTACCGTTGTGACATCACAAGTAGGTAGGCTATTTGAGGCTTTGAGGTAGGCTCTGAAGCTTTTTTAAATTTACTAAATTTGTGAACAAGGAAAAGAGTCCTAATTGTAAATGATAAGGCCAACTTTTAAACAAAAACTTAACAATTTATTTACAAAGAAATTTAACATTAAACAAGTATAAAATATTTAAAATGACTTTATCTTAAGTATAGATTTAGCCGCACGCTCCGATACCTGGATAGTCTCAAAACAGGGGCTTAAAAACCACGTCTGCCTAGCCGGCCGTTACACGAGGAATCTCTCGAAAATAACAGAGTCTCGCATATATACTCTGCTTGAAGTGTTCGCCGGTGGCGTGGCGTCTTCTTAGAAATTAATTCAAGAGCGGGGAACGGCAGATTAGCGGGTGACAGTTCTTTTTAACGACGAACATTCCAGCAAACTTTATTACGCCTCAGTGTCAAACTCGCATTTAGATATTGCTAAAAAAGACAGTTTTACGATCAGAAGGGAGACGCTTCTGTTTTTCAACCAGATTTTCCCACAGCTTGCTTGGGAAAACGATATGCCTGGACTTAACTTTCAGGTCAAAAATTCTGGCGGCAATTGTTGGTATCGTTTTTTAATCCGCTCGGAATCCACACACGTGTTCGTTCGATTGGAACTGGCAAATGGTATCCCGATAAGCATTCAGCTGTGTGTCGTGCACCCTGTGAGGTCTTGGGAAAAATAACCCCATACTTCCATTACGCCACACCGTTAATTACGATAAAAGACTATGTTTTGTAACAAAACTACATAATATTGTTTACAAGACGTTAAAAAATATAAAAATAACTTTTCACATTATTTCTTAACAAAGAATCGGTAAGTCTAGTAAAGTTTTCTTAAACTCAACAAAAAGCATTTTATTAACATAATTTATTGTACAATCTATGCAGGAACTATACTCAATCTATGCACTGAAAAAAAATTAAAAGCGAATATTTGGTGTACTTGTAGTGACGTTCTTGCTATCATAGTTAAAAATTATTGTCTAATGTGAACATTAAATAAAAATAATGTCTACAAATCTGATCCGCATTATCCGGAGATCCGGATCAACGAGGGCCGGATAAACGATATTTTACTGTATGCCCTGTTTTCTATGTATAAATGACTCAATTATATTCCATAACCAATATTTTAGTATTTCCTACTTTTTTTAAAAGAGAAAAAAATGGAATGTCGTGATAGTCAAGGAGCATATCAATTTAAGAAACCATTTCTTAACTTAGGCTTAACTTAGGCAAGTAATTTTTTTGCATAGTACTTAAATGAATGCATTATCAACGTCACGCATGTCTTATAGGCTTTAAAGTTGTTTTTCGCGAAGAATTTAAATCGATGTCTTCAGCATAAAGGTCAAAATATGAAATCATATCCGACTACCTAAGATTTGTACCACATTTCGAGGAAAGTTTTCTTTTCTTTCGCATGGTAGATTTATAAATGATGTGAAACATTCCATCATCAGTTTTTGAGTATTTTCGACTATTATTTTTTAAAGTTGGATTATCAAAATGATTAAGGGATATATCATTCTAAACAGCCATTTGGAGAGCTGAACTTAGGCATGTAACTTTTTTACGTAAGTCCTTAAGAGAGCACATTACGAGCGTCACGCATGTTGTATACGCTGGAGAATTATTTTTCGCTACGGATTTAAATTTTCTTATGCATAAAGGTCAAAGTATTTAGCCATCTCCTGCAACCTAATTTTTCTACGGCATTTCGAGGAAAGTTGCCCTTATTTTCACGGTAGATTTTCAAATGACGAGTATAATTCTTAGAAGCCCGGTATAAAGGGCTTAAAACAAAAACAGTGATTTTTAGATATTTGTTAGCATTGATAAAAAAAAAGCAAAAATCTTTTGACTGGTATTAAAGGCTTAGGTCTATAAATTTTGTATTCCAGTCAAAATACCAGTCCAATCCAGTCCTTTTATACCAGTCAAAAGATTTTTTTCTCAATACTAACAAATATCTAAAAATCACCGTTTTTGACTTAAACCCTTTATACCAGGATTTAAAGAATTTAGAAAGCAGTTTTTGAGTATTTAGGACAATTTTTTCTTGTGTTTTAAACTGGATTATTATAGTTGTTAAATGGTATCTCACTCTAAGAAGCTATACGGAGGACTAAATTTAGGTACGTAACTCCTTTTGCATCTAGTAGAAGGAGTTTTGTTTCTTGTCTTTTAAACTGTATTATTACAATTGTTAAATGGTATCTCACTCTAAGAAGCTATACGGAGGGCTAAATTTAGGTACGTAACTCCTTTTGCATCTAGTAGAGCAGGAATTCCCAAATTTTTTTACGATTTTCGGCACCCTTTAAATGAGGTTAGAAACTTAAGGCACTCTTGTTAGAATTCTATTTTTTTCAATTTTTTAAATATTAAAGCAAAGCGGTATCTATATAAAGAAGTGTCAAATTTATGTTCAAATAAATACTTACTCTATTGCTGGTTTCATTTATTTATTGAATGACATACCTCACAAACACCAAAGTAAGAATAGCTGTGGGATTCAGTGCAATATTACACTAGAGCAATGGTTCTCAACCTTTTTCAACCCCCTTACCCCTTTTTGTGTGTCATTAACTATGCGTACCCCCAACAAAAACACTTTAGTTTTATTAAAATGTGTTACATTAGTTAAAGTTTAAATATTAAACTGCTAAAGTTTAATTTCAAATAGGTAATTTAAATTAAAAACAAAAAAAATTATTTTAATGGACATTTTATTACAAAGTTTTTATTAATCAGACATAAAATTAAAAAAGTCTCAGAAAATAGTGGGAACGCTGGGCTTGTTTTTGTTTACAAAGTTTAATATTTGGCTCTAGCTTGGTGAAATGCAGCCGTAAATCATCTTCAAAATTAAGCATGTTTCTATACTTGTTCTTCAGGTAAGTTAAACTTGAAAATTCTTTTTCGCCCAAGTAGGTTGTCGTAAACCCCAGAAGGTACTTTACAGCAATGTCTGCTAGTTCTTTGTGTTTGCTTGCTGCTTCACTGATAATTTTCATTTTTAAATCATTACTCAAACTTTTGTCATAATTAAATTCTAGCATGTATCAAAATAATTTTGCAGAATTTTTGATAGTTGACCGCGTACCTCTTAGAGATTTTCGCGTACCCCCAAGGGGTGCGCGTACCACTTGTTGAGAACCATTGCACTGGGGGCTGCAATGGAAATCACCAAGAATAGTTTTGTTTTATTAATGTGAGTATATTGCTGTGGTCAGCTCTTCATGCAAATGCTATTTAAATTTACAGTGTTTAGTATATTATTAATGTGAGTCTTGTGATTGGTGCCTAGAAAACAAAAGTTTAATATAAAATTAATATTTATTTTAAGAGGGCTCCACTAATATTTTTTTTTGTTTATGCCGCGAAAAATATCGTGACACGTTAAAGTGCCGTGACACACCGGTTGGAAATCATTGTATTAGAGAGTTATTTTTCGCGACGGATTTAAAGAAATTTCGTCAGCATAAAGGTATTAATATTTAGATATCTCTTATCTAATATTTGTACCCCATATCGAGGAAAGTTGCCTTAGTTGTAGTGTAGACTTATAAATGATGTGAATAAAATCCATCCATTTGAGTATTTTCGAATTCTTGTATTTACTGAAGATTCTTGTATTTACCGAAGATTGCCGAAATGGTTCAGGGAATTCTAAAAATCCATACGGAAGGTTCGACTTAGGTATGTTATGAAAGCTGTATCCCTAGGAGAGTTACAGGTGGTTATCAAAATAATGGAAATACTAAGAAACATGAAAACCTTTATAAATACGGCGCAGAATCACCCTTTTCATATAATACCACCTGATTCACCTTTGAATTGGATTATACAAGTCATAAATAGTGGTTAAGAATTTATTACACCATTCTTCAGGGAAAAATCATGAACGTTCCTGTAGAGATGCTGTGGTGCATATCGATACCTTTATCTATTCGCTTATACAGATCACAGTGGTTGGACGATTTATAGTCGGGGGATTGCACAAGGCCAGATAAGATATTTGACTTCTTTTTCATGCTCTTCAAACCAGTACTCGATAGATTTAGCTGTATGTATAGGGGTACTATCATCCTGGATAACGCCATCTCCTGCAAGAAGCAATGTCTGCACTATAGGATGAACTAGTGAGCTAAAATTTCGACATAGTCCTTCCCATTCAATCTCCGTTTTAGGGTTACATTAGGGCCTGAAGAAAACCATGATGTGGTAACTTAAAATGTAAATCCAGGAAAAACGAGGCCGATGAGTATTAACAGTTCTTTATAACTCAAAAGTTATTACGTAAAAAGTGCTTCACCGAGCGTATACATAGAAATAGCTTACACGTACAAACATCGTACAATACAAAACTCGCGTACAATACAGGTGCCTGCAATGCTGGGAACAGCTGCTGCTTAAATAGGCGAAAGACGAGAGAATGTAGGTTGCCAGCACGCTGCACTTAAATACAAATCTTCATTTCACTCTCCGCGTTACCCCGCGCATGCGTGTACTGCTTCAAGCGGGGACAGGAGAGGACGATGACGTAACTATTACGGCGCAACATATGAGATGCCATCCCAAACTCTGATAGATCTATCTCAATGTTCATAGTTGAGATGAGACAGCCAGAATCTTACGCTTGTGTAGGGGTTCTCCAGACATACGCACGTCCTGTTGCGAGGAACAATGTGAACAATGATTCATCGGACTATGTGCCGTTTTTCGACATATTTATCTACCAGGATTTGTTCTCGTGGCAACATTGTGGACGATATTTTGTATTGGCATCTATTACGAGTGGTTTGGGAATAGTTACTTTTCCGTAAATGCTTTGTTTGTAAAGTTCCCTTCTACCTCTGATGACGGATAACGGAACATGCAGATGCAGATTGAGCTCTTTGGACATTTTAGTTGCAGTCATTTTCTTTATTCACGTCACAATCTGCTTCAATACCTCGTCCGTCTCTTTCTCTCAGCTCTCCCTTTCGTCCACTATTCTGTTTGTCACAGGATGTTTTTCCGCGCACTCTGTATGCTATCATGATTTTCGATACCATAGCTAAAAACCCCCATTAGCCTGGGGGTTGCAGTAACAGATACTCCAATTTAAACGTGCTCAAACAATTTGCCCTTTTCGCAAGGTTTGCAAGGTTTGACATTTTTCGCTGTTCTCCCCAAAAGCACAATTCACTTAGCTTCATTACTGCTACCTGACAGTAGAATAATACATACACTATATTATATAAAAAATGCCGGTGGACAGACTTGTTTTTTAAGGAGTACGAAGCACATTCATAAACACCACTGATATTGATAGGTGTTTCCATTATTTTGACAACCACCTGTATTTTTCCCGAAGGATTTAAGTTAATTTCGCCAGCATGAAGGTAAAAATAAAAGCGAGAAAAAATATGCTCAAAACGTTTGAAAAAAATACAAAGGAAGGTTACTGTCAGTGTAAATATTACAGTAAAGACTTTGTGAGAAATTATGTTATAAACAATGTTAACGTGCTGATTAGATGCGGCAAGATGACTTTTACAAGACATTTAAATGTGGCTGGGAGCTTTTGGCTCAAAGTGGTTTTAGATGCTTTGAGCTGTCAGGTTTGCCTTTCATTAGAAGAAATCCGCCTGAGTAGTTTCAGGCAAAAGTTTCATTTTTAGTCATAGGCGTAGCGTCGGAGGGGGCACAGGGGGCATGTGCCCCCCAACTTAACTTGAAATAAATTAAAATGTTAATAGAAGTTCAGTTAAAATCGGAAAATTGTAGAAAACTTTTAAGAAAGTTGGTTTTTCCCCGCTTTTTCAAACTGTGAAACTAAAGATTCCGATTATGTCTTTAGTCGTAACATAGTTTTTAACAATGATATGATCCATAACAAAATTTCGATGCTATATTTTTTTCTCATTTTATTTATATTATATTTATTTTTCTCATTGTATAACTTTTGAATACTACTATTCTATTGTCATTCAATTTTTAAAAAATCATAATATTTCATATTTTAAGGACCGTCCGGCAGTCAATGAGCTGAGGAGGGCCCTAACTGAATTGAATACGTGACCTCCCCCCCCCCCCTAATTGTTAGAAGCACGCTACGCATATGGTTTCAGTTGACGATTGATGTATGGAAATAGCTGTTATTTTTTGCGTTTTTTGATGAATTTCCGCTCTTGTGAAAAGATCATTTATTACGGGAAAAGGCAAAAGCTATTGCTTTGGAAGAAATCCTGTTTATTACTACTAAAGATATCGGCTCTTCTGCTGAGTGATAAATATGTTTCCAGAGTTCTTAGGCTTTGCCGCACATTAGAGAAACACTTGAATGAAACACACGTGACTGAAACTCACTGAGCGAAAAACTAGTTATTTTTTTCTCAAAGTTCGCATACAGGTTGGTCATGAGACAAGGTATCGTCATTTCGTCTTTGTCAGGTCTCCTCCAAATAAAATCATTCATAAGACAAATTTGCCTTATTTATTTTACCTATTTCTGGTTTAGGTGCAGCCATCTGTCCGGGTAGAAAATAACTAAAAAAATCTCTTAAAATTTTTCTCATCGAAAGAAACTTAATGAGGTGAAAAAAAATCCTAAACCGAATCTTGAGATCCAGTGTTCATGTTTTATAATAATATCTTATCATCATTTTAATATCTGAGATTAGATTTTTATAGAATCGACGAAAAAATATATAGATGTCGCAAAAGCTCGCGTGCTTGTTTGGCTCAAATTTAGAGGGTGCGCTCCTTATTTCTTTTTTTTTGTTTGTCTTTTCATATGGTTGTTTCTAGTTTTATTAATCAGGTTCGTTAGCATCATTTCAGAATATTTACCGACGATGCGTGGGTTCAGGTGATGAATATATGTTGGTCTTTGGAGCAATCATGTTTGTTTGATATGCACTGAGCATGTCCTCGAGAACACACCATGACGCTTTGATGTGAGGACTGGAGAGATATTTCAACGACTTGTTCCATCGGTGTCTGAACACAAAGGAAAAGAATCGTATCGTTTGAAACATCCCTGGCTTTCCGATGGGAGACCTGGCTTGGTGCTAGAAAAGGTGCTAGATCTTTGCCTTCTAGGAAATACGTTCTAGGAAAATCGTTGCCTTCTAGGAAAGATGTGGAAGAAAGCAAAACACTGTTCCTTGTTCCGATCTGCAGGAACAGTAAAGTTTATGAAAAGTGGACAAGCCAGGGGTTTAATAGCGTAACGACTCCCGTACAATAGCGATTTTTTTGGCTCGAGGAAATTCCGGGAAGACCAATCAACGCGCGGTTTGTCCACATAATTGATTTGGAAGGCTGCAGACAGACAGTCGCCTGGCGACATAATGGCTGGAAGTGCTACCGACAGCTCACAGTACAGTTAGTCAGCTACAAAAGGAAAGTTGCCGGCCGGAGGTGCATATTCGTCTGGCAACGTAACTGAATAAAGAAAGGCCGTGTTTTCCAGACCTTTCGAGAACGTTCACCGAAGGTATATAAAGTCACCGAACGCGAGTTAAAAGAAGTCAGTGATTCGGAGATTAAGATATTCAGAGTGACGCTGGAGCCGGAGACAAGGGGATACTGTCAGGTCTAGATAGACTTGAATGAGCGCAGAGACAATTCAAGTCTGATCTTACTTGTCGAACCCATGAATGCCGTGAACCCACTAATTTAATCTTTTCTATATACATTGTAAATTGCCTGCATTTAGTCGAGAAATGCAATTAAAGCATTAAATGCAAAAAGGCGGGCAATCTTTTATTTAAGGCAAAGTCCTTACAATAGGGATTTATTGGTTACTGGGGTTGACAACCTTGCTTCAACTGTACTGCATAGTGCTCTTCAGCTTATGTGGATGAGGAAAGAAAGCTAATGAAAAAAATCAAGTGATAACATCTACAACACTGACTACGGTTGGCACGGTTTGAAAATCCTAAGACATCTAGGGATTCTGGAACAAAAGCAATTTTCACAGATGAATCGTATTTTGTTACACATGATTTCTAAGTAAGTATTCTAAGGCGAATCACTCATTAACTTCTAAGATTTGCGTCTCGTTGAAACTACAAAACCCCTCTAAAATTGAATTTTTACGGTTCTTCCATCATAGGTGACGCTGGTATCTAAGCTTTTATATATAACATGATGATCTTATTCAAAGCATTTTGAAATAAGAAAAAGAAGAACTTAGTGAATGATAAGCTGATATTTGAACATGACCTGGATCCACGTTACAGTTCAGAAGCTCCGTCAAAAAATTCTTGCCATTGAGGTATGAAGTTAATATGTTAGTTCGTCAAGGTGATTACCTAGATTTTATCCTAATAATAGTTTTGTATTATTAGTATTAAATATGAGATGTCGTTGTAAAACGACTGAACAAAGAAAGCCTTTATAATGAATTTAATAAAAATTATATTCCACAAGTACTGTCCTTTTTTTAATCAATAATTTTTCCCATACCTATCGCCAATCTTGAGTACGTAAATTAGTAGTTTCACATTAAAAAAAGTTTATGCATACACTACCTGTATACCCGTGCTTCGCTACGGAGTACATTCAAATTAAATACAGCGGTCAATGTATGCAATTAATGCCAAAGAAAAAAATATATTTATAAAAAAATCGTAACGGATATTTTTATAGACAAAATAATGTAGAAGAAAATATTCAAATTAAATACAACGGTCAATGAATGCAATTTGTATGTTTGCAATTTGTATGTTTAATATCCATAAAACATACTAATTTTAATTAAATTCTTAAAAAAAACTTCCATCTCAAACAGTTTAGTGGTTAAATTTTATCTTTTACCATATTTAGTATTTTTTGGTCAATTTATTTCGTTGTTATGCACGTGACACAAAATTAATTTAAAGTATCACAAAAAGAAAATAAACCACGTGATCAGCATTTAATGAATTAAATTTTAAAATTCAATCCTTAATAATTCACCAAAAATCTGAAAATGGACATAAAGATTCGAAAAATATTTCATTTAAAAGGAATTTTTATGGTCTTTCTCGTGATATAAATTTTATAACCCTAAAAATATTATTTAAAAAGCAAACTAGAGAATGTTACAAAAACAGCTTAAATAATTAATTTTAAAAAATCTAAGAAGAATTTTTCAAAAATCTTTCTTAGTGCACCCCTACACTATAAGAAGAATCGCCATGCAAAATTTCAGAAATAATCGGTATCAGAATGAAGTAGGATTTGTAAAAATTCAATCAATTGAAAGTGTACCCAGTGGAATAAATGAAATCACATGATCTCTAAAGTGGTGGAGTAAATAACGAAACGTACTCAAAATATTTCAACTAAAGGGAGACACGTTAGTTGTTAAATAATGCAAAATAAATTTACATAAAGCTACAGAAAATATGTGAAAATTAGAAATTCTTTCAATTATGGCCAGTGATTAACACGTAATTGCAAATATATACTTCCTCATTTCGAGATTTTATTACTCGCATTAGCTTCTTACGCTGTAACATATGGCCTCCTTTAGCTGGAACAAAAAGGAGATAATCCAAATTAACGGTGTATTAATGGGTATTCCACTGGGTACACTTTCGGGTGATTACGTTTTTGCTAATCACTGTTCTTTCTTCTACTGATTATTTCCCACGACTTTCTTGTATCAGGTATTATGTGCTCAGAAACATTATTTAATAAGGAAAAACTAATTTATTTAATCAGGATTTGAAATAGTTATCGGGAAAAAATATTGACATAACATGGAAACAATACATTTGACATGCCTACGTAAAGAAAATTGTTTTCATTTTAGACTAACATGTACGTGGTTATCATAAAAATAAGAAAACAAATAATTAATCCGGTTAGTGGTGAACGACGATCTTAATGAACTTTATTACTATGTAAACAAACGTAATATGAACGTTTATGACCAGATATTTCTTGTATAAATCATTATTATATAAATAAGTAATTCCTAATTAAATTATTTTTCTTTTTTTTAAAATTATAGATTTCTGCTCGAAATTGACGATTAATTAGTAAGAGAGTCAAAAATTAATTAAATTAAGTAAAAATAAATTCGTATTGTTTTAATTTTAAACTAACATGTGATTATCATAAACACAAGAAAGCATATAATTAAGCCGGCTAGTGGTGAACAAAGCTAATAAACTTTATTACAGTGTAAACAAACGTAATATGAATGTTTATATTGCGTAAAAAATTCTTTTAGACCAGATATTTTAGATCTTTATTACATAAATAAGTAATTCCTCGTTAAATTATTTTTCGTTTTTTTTTGTATTTTCAAAATTAAATATTTCTGCTCAATATTGAAAAAAAAATTAGTAAGATAGTCATAAATTAATAAAATTAGACAAAAAAATTCTATATCCAAAGGAAAATAATAATCACGTATAAATTGGTATGTAAAGAATTCATTTTTCTATTTTGTTTATGCATTTTTAAAACATTTTGAAAAAAATATTCAGAAATTAACGACTAATAAAATTTTTATGTGTTCAAATATGTTTTTTATGCTTTTATTTCAGAGCATAAAAACTATGTTTCATTCTGACAAGAACAAAATTGCTCAAATGAATGCTAGAAAAATACTGTCAACATTTTTTTTTTTTGTAAAAAAAAAATGGTAAGCGCTTTGAAGAGGAAGAGGAATACTTGAGGTATTGCATGATGAAAAAAACATACTTATAAAGCTGAACAGAAAAGGAATGGAAAAACTAAAGAAATGTGTACATATTTACTTATTTGAACATTTTTCATTTAATTCATTAATCAAACTTTGAAGTTGCTTTCCAAAGTGACAAAATAAATAATTAAATTTTTCAGTAAGCTTCTCAATATTAAGTGTTTATTTACTATTTTATTTTCTCTCTGTATACGCTTTTGATTTGTTCTTTACGCTAGACGTTATTAATAAAAGCTTTGGATTCTTTATATTTTGTTTTTTTTATTAGAAAAGTTTCTGAACTTTACCTTCTTTGCTGTTGTATTTAATAAAGTGTAAATTTACTTGTATAAAACTGAAGCATATGTAAATAAAACTGTTTATTGAAAAAAAACATCAAAATAACTCTTTATCATAATATTTCGTGTTTTCTGTTTGCAAAATATTATTATTTTTTTAAAGCTTTTGACATTTCTTTAGAAGTTCAACCTTTTGAACCCTATTTATCTGAAATAAAACTTATAAACTTGAGTTATCTTATAAATTTAACCCATCTTCATGAGTTTTGTATTTGAATTTTTATTTTCTGTGTAAAGAAGAAAATATTGACATCTTCTTTTTCGTTTATTTTCCTTTCTGAACAATTCTTTACCCTGCAGAGGAGGTAATGCATACGTTGAAATAATGACCATCCAAAACACTATGATACGTACTGTTCGAAGCATTTATAGGGGATATTGTTCAGTAAATGTAGGTGTTCTAGAATATAGGGCCAAACAATCATGGTAAGATAATCTTAATAAAATAAAACTCTAAACAATATTATGAAAATAAAACAAAGATAACTATGAAATTGTATACAGTTGAAGTGATAAGGCGTATGATGAAATAATGATAATACAAAACCGTATAATACGCTGTACTCGAAGCATATGAGAATGCTCTAGAATATTAAACTAAACATTCATGATACGTTGTATCAAAAAGATAAAACTAAAAAATGTTAAATATAATTCAACGGAAATTAATCAAATATAAGTATGAAATTGTATCCAGTGGAGGAGGTAAGGCGTTTGATGAAATAATGATTATTCAACACTGTATAATACTCACTAATCGAAGAAAATGAGAGTGCCCTAGAATATTAAACTAAACATTCCTGATAAGATAGTCTCAATAAAATAAACCTCTAAGTAATATTAAAGACAAATCAATGGAAATGAAACAAATATAACTATGAAGTTGTATCTAATGGAGGAGGTAAGGCGTATGGTGAAATAAGGATTATTCTAAACAGTATAATACGCACTACTCGTAGCATATGTTGGTGTTCTAGAATATTAAACTACACTCATGATAAGATAATCTCAATAAAATAAAATTAAAAAAAATATTAAAGATAATTCAACGGAAATGAAACAAATATAACTATGAAATTGTATCCAGTAGAGGAGGTAAGGCGTATGATAAAATAATGATTATATAAAACTTTATAATACACACTATTCGAAGCATATGAGAGTGCCCTAGAACATTAAACTAAACATTCATGATAAGTTAGTCGCAATAAAGTAAAATTTAAAAAAATTAAAGATAATTCAATGGAAATGAAACAAATATAACTATGAAATTGTATCCAGTGGAGGAGGTAAGGCGTATGATGAAATAATGATTATTCTTAACTCTATAATATGTACTACTCGAAGCATATATGGGTGTCATAGAATATTAAATCAAATATTCATGATAAAATTATCTAAATATAATAAATCTCTAAAAATATTAAATTGAAATCAACGAAAATCCGGTAAACATAATAACGAAATTGCATATTGGAAAAATTTAATTTTTAAGTGACAGCCTCTATAATTAAAAAAATTCTTAGGGCATCGATAATGAGGTAATGATTAGTGTTTCACTTGCTAAAGTTGTAAATTAAAATAAATAGGGATAGCAAAGTACTATTTGTTAATAAGTATGAGAGGTAGAATAGACAGTAATGAGAGGTGTAAAAAGAAGTTAAGACACAGATGTCTTAAGCTCAGTGTTATGAAGGTAAAATACGACTAATTCTGTGATAACTAGAGTTTATTGCTCGACTTGAGTTCATAGCTACGTTGAAGAACACAAATATGGTAAAAGTTTTGTGTTTTACGAAGATTCTTCACCATGCACCCCGCAACGTTGAATTATAATTCTCACATTCTACGCTCTACTAATTAATTCCTAAACAAGTTACTCGAAGTGTTGTCTGGCTGCAGCGGACGTTAATGTTTGCTGTATTTTTCGGTGTCTTGAGTAACTCACACTTTCTGGCTCGGTGCTTTTTCGTATAAGTATCCCGTCTCCTGCAAACGTCATTAACCTATTTTGCATTAGGACTTCGAGATAGGAGAGAATGTAAAGTGTAAAATTTGCTAGTACACTTCAGCAAATGCGAAAGTAAACTTGAAAAATCTAGTGAGCAAACAACTGACAGCATTGCTTTTTTTGGAAATTTTGTACAGCTATTGTTTTACATAAAAAGTCATCAGAATTTTTGGTTTAGAGAAACATTTTTGAAAATAGAAATTACTTAAAGAAAAAAGCTATTTTAAAAGATATTTTAAAAAAATGTTTGCCCAAAATATTTTACACTTAAAAAATTATTAATATTGTGCAAGCTGAACAATTGGTTTAGGACAGGCCTGCTCAACTCGAAATGTGACGAGGGCCATATTACTTCATGGAAAGCTGCTGCGGGCAGCAAGAAAAGAGGATAGGTGGGAAAACGAAAAATATTTTATCTAACAAATATAAATTAATCATATTTTAAAATATTAAGTAAATATTAATATTAATTGTTTATATATTCCATTCGTAATATAATAAGTCGTTTGACACCTCGGCACTTCTCCGCTTTCACGTATCAGCCCATGATTCACCGAAGACCGGTCGCCACGCAGCAATTCCTGTAAAGGCAGCCGAGGGTTAATTTCCCATGTTCGGTGGAATTTCATTGTTGTGGGCCTGGGACGGACAATACAGATCTGCCGACCAATTGGGGCAACCCGGGGCCCTTCGTAATATCATAAATAAAAAAATAAGGTATAATCTTTTTTAGGTTTATAATATTACTAGCTTCAAACCCGCTCTTCGCTACGGAGTACATTTAAATTAAATGCAACGGTCAATATATGCAATTAATGCCAATATATACATTCATGGACAAAATAATTAGCGCACCAAGAAGGAGTCTTCAAAATGTAACGAAATTTTACATACGTAATGACTACTTTGATATAAATAAATGATAAGAAAATCAAAGAAAAAGGATAATTTATTTCAGAGAAAAAGGCAAAAGAACGGAGGAGTTAATACTCCGTTGGACCCTCTCTAGCGCGAATGCACGATGCGATACGATCGGGCATTGAGTCATACAAGTTCTGTATGATGTCTTGAGACATTTCGTTCCATATTTGCTGTAACCTTGCCTCCAGTTCGTTCAAACTCGTGGGATGCCCAACTCGTCGTCCCAAATGATCCCAGATATGCTCGATTGGAGACAAATCTGGGGATCGGGCAGGCCAAGGAAGGGTAGTAACAGTGCGAAGACAGTCTTGAGACACCCTTGCCGTATGAGGCCGAGCATTGTCTTGTTGAAAAATGGCTCCTGAGAGCCGTTGCATGAGTGGCAACACATGTGGTTGCAGGATTTCATGAACATACCGCTGGGCTGTCATGGTGCCACGGAACAATACTAGGGGTGACTGTGTATTGTAGGCAATGGCACCCCATACCATCACACCAGCTGTGGGAGCGATGTGTCGCTGTACAGCAAAGGCAGGATTGAAGCGTTCACCACGGGCTCTCCACACGCGAACACGATTGTCATCACTGCCGAGATTGAATATGGATTCGTCGCTAAAGACGACCTGGTTCCATTCCGCTGCAGTCCAGTTTCCTCGTGCGCGGCAAAACTCCAAACGGAGGCGTCGATGGGTGGGCGTCAAGGGCAGCACATGTAATGGGCGCCGCGATACCAACTGTCCTTCAGCCAGACGCCTTCGTATGGTTCGAGAAGACACAGAGGCCCCTAGTGAAGGTGCTACCTGTGCCTGGATGGCGACCGATGAAGCAGTTGGCTGTACGCATGAATTTCTTACGACGTGGCGGTCTTCTCGACGACTGGTCTGTCGAGGGCGTCCTGAGCCTGGTCTTCGTGTGCATGACATCTCTCGGGTCCACTGGTCCCAACACCTCCTCACAACACTATCAGAGCGGCCTAATTGACGAGCTACTCGCCTAGCTGACCACCCAGCTTCCATCATCCCGACGATTCTCCCCCTCTCAAACTGCGACAACTGCTTATATTGTCTTCGAACACAGCGTAATGGCATGTCTATCTCAGCTCTTCCTTTGTAAATGATTCAGCACACTCAAACAAGCTTTGGTTACCTGTTTTATACTCCACAGAGTACGATGTTCAACGCCCTCTACCGGCTATACGTAATGCGCAGTAACGCTGCATTTCTAATTATTTGCATATCTCCCCGACATGTACCTTCATTGCAAGTTTCGTTACGATCCCGCAATTATTTCTTGGTGCGCTAATTTTTTTGTCCATGAGTGTATATATATATATATATATATATATATATATATATATATATATATATATATATATATATATATATATATATATATATATATGAAAGATATAAAATTTTAGTTGACCCCTGTAAATTTTCTTTCCTTCCCATGCTTAATATGGCATTATCAAATTCTGTTTTCAAGAACCCAGGAATATTTTTCATAGCGTCAGGAATCCCTGGGCAAGCCACGAAACCGTCCGACCCCTTTTCTATGCCCAAATAAGGCGATCGTCCTGCACAACTGATGCAGCTTGCAAGAAACATCTTTGCTCAGCAAATTCTTCAACCGCAGATACCTCTATACGCAAACCCCGGGAATCACTCGGGTGTTGGATGTCTATTAGATAAGATGTCTCTTTAGCCACTCGGAAATAAATTTCTTATTCTAATATTTCTGTAATCTGATCTTATTTCATTACACACACACACACACACATATATATATATATATATATATATAAATTTATAATAAATATATATATATATTTATAATATATATATATATATATATATATATATATATATATATATATTTATAATAAATACGACGATCAATGTATACAATTGATGTAATGAATATGTTTAGCCGTCCACACCCGAAGGTTATACGGTAAAAATCCGCTAGACACATCGACCCCACAGTAATCTTCCAGTCGGGGCCCACAGGCAGCCCGGAGGGAACAAATCTGCCCCCAACCAGCCACCAAGTAGACATTTAATTAATTCCTAATCAAGAATCTATTTCATTCAGCAACACTGTAGAAAAATAAGCGCTCGCAATACCATAGCTAAAGAATGATTAAGCTAATTTAATTTTATCATTACACTTTGTAAAGCATTATATCCTAAATATCCTAGCCCTTGTTACTGGTTGCACCCAGCTTTGGCCGAATTATATTTTCCTTTCATTTTTTTCCTCTTTTTCCTTCCTCACATTACCCCCTTTTTTCTTTTTCCTTTTCTTTTACAATAATACAGTTACACATACTGTCCACTAAAACAATTATACACAATATACATTGCAATAATACAACTATCCATAATATACAATAATACAATACAGTAACAATAATACTGTTAATACAAATATATAACAATACAAATATATTATATACCGATGCATATGTAGCAACAGATATACGACAATATATATAGTAGTACCGTCACGGTAACACAGCAGCAGTAACTATTACATAAATATTACTACATCTTTTATATTAGTACACTAATTACATGCACATAGCAACTGGATTTGGGTAGATAATGCAACACTATTTAAGTACACAATACAACCATTTAAATTCACAATGCAACATAATCTAGATATTCAATGCTACAGTTTTATATTTCAGTACTACAATCAATTTGCACTACGCTACCATTTATGCACACCTTACTAATTTAATAATAATACAATACGCCATTGAAGATAAAACACATTGCTGTGCAGTTAAGAAGCGATGCAACTCCTTTTAGTCGCTTATTATAACAAAGTAAACACAATGAAGCTCGGTTTAAATATATTATTCTACTGTTTTGAAGCCCGTTACATCAACACTAATACACGATATTAATAAATAATACCCTATCACATTTCCAAATGGAATATACACAAATGGACATGATACTAACAATTTACTCATTACACTGTTGAAATAGACAATTCTCAATTCCAGGACCAGTAGCTTAGAAGATACAAAAACTACAATAAAAAGAAACGCAAGAAGCAACTTAATTACCCAATGTCCCCATGTCATGAAGACCCAGGCACACATGGCAATTGTAATTCCATCAGAATGTTCATAATATTTTGTATGACTTTTCTACAATAATAATCACAGTAAAATCTATGTTTGTCCCAGTTTTCACTATTTTTCGGCTCAGCTTACTCCTGACCTCTCTAAGTAATTCACAACTAAACAAACAATGTTCGACCGTTTGTTCTTCGCCACATTCACATTGACTATCTTTATTATGAAATCTCTGTTGGTAAGCACCAAATATTCCATGGCCTGTTATTGTTTGGTTAACTAGAAAGTCACCCATTAATCTTTTCTCACTCACTTTTGGGAAAATCTCGTATACTCTTCTTTCAGTAGTGGAAGCATTCCACCTTTCCTGCCATTCTTTAATGATGTTTTTAGTTAATATTTCCCTTATCTTTTTCTTGTTATATTTATAATTTTTTCCTATCTGTGGAAGTTCGGTGGCCTCTTTCACCACTTTATCGGCCTCTTCATTTTGTCTAATCCCAACGTGCGCCTTAACCCAATGCCAAGTGACCTCGGCATTTTCCTCTCTAATTATTTGCTTAACATTTTCAATTATTTCTCCTTTGTACTCAACACTACTAATCGCTTCCAGAGCGCTTCTCGAATCAGTGAATATATCAAAATTTTATACTTTAATGTTCCTGGCAAGCTCGACCGCCATTTAAATTGCCCTCAATTCAGCAATATAAGAGTTGCCTCCTCCAATTCTTTCTTTCAATACATATTTTTCAATTCCATCTTCATACAAGATCACTCCAGAGCCTGCCCTATCATCTTTTTCAGAACCATCTGTGTATATACTAAATTTTGTCTTCGGTTGCATGTTTAGAGTCCAATTTGTTGCCCATAGATTTTCCAAATTTCTAATTCGATTCTTTTTAATCTCACAGTTTTCGCTATTATATATTACGTTTTCTATTTCAATTTCTCTGCCCTCTATGAATATTTCATAAATTTGTTTATTCGTTTTAGCTCTAAGATCTAAAGGAAGACAGCCGGAAAGTACATTTAGTGCTTCCGTTGCAACAGTCCTATAGCACTTGGTAATTGCAATCATAAATGGTCTTTGTGATTGACGAAGCTTAATTTTCATGGTCTCTGTCATTATACCATGCTTCAGCAGCATATAGTAGTATCTTCTCTATAATAACTTTGTATATTTCTTTTATTATTTCCGTTCTCATGCCCCATGTCTTTTTAACATATCTCATAATTTTATGTAATATTTTGAGTGCTTTTTCTCTCGTCTCAATAATATGTCTATGAAAGTTTAGCTTATTATCCAGTATTACACCTAGATACTTAATGTCTTTACCATATTTTATATTTCCGTTCTCAATCTTGATCGTAGGTCTTCTACTTATCTCGCCTTTACATGCCACTATTGTATAGCAGCATTTGTCGATTTTATAGTTTAGATTATGCTCATTGGCCCATTTTTCACATAGATCTATTACTTCTTTTGATTTTTCCATGAACTTATGCCCTACTTTGCTGCTAATACAGATCATCACATCATCTGCAAACGCTTGAATATGAAATCATTCTTTATATTTTGCTACATTCAATAGATCATTAATTACAATTAACCATAAAATGGGACCCAGGGAAGATCCCTGGGGAACCCCAACATTATATTCAAAATCTTCTTTGCCAACAATAATTTTTCTATTACTTAGATAACTGTAAATAATCGTATAAATATTTTTCGAGTTTCAATTTCTTAATTTCTTTTAATATACTGTTTTTCTTGACGGAGTTAA
Organism: Dolomedes plantarius; assembly: GCA_907164885.2. Classification (NCBI taxonomy): domain Eukaryota; kingdom Metazoa; phylum Arthropoda; class Arachnida; order Araneae; family Dolomedidae; genus Dolomedes; species Dolomedes plantarius. Next base: position 140,988,199 of record OU015493.1, on the reverse strand, counting down.
AAGCATTGGTGATATCTAATGTTATTAGACAAGTATGTTTCCCTTCCTTTTTATTTGCTTCAACTCGTTTTAAAATATTTCTGAGGGCATGTATCGTGCTGATGTTTCTACGGAATCCAAACTGTTCCTTAGATAATAACTTGTTACTTTCTAGATGGATAACCAATCTAGTTGTGATAATTTTGTCCAATATTTTCCCTAGTACGGGTAAGAGACATATTTATCTATACGATCCTGGTAATTCTTTATCTCTACCTTCTTTATGAAAATAGATAACTCTAGCCCTTTTCCACTCATCGGGGAAATAAGCCTGTTGTAGACATTTGTTATACAGTGTGTTCAGTACTGACATTTCGTTATACAGTGTGTTAAGCTGCATACAAGGCTTTATCAGCCTTGTATGCAGCTTCAATAATGCTCAGCGTTAATCCATCTATACCTGGAGCTTTGTCCTTTGCCATTTCAACCATGATAAGGTCCTCCAGTATACTTATTTCCCTGAATTCTTCCATTTGTCCTTCATTCTCTTCTTCATCTTCCATGTGATCTGTACTTTTAAAATGATGGGAAGCCAATACTCTTTCAATCTCTTCATCTTTATCCACTTTTATTCCTTCTTCATTAATCATCGCGCTTACCTCGTTCCTTTTTTTCTCACTTATGACACCTTTAACCGATCCGAAAGTGTCCTTTATAGTTAACTTGTTCAGAAATAGTTTAAAAGCGCTTCTTTTAGCTTCTAATATTTTTCTTCTATAAACAGCTCTTTCCTTCTTAAACTTTTCCATTAGAATCTTTCTTTCATTACTGTCTCCAGCCTTCTGATACTTTCTACGCATCACCCTAACCTTGCTCCTTTCAATATTCAATTCCCTTGTCCACCAATACGCATTAACTCTTTGTACCTTTTTCTTTTTTCTTTTGTGCTTCTCACACAATTTAGTAAGGCCATTATTTAATTCTTTAATTGTTTCATCAATCGTTTGACTACTCATTTTCTGCTTTAAATCTTTCATAAACTTTCTGACTTCTACACTAAACCCGATCCAATCCAGTTCCTTCAAATACCATCTAGGGTAGCTTTTCATATTCCATTTAAGGTTTTATTGATCTCAAATATGATGGCATTATGATCGGTATTATTAAATTCACCACTTATTCTCCAATTACTTATCCAGTCTACCTCTATTCCAAATGTTATAGACAAATCAGTCCACCCTTGTCCAAATGGACCATTATAGGTAGGTGGACTATCAGGCTTGTTATGAATGATGCCATCAAATTGTATAACCATATCACTAATAGCTAGGCCCCTATTATCAGAGTCTCTTCTGCCCCATATGGTAGATTTCGCATTGAAATCCCCTAATAAGACTATTTTTTCCCTCTGTATTTGGTCAATAATGCTTGTAAGTTTCCCCATTGCGGATCTGTTCTAGTCATTTCACCGTTCGCCGGTGGCAGATAGATCGTCACAAATATTATTTCATTTTCTCCTTCACCACATCTTATTCCTATTAGATGATCAGTCGTGATAATATCACAATACCTTAAGTTTCTTTTTAACGCCATAGGTACTCTGGGTTCACCTTCACTAAGTATAATTTGGTATTCTCTTGGTAAACCTATGAATTGACTGGGTTCTTTTTTTCTATAATGCAGTTCATTAATTGAGACTATATCCCATTCCAATGACTGAAACAGTTCAATCGCCGCCATATAAGAGTTGTTTAGATTCAGATGAATACAAGTAAGAACCGAATGATACACAGGAAACGAGGGAGCAGGTTCCGATTCCCAAGAAGGAGCATTATCCATAATCTGTCCTAGAGATTATTCTGTCCACTTCCAAACAATAGTAGTGACACGAATTATCAGTGGCAGTATGTTCGATTTTTAAATTCAATTTAAGTCTTTCATTTAGTATTTTACAGTTAGGACAACTCTTTTCTTTTTTACAGTCCCCGTGTTCTTTTTCACCACAGATTTTACAAAGTTTTTCGTTTTTACAGTTTTTGGCAATATGTCCTATACTGTAACAGCAATAGCAAATTTTTGGTTTGATATATTCTCTGATTTGGTATCTCTGCCAATCAATTTTTACTCTTTTATTTTTAATAATCTCCTTAAACGATTCGCCGTTAGTATTGAAAACCCAATTATAGCCCGATCTTCCCCTGAATTTGAATAAAACCTTAGTTTCCAATTTGTTTAATTCTTCATTCTGCTTTATAAGTTTGTCTTGAAGTTTTTCTTTATCCACTTCTTCTTCAATTCCCTATAGTATGATCTGTGGCTTGCGCTTAACCGGTTTGTTTACAGTATAATTTTTCTGTAATTTCTCAGTCCGATCAAATTCTACAACTAATTTGTCTACTTTTTCTTCTTTATCTACCCCAATCAGTATCCCTCCTCTAGATATTTTCCTGCACGCACTAATACCTATTTTTAATTCGTCTGATTTAATAGTCTCTTTTATCACTTGTTTAGTCTGTTCTGAGGATTGCTCTGCTTTAGGAAATACTGCAACAACAAATGCTTCGCCCTCTTTCATTTTCCTTGATATTGATCTTGTTCTTTTAACACTGTTGTAATGAAGCGCTTTCAAAAAAGATTAAAATTAATATTTTAAGAGAAAATAAAAAGTTTGAAAGCTTGATTCATTACATTTTGTGTGTAAGGTCAGTAACGACTTTAATGCCGACGTAATTATAGGACAAAGCGTTTGTCGGCAACATTAGCCAATTTACGAAGGTTTTATGAGCCCAGCGTATGTGGGGTCTGTGATTCCAGACGCAGATAAGCTGTGGATGGCACCACTTGTGACATTATGCAACAATGACATGTTGGGGGTGATTGATAGCGGGGTTCGCTGGTAGACCACGAGGGGCAGCGGTTTGTATTGCGGGTGGTCATCAGCTGTTCGGTTTATTGCGTAAGAGGGCCTTGTTGATCAAGTATGAGGGCAGCAAATGAGAGGCTTGTAGGTGTTGGGACTCTGCAAATAAAAAGATGTGAGTTTCCTGAATGGCTGAAGAAATGATTTCGGAGGCGTGGACTGTGAGAGAATTAAAATAATTGAAGTGAGTTTTTTTAGAGAAGAGAAAAAAGTCAGTGAGTCGGAGTCCAGGAGCCTTCCCTGGGGCCCGACTGAAAAATAACCTGTCCCTGTTTCTTTGCCCCAAGACTCCGGTGGAATATTCCCGGAGCAAAAATAAAATTAAGGGGGTTTGATGCGACGGAGCTCGGTGGATCCTGTCCCGAGAAAGAAAGTACGTGTGGAGAAACGAGTGGTAGCTGAGCCCAAATCCAAAATAAAGAGAAGGATAGAAGAGGAGATTGCAGCCGGTACGCCTACAGTTAAAGCTAACCCCAGCGTGGAGGAGACACCCATCAAAATAAGGAGAAACTACAGAGTGCAAACTAAAGTCACGGAAGGAGTCCCTACGAGTGTTATCACAGAATCCGAAAGTTGCTCTCAGCTGAAAGACGTGAGTTTATTTATTTGATTTTGTTTAGTTCAGATCCCGCGTTTACCTTTTGATAGTTAGTGTGAGTTTCACGTATTTGAAGATATCGTGCATTTAATTTGGATAGGAGTTTTTAGAATTGTGTGTAGTATGTATTTACGTTCCCTATTTTCCTCGTCAAGTAAATTTTGAATGTTAAATTTCGATATAATGATAAACTGATTTTGGTATATGGATAAGTGTGCCTATAAAAGGTATGATTAAAATAATGTGTACAAACAATGTATAATAATTTGTAAATAAATTTAAGTTTAAGTTAATTTTAAATCTCTCTGTTTTATTTGTTCTTCAATATTTTTAGTTCACTTGTTCGTCAATTGCTAGTTACGTCCTGAACTACGGGTTATTAACAAAATAAATTTTAAAACACAACGCACCCAACTACTCCTTTATAAATAAATTAATGTACTAACTAACTAATTCACGCCCGTTAAAATAACTTTGGACGAGCAATACGACAACTGTCTTTGTCCGGTTCTACACGGCCTTCCTGTCTACCCCTGTAGTTTCTCTCTAATGCCTTAATCTGTCCCTTTAGGTCGGTTTTTTTTACAATTGATGTAAAAAAAATATATATATATATATTTGTAAAAAAATCGTAAGGGATATTTTTATAGACAAAATAATGTAGAAGAAAATATTCTAATTAAATGCAATAGGACATACTAAAGAATATAGTACAGTTTGAGGAACATAATATCTTTTATTGTATTCTAATATTTTTTTGGATAATGTCCAATCGTCTGCCGCATTAGCAAGAAAAAAAAATTTTTTTTTGTCTATTTAGTTGTTATGCACGTGACTATAAATTTATTTAAAGTACCAGAAAAAGAAATCACGTGATCAGTATTTAATAAATGAAATTCTAAAAATTAATATTTAAAAATTCACTAAATATCAGAAAATGGAGGTAAAGATTTGAAAAAGATCTCATTTTAAAGGAATTTTTATGATCTTTCCCGTGATGTAAATTTTATAACCCTCAAATTATTATTTTAAATGCAAAGTTAAAAAAAGTTACTAAAACAGCTTAAAAATTTAATTTTAAAAAATCTAAAAAGAATTTTTCAGAAATCTTTCTTAGTCCACCCCTACACTATAAGAAGAATGGCCATGCAAAATGTCAGTTCTTTAGGTCCAGCGGTTTGGTCTGTGCGTTGTATGTCAGTGAGTCAGTTACGGAATTAGGGTTGCCAACTTTTTCTGTGACAATTCCGGGACAAATAGCTCAAAACTGAACATCCTCATTATCAGCCTGCCATTACCTAGTTTTAAGAGGAAACTTTTTATGTATGAAAAAATTATAAAGTTTTTTTAAAATTTATTTTTTATATTTTTTATTTTAACTATTATGGAAAATAATTAATTAATTAATATATATATATATATATATATATATATATATATATAATAATAATAAAAATTTTAAATCTTATAATAACAAATTTAACGTTATATTTTTATGAGTTTTTCCAATAATATTTTCTCTCACTTTTTGTTGCAATCACCAATTTTATCGCAATGAGTCCGTTTTTAAAAAGTTCGCAAATTCTGCACACGATTCACTATTAAGTCGTATTTGCAATTCCGCCTTCACTAAGTCGATATTCATGCTATTCCTGGCCTTCGTCCACAAACTGTTTATGTGACTAAATACTCTCTCTGGGTAAGCATTACTCGCAGGGAATGGACAAAATAAAAGAGACAATTTTCATCAGCTCGACCAATTTTTCATACTTTTTCAAATACTCTGCCCATAGTTTGTCATCGTTTTGGTCTTTGTTCAGAGCAGGAAAATACAACCGAAGTTCTGCATATTCATTATATAACGCATCGATGTCAGTTTTATTTGTAATATATTTGGGATGAAGGATAATTGCTCTCATGTCAAATCAAAATATTCTTTGTTTTTCTTTAAAGAAAGACATTTTATTTTGTCAATTTCAATATTTAAAAAAAAATGGAATAGTTTCTCCTAAACTCCGGGACAATTCAGCATTCATCCGGGATCAGGAACAGCGATTCCTATTCCGGCCAATTCCGGCCAATCCGAGACAGTTGGCAACCCTATACGGAACTGTTTTATATATATGGATGAGCCTTCACCAAAGGCTTCTCGGCCCATAGAATGAGATCACATAAGGCCCTTGAGCCATATGTTGTACAGGCCTGGTTTAGAAAATATATAAAAAACTAAGATGCCTTCAATTTTCAACTTGAATTTTTTTGGAAATTTTTAAAAATTGTTGAAGCATTTTTTACATGCAAACTGATATTTTATTTAAAGACAGATCTAAGGAAATACAGTATTTCAAAATACGTGTAAATAAAAGAAATTACATAATGAGTCCAGAACGCTTTTAAGGTATTTAATAGAAATTATTTCTTACAATATCTTACAGGTATATTAATTTATTCCCCAAATTACTGTTTTAAAAGGATTCAATTTGTGTATTGAAAGTTCTTACGTAATAGTATTATGTAACTTACCATTATATGCTCATCAAATGCACCAAATGCCATCCTAATGATTTAAAATGCCATTCTGTTGAAATGACTTCGGAATAAATGAAAAGTCTAACTTAATCACGAAATTTTCTGATACGGATGACTTTTCGTAGCTAAACATTACACAGATTACAAATTTCGAAAGATTTATGCAAGAACTTTTAACCTTAGTAGATTACAAAGCATATCTAATTTTAGTTTGAAATGTGACGAGTGAATTGTCTAGGCGAAATGTCAGGTTACAATACCTTACAATGAGTATATCAGTGCAGATTACATAATCAACGATTTTTCCCTAACTCTAGCGAGCCCAAATATGGAAAAAAAGCAATGCTGAAATGATATTTTATTAATAATGCATACGGAAATATTTTATTATTTTAAAAGAAATAGCGAATTTTGTATTACGTTGCAGTTAAAAGTTATTTAATTGTCCAAATAAATGGCTTTTAGCGAAAGCTAATTTCTTAATTTATAATAGAAACTAGACAGAAGTTCAGACAGGATATTTTATAAATAATGATTAAAATATGTTTTATTATTTTAAAAGAAATAGTGAATTTTGTATTACGTTGCAGTTAAAGTTATTTAATTGTCCCAAACAAATATCTCTTTGGGAAAAGCTAATTTCTTAATTTATAATAAAAGCTAGAAAATAGTTCAGAAAGGATACTTTTTTTATAATGCATATTGAAATGTTTTATTATTTTAAAAGAAATTGCGAATTTTTATAACGTTGCAGTGAAAGTTATTTAATTGTCCGAAACTAATGTCTTTTATGGAAAGCTAATTTCACAATTTATAATAGAAACTAGAGAATAGTTCGGAAAGGATATTTTATTAATAATGATTAAAAAATGTTTTATTATTTTAAAAGAAGTAGTGAATTTTTATAACGTTGCAGTTAAAGTTCTTTAATTGTCCCAAACAAATGTCTTTTAGGGAAAGCTAATTTCTTAAATTATAATAAAAGCTAGAAAATAGTACAGAAAAGAATATTTTTTTATAATGCTGACGGAAATATTTTCTTATTTTAAAAGAAATTGCGAATTTTGTATAATGTTGAAGTTAAAGTTATTTAATTGTCCGAAACAAATGTCCTTTAGGGAAATCTAATTTCTTAATTTGTAATGAAAGCTAGAAAATAGTTCAGAAAGGATAATTTTTTAATAATGCATACAAAAATATTTTATATTTTATTATTTTAAAAAAACTTTCTAATTTTGTATTACGTTGCTGTTAAAAGTTATTTAATTGCCCCAAACAAATGTCTTTTACAGTAAGCTAATTTCATAATTTATAATAAAAACTAGTCCAAAAGCTTGGATATTCGAGAAGTGAATATTTTAATATTTTTAAAACACGAACGTTGGAAATATTTTACATCGTATAAAACGTGAAGAAACTTGGAGCATCCATATTTTGTGCCTTAAATTTTTAGGGCAGATAACATCGCTTTATATTCAATATTTAGAGTATCAAATTGTGGAACGAGGTTTTTATGTGTTTATATTTCGGATAGCATACTCTTTTTCTGAATAAAATGCAAGTAGAAATAAGATGCCCAACAGAGCAAAAAGTTATTTATAACTTGAAAACAACACTGATTATCCTTAAATCCTTTTTATATGTCACGATTTCAAAATATATACCCATAAAACAGTGGATTTGTTTGACTGTCTTGTGGCTCTAAAAGATTTTGCAAAGTTTTTTTTCAAAAAGTCTCCTTTATGTATAAAGTCAGTTATGGATCAATGAACAAAGTGAAAAAAATTATACTCTAGTCTGATGTATAAATAAATAAAATTTGAGAAGGAGCTAAAAAAATGTTGCTTTGCAGATGAAATTCTCAAACTTTTTCAGTGCTATGAAATGAAATTTTTTTTTGCTTTAGGGTCTAAAAATGATATTAAACCTGACAAAGTTTCTAAATATTCCCATTTATTATCGTTCATCAGAAAAATGAATTTAGTTCGTTTAGTAGAAACTTACTAGACCAGGACCTTGGTTTAGTTTTTCAAATAAATATCTTCTTAAAACGTAAATTTTGGGGTTGTAGATAATTCATTTAATAAATTATTTGAATCATGAACTTTAAAACAAACGTAGATTTTTTTCCAAAGAAAAGTAAATTTTGGTTGTACGTGTTTACAATATTTTAAAAATTCTCTCTTACATTCCCAAATTATCATAAAATCCTTTAAAAACTCCAGTTTCAATATAAAAAATCAGTCGTACAATAAATGGCTTGATTGAGGAATTTCTGATACCTACTGTAAAGTCTCCACATCTAGTATACTATATACTCATGTCCAGTGGTAGGATTCAAACAAATTAATAACAGGTTCTATGTTCTCATGACCATTTTATGTGTACCAAAAGATATACCGAAATGTAGTTTAATAATTCATGCATTAACTACTCAAAAAACAATAAAAGAGGTACACAAAACTAGATTATGTTTTAAGAAAGAGTTTTAAAATATTAAATGCCTGAATAACTATTATTGAAGATATTTCTATATTTCTGCTTGATTGACGTCCTCACTTGCAATTTTCTTTCCTTTTATCATGGGCTACGTGATTTACTCTTAATAATCTTTCCATTGAAAGAGTAGGATTTCATTCCTGTCCGATTAGACTGGACAGGCCGCCCGCTGTAGGGTAGGTTTATTTTTAAAAAATGTAAGCGGGTAGTGAAATCAATGTTCTTCATTTTTCTTTCGCTCTTCTCTGAACATATGAAGACTGGCTCCAGCATTTTATGTATTCTTCGTTGTCTTCGTCTTAAGAGTTGAATTAATTCTTGTGCTTTATCTGTCGCCAACGGATAAATATCTGTGTGTCAAACTGATGCACTGAGGACAGTATAATTCTGGGAAATATCTCTTCATTGGGACATTAGAAACAAACACACACACACACACGCACACACACGCACACACATATATATATATATACATACATACATATATATACATACATACATACATACATATACATATATATATATATATATATATATATATATATATATATATATATATATGTATATATATATACATATATATTATATATATATATATATATATATATATATATATATATATATATATATATATATATATATATATATATATATATATATATACGTAGACTTTCACGTAGCAGAGCTCATAACATACTATGAACAAATCTTCTTCTATGGTACTTTCAAACATTTTGTTTTTCTCAAGCAATTCAAAAATTTCACAGAAGGTATCACAATTCACTTAAACATGACGATATTAACTGTCCAAAGAGTTCACTCGGCCCGGGCGCTCAAAAATGTAGACTTTCCTGTCTACGTGGCGGCGTCTAGGGGGTTATATAAGAAGAACACACTTGAGTCATCAATAAACTATACTTTTTAAAACTCAACAATACTGTTTATTAATGTAGACAGCAATTATGATATGCCAGAGAGCCTACTTTACAGTCTCGGGTACAATATAACAATAATCACGGGAGCGAAATGCTTCGCTTCCTTCAACAGAACAAAAGATCGGGTAGCCTTCTCGCTCCCGTCGAATATACCACAACGCAGGCCTTGACTCACCCCGTTGGAAAATACAATCTCTCTCGTGCCCCGCACGGAGTCCAAAAAACACGACTTTCCCTCTGGAGGTCTGTACCCCTCTCTCCCCATCCGTGCACAGGGCATTTTTTCACCACGCTTCGAATCGCCTCCAAGCCGGGTTCATTCAACCCTCGACTGTCCCCTCAAGAATGTCGCATTACTATGGCATAAGAAGAGATTTTGCATAAATTCTACACACACACACACACACACACACACATATATATATATATATATAGTAAATAAAGTTTTAACCACTTTCGTTGAAGGACAATCTAGAATAAACAAAGAGCAAAAGGTTTTCTAGTATTTCCTATCTATTATATAGTCTAGAACCTCTCTGTCATGCAAATACTTGAGCGATTTAAGTAAGATAGAATATTTCATCACGTTATAAGTAATACTGAATACCTTTAGAGATATGTTTTTTATTCCATTAATGTCGAGCACATGGAGATTCTCAGAGTACCTTTTGCTTTTTCAGACTCTACCAAGCTTACGGCATGTATATCTTTATCTTTCATTAAAGATATTTTATTACTGTTAAGCTTGTAGATCCTCGGGGAACACCACCTCTTCCACATTATTCTCGATAAATTCCCAGACAATCTGAAAAATCATAATAGACTGATTCTCGAAAAGGCACACCTCTTTAATACACAATAAAAACTTGTCTGAAACATATCGGTGCAAGGGGATAACTGAGTGCAATGAACGCGTGTCCAGGTTGAAAACTGTAACTTGTTTTAGACCTAAACAGGAATTAATTAATAGCAACCAGCGAAATTTATATTCCCCTAAGAATAATAATAAGTAGTTAAAACCTGTTTCACCTTGATTAGAGATTTGCTACTACTTTAATTTCCTATTAGTTTCAAGCATTGGCGGATGTAACTTTTTTACAGTAACCCTACATATAATAAACTACACTTTATATCAATTCTTCTCTCTTTGTATATACATACATACACACACACATGCCCATATATATATGTATATGTATATATATATATATATATATATATATATATATATATATATATATATATATATATATATATATATATATATTTATTTATTCATTGTAAATCTGTTTCAAGAAGTACATGGAACTGAATGGTGCTTAGTTTCGATCAACTAATTTTATCTTCTTTTAAGCCTTTATGTAGAGTTGACCAAAAAATCTTTTTATGATTTTATACCTATTTTCCAAAATAGGCTCTTCAGTATGTGTTTTCATTGCCATATACTTTTTACACTTTAATTATTTTCAGATTTTTTTAAAATTTATTGTAATGAAAGTCTTTTCTGGGAAATAACTAAGAATTTGTCCTAAATGAAAATATTTTTGTATCTGAGAAGTTTTGCTTCCTTTCTCAAAATCAGAGGCGTCTCTAGGCAACAGTTCAATTAAAAACCGCTTTATTTGGTATAGCTTGAAAGTAGTAAGGTGTGCGGGAATTATATTTTGTATGTAGTACCCACATATGAAAGTAATTTTCTGTGTAACCCTCAGGGCTCCTAGTACTGGGTTTTTCAATAATCATATGAATTTATGTTTTTTTTAGAAAATATCTCAAAATCTGGGTTTTCTCCTTGTAAGTATAAATTACGGCAAAGAATTAGCATTTATTTCTTATTATACACATAATTTAATTACGATAAGACAGTTTAATTAAAAAAAATTTGAAGTGACATTAGTATGGGTTTAAATATAAGATGATATGGGGGATGCTGGTGGTTCAGTATTTTCTTGGTTCTTTCTTCTTGTTAATACTTCACCTTGATTACACAATAATTTCTGATCACGGGTTCGCACATAATACGCCTTTATTATACATAGTATTTACACGCATGCATTTGAGTACAGTACAGTGCGGTGCTAATCCTTGCTACCGCGTTTCGCTTCGAATCTGCGTCGCATCTGCATGTCCGAGTGGGGTTACAAAACTATAGAGTGGCAGGGCCATCTAGCATAACAATTTCCCACACACTCCCCACCTGGACTCTTTTAAGAGTACATAATTATTACAATCAATATTTAACACCTTTCAAAATAAACAATATCTAAATTCAAGCACAATAATATTCTAATAGAAACATATTCAAATTCAAATGTTTCAATGAAATTGTATTAACATATATATATTTTAATATTAAATCAAAATTAAATCCACATAGCAATATAAGAAAATCAATTGCAAAGAAATAAACTCAAATTATCCTATATCATACTTAAATTGTAAAAAGTAAACTACTTCATGTAAATTGACTATTTATAAGATAAAAAAATTAATTTTAAAATTAAACATTTTATGCAGAGAAATAATGTTTAAACAATGCAAAAAAGAAAGAAAAAAACATATAAAAAATCAGTTTTAAACACTTAAAGCTACATAATTAATCATTCAAGTAGAATCTAATTCAAAACGATACAACAGTTGTACTAGTTTTCTGAACAATCCCTTTGAAGTTTTTACCATACATGCTCTAATAAGATTGTATCTACCATGAATAATGTCTAGAATTATTCCCAAGTCCCATAACAGTTTAGATTTGGAAGTCCCGTCTACCAGTACAATGTCTCCGACCTGCAGATTTCGGTGTTTTTCTGCAGTTTTATAATGATGGGCAGAGTTCAAATGGAATAAATATTGTTCTTTCCATTTAGTCCACAGCTGTTTCAATAATCTTGTTTGATAAATCTTCCTTCGGATTAAATTCTCTTTAGTGGAAAGTTTATTTTCCAGTTCAGCAAAATGGAGGGGATAACTAAAGTCCTGTCTACCGAAATGGAGGAAATGAGCAGGTGTGAGGGGCTCAGGTTCTCCAAATTCACTGGTTGTGTAAGTCAGAGGTCGCATATTGAGAACGGCTTCAATTTCCGTTAAAATTGTCGTTACTTCCTCAAATGAAAGAAGAGATCGTCCCAAAATCTTCCGCAATGGGTCTTTTACACATTTTACCATTCTCTCGTAGAAGCCTCCCCACCGTGGGGCACGTTCCACGATGAACTTCCATTTCACACCTTGGCTGGAAATAAAATCTTGTAGTTCGCGCTCTTTTATGATCTTGTGAAAATTTTGAAGCTCTTTATCCGCAGCCTTGAAACTTTTAGCATTATCTGAGTATATTACTTTACAAGTGCCACGTCTTGACAGAAATCGCCGAAAGGCCAAAAGAAAGGATTTTGTGGTCATATCTGTTGACAGTTCTAAATGGACAGCTCTGGTTGTGTCGCAGGTGAATAATACGATGTACGATTTTGAGGTATCGTTTTTATCTCTTCTTATGAAAATCGGTCCTGCAAAATCTAACCCGATTACGCTGAATGGTGGTGATTCTGTTATTCTGTCCCTTGGGAGTTGACCTGTTAATTGGTTGGATGGTTTTGCATTATATTTCTTACACAGTAGACATTTTCCGATGATTTTTCTGACAAATTGTCGTCCTTGCGGAATCCAAAATCGTTTTCTTATTTTTGTTAGGGTCAAAGTAACTCCGCTATGCATCATTTTTTAATGTTCTTGCATAACCAACAATTCTGTGAATCTTTCATTTCTAGGTAATAGAATTGGATTTATCACACTCGGGCTAAAATTACCTTGATTGAGTCTACTTCCTATTCGTAATAAATTATTGTCATCTAGATATGGGTATAAACTGTAAATTTTTGAATTTTTCTTAATGTGCTCATTATCTTTTAAGGAATCAATTTCTTCTTTATAAACTTTCATTTGCACTTCTTTTATCATGAACTCTTCGGCTTCTTTCATTTCTTCAACTGATAAGGTTCCTTCACGTTTAGTCGAATTTCTTGAGTTAAATATGAACCTTTTTATCCATGCTACTATTCTAGTTATCTTCAGTAACGAACTAAAACGCTCCATCTCTATAAATTGTTCTTGAGAATCTGATGTACAAAAATTCTGAGAAATTATCTTTCTAGCTTCTTCCTGCTTAAATTCGTCTTCTGCTTCTTTTGCTTCTCTGGGCTAAAATTCAATATCTTTAATCAGCCATGGAGGACCAGACCACCATAACTTATCATTTTCGAGGTCCGTAAGGTTGAGTCCTCTTGTAAGTCTATCAGCAGGATTATCACGACCAGGACAATGTCTCCAGTCTTTTGGGTTAGTTAGAGTTTGGATTTCAACAATCCTGTTACTCACGAAGGGTTTCCATGTACTAGAGGAGCTCTTAATCCAGTGAAGAACAATGTTCGAATCTGTCCACAAATATTGTTTTTTAACACTAAACTTAAGGATTGACAGTACACGGTTGATCAGCCTAGCGCCAATCAAGGCACCCATAAGTTCTAATCTTGGTAATGACAAACGTTTTATTGGAGCTAGTCTGCCTTTTGAAGTAACAAAGCTTGTCTTCACATCGTTATCCTTTTCGAATCTAAGAAAAATCACAGCACCAAAGGCCTTCTCGCTTGCTTCACTAAAACAGTGAATTTCTATGTTGTCATAAGTGCCCTGTAAATCTCGGAAATAGTACCTGGGTATTTCTATCTTACAAAGGTGTAGATATTGTGCACACCAGCTATCCCATTTGGTCTCTAGATTTTCTGGCAAATTTTGGTCCCAATCGATACCCTGTTCCCACAATGACTGGAAAATAATTTTTATAATGACTGTAAACGGAGTTAGGAATCCAACTGGATCAAAAATTCTCCCAGCCGCACGAATTACGGTTCTTTTAGTTTTTTCTTGACAATTAACAAATTCCGAAAGATTGTGATTATCTAATCTGAAAATATCTTTATTGGTATCCCATATTAATCCCAAAATTTTAAATGGGGTTGCACTAAGTGATGTGTCGAGACATACATCCAAATTTAATGTTCGTAAATATTCCTTTAGAAGAGGAGAATTACTTTGCCATTTGCGTAGGGACATGTTAGCTTTTAGAAAAATGTCGAATGACTCTTTTGATAGCTTTAATGCTTCTTCCACTGTAGATGCACCTAACAACAAATCATCTACATACATTGAATTATTGATTACAGAGCAAGTTTCGGGATATTGACTTTCGAATTCTTTTACATGGTGTTTAATTACAGCTCCTAACAGAAACGGACTAGATGTCACACCAAATAATACACGCGTCATTTTCATTATTACAAATTCCAACGGAGAATCTGTATTTTGTGGAAGTTGATCAATCCACAAAAATCGGGTCAAATCTCTATCACTTTCTGCAAGGCTTATTTGTAGAAATGCCTTTTCTATATCTGCCACTACTGCGATGTTATTACTCCTGAATTGTAAAATTAAATCAAATAAATCTGAATTTAAATTTGGACCTGGAAGAAGTACGTCATTTAAAGATAACTGAGAAGGAGAATGTGCCGAAGCATCAAAAACAATGCGCAGTTTCGTAGTTTGTTTATCTTTTCGAATTACCGGGTGATGGGGTAAATAGTAGGTTAAATTGCCATTAGTTGAGTTTACATCCTGGGGTTCAACTATCTATACTAATCCTGATGACAGATAATCTTCAATGACAGCTTTGTACTCTATAAATAAAGTAGGGTTATTTCGAAATCTTTTAACTAAAAATTCAAATCTCTTTTTTGTAAGATCATAATTATTTGGAAGATCAATTGCACCGAATCTCATAGGTAACTTGACTTCATATCTATCATTCTCAAATTTAATATTTCTTTTAAATTCTTCTAAGGTTTGTTTATCGCATGCTTTTGTGTCTATGGGTTCATCCCTAATTCCTAATGATTCAAGTTCCCAAAACCTTTTAAGTTCAATCGATGCTTTATCATCATCGTTATTTTCCTCCCAAATAGAAACATACATTGCTCCCACTAAATTACTCGAATTAATTTCATTAGAAAATCTTCCGTGAAGTGTCCATCCAAATTTTGTTTCGTTCAAAACAACAGTTGGTGAAAGACGTTTAATTTTTCCTGCCATAATTGACCAATAATAATCACTACCTACTAATAAGTCTATTTTATTTCCTTCTTCGTTTAATTCATCAGAAACATCTGACAAATCAATCCCCAATTTTTTAATTTCAGCGCTCAATTCAAGGTTAGGCACTCCTATTATATCCGGACAAATGCTTTCTGATTCTAAAGCTTCTAGACTAAACATATAATCCGAATTCGTATCTTTCAATAACACACGTACTCGATTTTGAGAGCTCACTGGTGGGTTTGGACCGCCTGCAAAAGTGTGAATTCTGAGTGACTCATGACCTGTCACCTCCAATTCCAATTTACGTGAAACAGTTTTGTTTATGAAGCTCCGTTGAGCGGCGGAATCGAGCAATAAGCGAACATTAACAATTTCGTTTCTGCCGACAAGCTTACAACGTATCGTTTGAAAGTAAACATAAGAGTCGCCGGTTTCGCACTTGTTTTTATTATGTGGTTGATGAATCAGAGACGAAACTATCACTTGTTTCTCGCTCGTGGAAGGTTTAACTGGATGTTTTGTCTGCATATTTTTCTCGCATAAGGATTTTTGGTGCCTCTTTGACAGGTAATTAGTACATTGAATATGGGTCGAACGGCACTGGTTTGCACGATGGAATGGTTTATAGCATTTGAAACATTTCGCTTGCTTACGTAAGGAATCCTTCCTCTGCTCTAAATTTAAGTTACAATTTTCAGATTCATGTTTTTCGCTACAAAATGCACAATGATTTACTGTTACAGTATTTAAAGTAAATGCAGATGGGGTCTTATTTTTTACCTGATAAGAATATTTCGTCGGAAAGTTTTGTTTAGTTCTATTTTCAAAAGGCTTTGTGCTTTCGAAGTTACAAGTTGTTACATTTAGAGATTTTTCGCGCGCTTCTGTTTCCTTTTTAAGGTAATTTAGTAAGTCGGTTACATTCGTTTCTTTTTTATCACTTTGCTCCCTATGGAATTGCAAGACAAGATCATTTGGAATACATTTGTACAATATAGGCAACAATAAACAATTGTACGAGTCAGACTTAATTTCTAGGGATTCAAGACTTCGTATTTGTACAGATATTTCATCGTATAATTTTCTTAATGCAGTTACATCGTTTGATCTACGCACAGGCTCTAAATTTAGAAGACGGTTGGTATGTGACGCAATTAACACGTCTCTTTTCCCATAACGCTCAGTTAAAATATCGACCGCCGTTTTATAGTTTTCAGCAGTTAAGGGCAGACCACTTATGGCGGTAGCCGCTGAATCGCTAAGCAAAGTTTTAAGATAGTTAAATTTTTCTATATCCTGAAGTGTTTCGTTTTCGTGAATTGCGACTTTATATTGAGGCCAAAACTCTTGAAATTTACATATGTCGCCTGTAAAATTATTTAGGGATATACGAGGTAATTTCGTATTAGTTTTCAATTTTGTATCGCCTATTGTTTCTGTACTAGATCAATTTAGATCTGTATTATATTGATTTGAAATCGAATCTTTATTTAATTTACTCAAGTACCTATTTGCACGCGATCTACAGAGCACAATTGACTGATTATATTCAACCGAATATTCTATTTCCGATTGTAAATCTTTAGTTTCAGTTTGGTTTTCAATGATCTCATCCAAACCAGTTAATGCAGTTTTGTGTTCTAAAAGAACATCGAGGGAATCTTGAACAACTTCTGGGTTTGAATCTTGTTTATTTATTTCATCATCAATTTTCTTAATTAATTTAGTAATTAAACTTCTAATTGTTCCCCTTTTCGTTTTGTAACGTTTTAGCGAATCTTCTGTACTCATCTTTATACTTCTTCAAATTTCAGAAAACAGAAATAAATTCACTTACCCGATGATCTTCAATCAAAATTTTTACCTCTAATGGGTATCTAATCTGTGTATCCAAAAGAAAGGTGATATTAACAAATTCTTGGTCCGGTGCTCCAACTTATATGGGGGATGCTGGTGGTTCAGTATTTTCTTGGTTCTTTCTTCTTGTTAATACTTCACCTTGATTACACAATAATTTCTGATCACGGGTTCGCACATAATACGCCTTTATTATCGATAGTATTTACACGCATGCATTTGAGTACAGTACAGTGCGGTGCTAATCCTTGCTACCGCGTTTCGCTTCGAATCTGCGTCGCATCTGCATGTCCGAGTGGGGTTACAAAACTATAGAGTGGCAGCGCCATCTAGCATAACAATTTCCCACAGATGATTCAATGAATTTAGAAGGATACAAGTGTAGATAATTTTGATTGAAATATAATATATCTCCCTCTTACTATCCCAGAAATTTGATATTTGTTACGTAATATCAGAGATGGCTTCAATAATCGAAAATATGAAATCGTATCTGACGTCATGACCCATTGAACTATTTTACCTCACTCTTCTGAGCTTATAGAGATATTTTCATAAGGTAATAGAATCACAAGAAAATTCACAAATTCTCTTAAAACTGAAATCGTAAAAGACCGTATGAGGGCAAAACAGGCAACAAATTGATATCGTCAAAATTGTCCCACCTGGATACCGAAAACAGAACTGTGAATGATAAAATGTATAAAATTTGACAATTAAATAAAATAACTTTAATTTAACTTCAAGTAATCTCAGAAAATGTAATGTGTATTACCTTATTTTTTGTTTTTCAATCATTCTTAATATAAAAAATACTATATGTTTTTAAATACTTGTTTTTTTAAAATTACAATCTAGTTTTTTTTTAGATGCAAACTGGGTTTAATACATTTTTCTTTCTGGGAGCCTTGGTAACTGTGTCAAACTGAAGAGCAGAATTTTCTCCCAGTTCGACTGCAATGGTATCTTGAAACTAATATTCTAATGATTTTAAGGAGGTGAACACAAAAATTTACTTTTGAGTAAAGCCGTGGCGACGATTTGATAGAGACGCAGCGAAAGTTAGTTGTCAAATTTATGCGAAAATTGGCATTGAGCTCAAGGTACCAAGATAAATAATGTGCGTGCTACAGCGTGCTACAGGCATGGCCTGGACGATTGTTTGTAGTTCACTGTTGCTTTTGAACTTTCAAGAAATGTAGTTCTAAAGCTACCGAGTTTTGGAGTATTTTTCTTTAGGTAAAATGTATATTCTTATCCTCAAAACTTCGTTGTATCCCTTTAAGATCTCCAATCTTCCTTCTCAGTAGTTTAACTTAGTTTGCTATGTATGTCAGTTTAAGTGTCCCTCGTTGTCCACGCTTTTAATAGCTAAAAAACAAATATAGTGGAAATGAGAAAGTTAAACAGTTGACATTTTTTGATTGGGAAATGCAATTTCAAATTCACATTGTGTGCAACTTGGTCCAAACTATCCGAACTTCATTCATGTATTATAAGGACATAGAAAATTCATTAGGTAAATGCCATGCATTCAAAGATTTTAGTGAGTTCAGAGGTAGTCTAGTGGTAGCGCGTTGGCTTTTGGTTCCGAGGTTGCTCGATTCGAATCCCGACAACGCCATTAAATACCTTCGTATAAAGGCTGGATATAGCCCGTTAAATATGTAGACCGGAAAGTCCTTCTGTGAGGACAGAGAGGGTGGGAGAAGTCTCCAGGGTAGCTCGGACGAAATTGTAGCTGGCAGCAGGGTAAAGCCAGATTCCGAACCCTTAATGTCATTATAAACCGGAACCGCACCAGCCAGCCTACTAGCCTATATGGACCTGGTATGGATACACCGGGCAGAGGGCATAAGTAAGAACAACAACATATAGTTTGAAATCTTTTCCATAATGAAAAAGTACAACTATATTATCTGGAGCAAGCAAAATATAGTTAACTCTCAGAAATCAAACCATATAGAGACAGTTGGCATGAATTCTTAAACTTGACGACAAGGAAGTAATTCTTAGAAAGTGACTTGAAGATAATATGATTATTTTATACGACGACAATAAAATGTCAAGGGAATAAGACGTAGATTAACCCTTGAGCGGGCGCGCCAATTTTTGGAACACCAGCAGGCACCCGTGGCTCAAAGTGGAACGTCTCTTTCAACCTTGATTATTCCTTTTGTAATAAACGTTTTTTATTTAAATTGAAAATAATAATTCTGTGTTTTATGAGAATATATAAAATGTTCATAATATTGATATATATATATATATATATATATATAATTAAATTCCAAAGAATGCAGGTATAATCAACTTACACTGCTGGCCACCCAAATTGCAACACCAAGAAAGACAAGAGATATCACAACAAAATTTATTTTGTAGATAACATGTTGACCAAGTATCAAATGATTAAATTTATAGACTTCTGTGAAGTGTGGTTCCTTCTAAAATCAGTAGCCAGAGTAGCCGCCATTGTTGGAGATCACCGCTGCCACACGCCTCGGCATTGATTCAAAGAGACTTTGGGTGAGTTCTTGGGGTACAGCAGACCAAGCAGCTTCCATACGTTGCCAAAGGTGATCTGCTGTGGCAGCTGGGGATGGAATCTGGGTCAATCGTAGAGCAACCATGGACCACATGTTTTCCATCGGCGAAAGATCCGGAGAGCGAGGTGGCCAGGGAAGCAATTAAATCTGGCGATTGACGAAGAACCGTTGGACAATGCGTGCCACGTGTGGTCGCGCATTATCCTGTTGAAATATGGCTGTGGGCAAGCCCTGAAGGTAAGGAAGGACAACTGGCTGCAACACTTCGGAGATGTAGCGCTGGCTGTTTAAAGTACCGGCAATGCGTACTAGAGGTGTGCGAGAGTGATATCCAATACCAATCGCCCCATACCAAAATACCCGGTGCAGAACCAGTGTGTCTGTGCATAACGCAGCTGTTCAGCATCCTCTCTTCATGGTGTCTCCAGACTCGAATGCGACCATCGTGGTGTTGCAGACAGAAGCTTGACTCGTCAGTAAAGACAATTTCATTCCATTCTACCGTCCACATCCTTCTGTCATCGCACCATTGGCGGCGGAGACGTCTGTGGTTCTGCGTCAAGGGTAGACAAAGCAATGGACGTCTTGCGGACAGACCACTCTGCTGTAAACAGCGTCGAATGGTACGCGCAGACACTGGATGATGCGTTACAGACTGCATGTGCTGTGCTATGGTTCGTGATGTGACTGAGCGATCCGCCACTGCCATGCGCACAATTTGCTTATCATCACGTGAAGTGGTGCGCTGAGGTGGATGCGATCGAACACGCCGGTCCGTCATACCCTCCTGCATCCAACGATCACATATCCGCATTACAGTTGTTTGGTTTCGTCCAACACGACTACCGATTTCCCTGAAATATAATCCACAATCTCGGTAGGCCACTATCCTTCTTCTGTCGAACTCGGATACTTGATCAAAAGATGATCGCTGTTTTCGACGAGGCATAATTGATCGTTTTTTTTTAAACCACAAGAAAAACACAATTGCCGAACTTGAAATCGTCGAAATCTCCAAGACTTAAATAGCGCTTTGAAGTGGCGTCACAGGCGCGCGTGAAAGTGCGTCTGCGCTAAAATTCTAATCATTTGCATATCTCACCTCCGCTAATGTAAATTTTATGTTATTCGCATGTTTCCTTCAGGGTGTTGCATTTACAGTGGCCAGCAGTGTATTTCAAAACTGTCTGGTTTAATAGGTCTCAGGACAACTTACAAATTGATTCCTATTATGTCCCAAAACCTAAAAATAAATGAAATTGCCCATCTTCGGGATGTGCGGGATATCGTGTAATAGCCGCACATTTGATCGATTGATTTTGTCGTATTGTAATCCAATATAATTGCTGATTTACCACGGTTAAATCACGATTAACAATGAAAGGAAAGTAATACAAGGGTCAGAAAATCAGACCTGCATTAGACAGGGTGTAGCTATAAATAGAAACTGTTTAGAACATTCAAACCTTACATGTAAAAACAAATCATTTGTAATTACGAAAATGTTGTACTTCTTACACGGACGTACCCGCTGAAGGGTTAAAATTAATTTATACAATTTATTGCGTATAACAGAATAAATAGAAAAATTATGCCATGTGGAAAGATATCAATGATAGTAAGTCCATGTAATATTTCAAATATAGTCAGCCTATGGACAATCTGCAAGGGTAAATTTCGTGTATTTTTCTCAAATCTAAATAAATAATGCACTACTGTATAAAAACAGATACTGGATATAACAGATTAAAACTAGCGACAACCAAACAGAAATACGTTCATTTTCCAAGCAATATATTCGCTTTTCGAAAACTGCAGATTAACGAAGATTTTTGTAAACATGACAAATGTTTTTTCAGTTTCCACTTTTTTTTGAGATTCTTAAGCTCTATTTATTTTATTCGGAAAAAAAAAGTTTCTTTGGAGCATTATTTTTTTTTGTTTCACAAAGCAGTACATTTGTCACACATTTATTTATATCTGAAGTCCATATTTTTTATTCATTCAGCTGGGTAGGCATTTATTTTCTATTTACTTGTTTTTCAACCCATGACTGAATTTGCCGACAGCCGTGTGCGATCAAAGGATAAAGGCATTGAATAACTCTCTGAAATTTTTATTTTTAAGCTACAGCTTAGAGAAATGGCTTTCAAAAAAAACGAGCTCAAGTATTTTGGGATTTGGAATTTCAGTGAATTAAGAAAAAAAATTACGATAACTTATATTTGTGATTAGTTTTTAGACAGAATTTTACAAAATTTTAAGTATATATTTTTATAACTTTAAATAAATCATGTATGAAAAAACAATTCTTCGTCTGCATTCCATTACATAACACAATTTTATTATTTTTTAAATATATTTTTATGAATTTCTTCGATAGAGCTATAAACAAGACTATACATCATTTTCTGAAACTTGAGCATCATTTTAATTTCTTTGACCATGGATTGCTTGGCGTAACAAAGTGCTAAATATATATATATATATATATACAGTGGACGCTCGTTAATTCGAACTCGGTTAATTCGAACTTTCGGTTAATTCGAACTAATCCAAAGGCCCCCAAAAACTTGTATTGGAGTTAATGTTAAAAATATCTCGTTAATTCGAACTAAATTTTTATCACTTCGGTTAATTCGAACTAAAAATTTGACAAACAAAAAAAAATTCTTTTTCCTCGTTTAATGGAGAAAATACACACTGTATTTATTATTTTGTGTGTCAAAATTTCTTTTCTGTGTAAAGAGGCACATGCCTGCATTCCTAGACTATTGCATGTCCGCTAAACGTTAGTAGCTATTGTCCTTCTTATTAGTGCTAAACGAAAAAAGCAATTTTCCTTTATTTGGATCGATTTTCTTAGAATTTCAGAAAAACTAGTCTTTACTACAGATTCCAGGGAGCTGCGTCAATTATAACTGCAGTGCAGCCAAGTTAATGTGGTCTAATTTTTTTTCGTCACTGTGTGGTGTAAACGTGTAAAAATTCAGGATGTCTACACGTGGAAAGTACAAAACCCTAACTTTGGAGACAAAGGTAGAAATTTTAAAGAAAGTAGAGAATGGCAAATGTAAAACAAAGTTAGCAGCTGACAATGGAATTAAAAATAAATGCCTTGTCAACTAATTTGAAAAACAAGGAGTCAATTTTAGATTCATGGGAAAAATCAAAATTTGCTAGAGGAAGGAAACGCATGGGAAATGCGTCCCAAGAAGTTCTAGAAAGAGCTCTACTGTTATGGCTCCAGGATGTTAGATCTCGAAATTTTCCGATAAATGGACCCCTTGTGCTGACGAAGGCAGATGAATTGGCAAGTCGAATGGGTATTGAAGATTTTAAATGCAGTGAGGGATGGCTTTCTCGATTAAGTCAAGGCAAAATATTTCTTATCAAACTGTATGTGGCCAAAGCTCTGATGTAAACGAAGACGTATGCACTAATTTCGGTAGGAAACTGCCAGGGCTTTTTTCTACTTACTTGCCGAAAGATATGTTTAATGCGGCCATAATGAACTCTATTAAAACTCTGAAAGCATTTATTCAGATGGAACCTTCCTCTGAAAATGAATTGAAATGTTTACTTCACATCGAGAAGCTGGCTGAACAATGTAGGCATCATAGACAGAACCAAACATCCATTTTACAGTTTTTTCCCAAAGTGTAATTCATATTTTTAATAAAATTTTACTTTATACTGCATATCTTCTGCTTCATTTTATGATTAAGGTAAGTCTGTATTGCTTTTTAATATGTTTAACTTTAGATACCATAGTATAATATATTTTCTGGGGTTATACATACTAGGAGAGTTTCTTCTTCAGTGATACCCATTTAAAGTTATATATTTTCTCTTAACATCGGATAATTCGAACTTCGGATAATTCGAACTTTTTTCTGAGAACCTTCGAGTTCGAATTAACGAGCGTCCACTGTATATATATATATATATACAAAAAAGTATGTTAATTGCAATATTGATTTTTGATTTATAATAAAAAAGAAGTAATTTTAAAGTTATATTTGCATAATGAGAACACACACTTAATAATGAGAACACACACTTTATATATTTAAGACAGGTGTATTAACATAAAAATCCCATCATCTTCAGATTGAGTAGTTGTGGAGTGTTTAAATAGTTTTCTGTTAAATAGTAGCTCTGTTTGCTTAATCATAGGGGTTTTATACCATTTACGATGACTTAAACGATACTTACTATATTTGAAAATGAATGAGATTCATTTACCTCGTAAAATGATCAAAAAGAGAGAAATAGTTATATTTAGTGTTATGTTAAAGAGTAATCGGAAAAATATAAACAGTTCAGTTAAACAAAATAAAAACAAATAAACAGTTAATGGAGAAGGAATCATTATAAATACGCTTAAAATACTTAAAATTTGGCGTTCTCGAAAAAAGGCTGTTTTATATGTGTTGGTTTCTGAACCACATCAAACGAATAATGAGGCACGTAAAATATAAAAAATGGAAAGTTTGAGGCATGCAATTTCCTTTATATCACATCAGAAAAATATTGAGATTAAAAGTTTTCCTTGGTATCTAGATATCTAGATACTGATGTGTATCTAGAAATTGCTAACTATCCATGTCAAATAGTGCCGATTCATTCATGGCTCATTTGCTCCTTGTATTCAAAAGATGCATCTTCCCAGAAATATGCATACTTTACGACTGTTTTAACAAGAAAGATTTATAAGGCAGTTTACCTAGATTACCTTATTTCAGTATCCTATGAATTTTACATATAAGCAATTTTGTCTTGAGGTGAGACTGTACATTTATAAATGGCGTTCTTTGTTTTTCTGTTATTTCTCATTAAAATTTATTTACATTTTTTGTCGAAATTGTAACTTTTGCTATTTCTATGGTTGTATTCGACCAGAAGTGACCATCCCGAGTACTATATTTTAATCATTTTAAATTTAGCACTCAGCTGAAACCTGTTCTTCCTCATCACCATACGATGAGTTTTGTCTGTGTTTGGAGCTCTAATTATGAGCTTGTTTACGAACTCACCACATATAAGAACTCCAAAATTATAGCGTTATCACGTGTCATTGTTCATTATGAAATGGTGACCGCTGCCCTCCTACTGGTGTTTGGAATCTGCTGTAGTTTATCACAAACAGAAAAAGCCTGCTATGCGTTTTCATTAAGTACGTTTCTCTGGTAAGCCTAATTTCTGATATACGGAATTTTAAATTTCAACTGCATTTACAAAATACTCTCGGAAATTCTCAGATATATTATGCTAAAAGTTGATTAGCATTTAATAAATGTCTACGAATATAGGCTGAGTATATGGAATTTAACGCAGAATTCAAGAGCATGATAATATCATGCTCTTGAATGAAGACAACCGCATATATTATGTGCGGCTGTCTTATATGCAATTTTACACACAATGTCGCATATAAACATTATACTGATTTCATGGTCCAGAGGTAGCCTAGTGGTAGCGTGTTGGCTTTCGATTCTAAGGGTGATCGGATCAAATCCCGACAAGTGCCATTAAATGCTTTTGTGTCTAGGCAGGATATGGGCAGGTTAAATCCGTAGACCAGAAAGTAATTCTTTGAGATTAGGGGTGGGGAAGGTTCGATCCCCTCAGATGTCACCCCTGGGAGTGCTAAGTCAAAATTGTGGTGGCACCTGGCTAAATCGGACTCCGACCCTTGTGGTGCCATTATAAACCGGAGACGCACCCTTCAGCCCGCAAGCCTTCAGCAACAACAACTGATGTCATTTATGCAGGAAGACAACTTAATTAAATGTTAGGGATAAATGGCTGATAATTTCACTTATTTATTAAACAAACTACAGGAACTCTGTTATTTATTAAAACAAATCTTCTGCGTTCATCGTATATCTGTTACGAAAATAATGTAGACTTTTGAATAATTCCATTTATGCAAGAAAACAACTCAAAAATTCTAATAGAGCTCAACTAATATGTCAACATTCGGTATTTAAGTAAGGGCATCAACTTTATTTATGGCAGATTTTTTTTTGATTTTTTGTCAATTTAGAGAAATGCAAAAATATCCCTGAAATGCAAACAGACAGACTAAAAGTCTAAAACTCCAGGAATTCATTTCAAATGTGATCATTTACAAATTTGTTCAGTTCAAAGAAATCGAACTGGTAAGCACTTAGAATATTTGCATAAGAATTCCACTTCCCGAAAATCCATTTGTTGAATACCTAGAAAGATAGCTGTACACACAAAGAACCCTATTAGAGACTTTTACTTACATCTCTTATTTCTGCCTGTAATCATTTATCCAACGAAGAAAATCTCCGCCTTCTTTTCAGTTTGAATAACGTTTCTTCTGATACCCTTCATTAACTGCGACATTAGACGTTTTTTATCTATTTACTTATGGTTGAGGTTCCTTTTTTTCAATTATATACATGCAAACATCTTGCAGATGTAATGTAATTCCGAGGTAAATAGATATCTGATCAAAGAAATGCAATATTTAATAGATGAAAAAGGAAAATCATTATATATATATATATATATATGTAACGGAAGGCGATAGAAATGTAAGGTCTGCTATATTCTGCTTAGGTAACCAGGGAATTTATTCTCACCAATTTTCAAAATAAGTTACAAAGTTCGTCAACAGATGGGGCTACTGACTGGGAAAACTATAAAGCAATGTTTTCAAAATAACCACCGTTCGCAGCAACAACGTGGCGCAGTCTGAGATCAAAATTCGCAGACGCCAGTGCGAACATTTCAGTTTGAATGTTCTGACAAGCAGCAGAGATGTATTGTTCCAGTTCATCTACAGTTTGTGGATTGTGACGATACACCTGGTCTTTCAAGTACCCCCAAAGAAAAAAAAATGGTATGGCGTCAAATCTGGCTAATAGGGAGGGCAATCCATGCCACTTTGCGTATGCTCACTTGAAAACATTGTTTTATAGTTTTTCCCAGTCAGCAGCGCCATCTGTTGACAAACTTTGTAAATAATTTTGAAAATTGGTGAGAATAAATTCCCTGGTTACCTAAGCAGAATGCAGCAAACCGTACGTTTCTATCACCATCCGTTTTTCTTTAATTGATTTTTGAAATCGTCTGTATACATATGTATACATATGTATACATATGTATATGTATATATATATAATATGTATACATATATATATATATATATATATATATATATATATATATATATATATATATATATATATATATATATATATATATATATATATATTCACACACACACATATCTAGGAAGATAGATATATTATGATTTTCCTGGTTTTTTTTTAAAGGTAATATTTAATCAGATGTTTATTATTTCGGAATAACATTACATCTGCAAGTCGAGTGCATTTATATAATTTATGTACATACTAATTTATATACATGTTAATTTATATATACGTTTTATATATTTTAGATGCTACTTCAATTCTTAATTAATTGTAATAGATTTAAAAATTTTATTTACAGACCAATGTATTAATATATATTTAAATTTACCCAAAGTGGAATTTGCAGGATTAATAGTTTTGAAAATTTATGGACATATTCATAAGAGTTCTTAACAGAGTACGATTTATTAGAATAATAAAGGGCACAAACTTAAAAGGAAGTTAAGTGGTAAGTTGCATTGCTTTTAAATGAAAAATTTTTCTTTTTGCACTTTAGGGAAGGTATAAAATGAGCACAAGTAACAGTGGCTGAATTAATAGAACACTTAGTAGATTCATTGTATATAAAAAAAATCATTGTATTTTAAATGAGAAAACCATTAGAGGGTCTTTTTTAGTTCTTTCATATGAAACATTCACGTAGAAGTTTATTCCCTTATCAATGTGCAAAGTAATTATCAAGTAAAACAATTACCCAGGCCTTAATCACTTTATTTATTATGTTGAAATAATTACTTTTTAAAATATTTAATGGTTATTTTAAGAAGAAATGATTTACTATTTTTAAAATTTGATCCTGTTTTAATAAAATGCACTAGTTCTAAATCAGTTCTTTTTAGTGAAACTAGCAAAAGCAGTTATGATTAACCGGATGCAAAGTCTGATATGTTGACAATAAATGCTTGCAGGTTAGCACGCGGTTAGGACAAATATCCCCTCAGACAGACTTCTATAGAAGGTATTCTTCAATTCCTGTGTTCGATCTTTGACCTGTTATGTGAGACATACGAGTATCCATCTTCCTAGTCATATTTTACAAGGAAATATTTATCACTTGAATCACCATATAATGTATAAAAGACTAGCTGAATACCAATACTTCGCTAAGGAGTACATTAAAATTAAATACAATGGTCATTTATGCAATTAATGCCTATCTATCTATCTATCTCTCTATCTCTCTCTCTCTCTCTCTATATATATATATATATATTTATATATATATATATATATATATATATATATATATATATATATATATATATATTTATATATATATATATATATATATATATATATATATATATATATATATATATATATATATATATATATATATATATATATATATATATAACATCCGTAACTGACTGGCTGACTGACTGACTGATTGACTGACTGACTAACTGACTGACAGACAACGCACAGACCAAACCGCTGGAACTAAAAGGCTGAAATTTTGCATATTGATTCTCCTTATAGTATAGGGGTGCACTAAGAAAGATTTTTGAAAAATTCTGCTTAGATTTTAAAAAATTAAATTTTTAAGCTGTTTTTGTATTTTT
The DNA here is from genome assembly GCA_907164885.2 of Dolomedes plantarius. Classification (NCBI taxonomy): domain Eukaryota; kingdom Metazoa; phylum Arthropoda; class Arachnida; order Araneae; family Dolomedidae; genus Dolomedes; species Dolomedes plantarius. Next base: position 140,959,428 of record OU015493.1, on the reverse strand, counting down.
TTTTTCAAGTTTGCATTTAAAATAATAATCTGAGAGTTATGAAATTTATATCCCGAGAAAGACCATACAATTTTCTTTAAAATGAAATCTTTTTCTAATCTTTACCTCCATTTCCTAATTTTTGGTGAATTTTTAAACATAAATTTTTAGAATTTAATTTATTAAATGCTGATCATGTGATTTCTTTTTCTGGTACTTTAAATTTATTTATCGTCACGTGCATAACAACGAAATAGACAAAAAAAATTTTTCTTGCTAATGAAGCAGACGATTGGACCTTATCCAAAAAAATATTAAAATACAGTAAAAGTTATGTTCCTCAAACTGTATTATAATAACTGTACTATATTCTTTAGTATGTTCTATTAGATTTAATTTGAATATTTTATTCTACATTATTTTGTCTATAAAAATATCCGTTGCGATTTTTTTATAAATGTTATATTTTGTTTTTTTTACACCAATTGCATACATTAATCGTTGTATTTAATTTGAATGCATTCCGTAGCGAAGTACGGGTATTCAGCTAGTATATAATAAATACAATGGTCAATGTATGCAATTAATGCCAAAAAATATATTTATAAAAATCTTAACGAATATTTTTATAGAAAAATTAATGTATAAGAGAATACTCAAATTAAATACAACGGTCAATGTATGCAATTAATTTCTTTGTTTCATATCCATAAAACATACTATTTTGAATTAAATTCTTAAAAAACTTCTATCTCGATTAGTCTAGTGGTTAAATTTTATCTTTTACCGTATTTCAATATTTTTTTCGCAATCTATTTCGTTGCTATGCACGTGACGCAAAATTAATTTAAGGGGACAGTGGACCTTCAAGTCTAATTTTTTTTTGCTTTAAATGGATTTGCTTGAAATTTGAGTATGTGATTAGTACCATAGATATGTAAAAGTGGTTAAAATTTAAAGATCAAATATTAATAATTTATGAATTATGAATTATTAATTATATCAAAAATTGGCGTATTTAAAAATGTTCCATGCGCATTTCTTTTGCATATAATATGGTATCCTGTAAATAATAATTTTTATTTACAGGATACCTTATAGAACTAACAATGTAACTTATTGCTTAGTTTAAGCATTCATTAAAAATATAAAGAGAAAAAAATAATAATAGTGAAAACACCCTTTTTATTACGCAAAATACCTATAAATCATCATTTCAAGTACAAAATTTAGAAATTCTGATCTACGAAGCATAATTTTTTTCAGTAAGATTTCTTTGATGTACAGTTAAGAACATAAAACTTAAATTTCAAAGCAATACGATAATTAGAACTGCGCCTAGAACAGTTTGAATATTCGTATGACAGGAAAATTTTTATTTTGAGAAAAACACATTTAAAGTTATTGCTATTAGTAACCACATAATATCTAAATTAAATGCAAACGCTTATAACTAGGAAAGTAATCACAGAAATTAAAAATTCTTTTTGCAACACTTTCCTATTTGCCCGTAGTTTTACAATTCAAAAAAGTAAAAAAATCGAATTTTTAGATAAATTTCACAATTTTGAAAGTCCACTGTCCCCTTAAAGTATCATAAAAAGATAAGAAACCACGTGATCAGAATTTAATGAATTAAATTCTAAAAATTAATCTTTAAAAATTCACCAAAAATTAGAAAGTGGAGGTAAATATTCGAAAAAGATTTCATTTTAAAGAAATTTTTACGATCTGTCTCGTGATATAAATTTTATAACTCTAAGATTATTATTTTAAATACAAACTTAAATACAGCTTAAAAATTTAATTTTTAAAAAAATCTAAGAAGAATTCCTCAAAAATCTCTCTTAGTGCACCCCTACACTATAAGAAGAATCGCCATGCAAAATTTCGTCCCTTTAGGTCCAGCGGTTTGGTCCGTGCGTTATCTGTCAGTCAGTCAGTCACTGAACTGTTTTATATATATGTAGATTCAGACATATATAACTATTGGGTAGACTACCCAGTTGTCGTCACTTTAAGGTTATGTTCCATTTAAGCTACGCGTTGCTTGATAAGTAAAGTTTTTAAAAAGTCAAATTTTTAAAAATGTCTTAATGGATAAATTGCTTCATAAAATTAAAATCCCCCTCGTAAAGTTATCTGTTTAAAAACGATACACATAGGTTATTTTGCTCATAAAGGAGTATTTTGAACATTTATAAAGTGCACGTGGATCAAAATTCATCACAGTTTGTGCGTTTATAAAATTTGGCTAATTAATACAGAGTGGCAATAAAATGCCTAGAATACAAGTTCAAAAGAATGTTGTTTACTGTTGCGGGGGCATATGTCAATGAAGATTCACACATAATAGCGAGAATCGTTGGTTGCTTTCAATGGAGGTACCATATAAGTGAACCAACAACAACCCCTGTTGCCTCCTCAATTTCGATTGCGAACCTCAAGGGGCGACCTCTGAGGGGATCATACTTTCTACCACTCTCTCTGATCTAATAGTATGCCTTTTGGGTTTACGAATTTAATAGGCCCATATCCGGCCTAGACACGAAGGTATTTCATGGTATTAGTAGCGGTTGGAACCGAGCACCCCAAGTAAAAAATCCAACGTGCTACCACTAGGCTTCCTCGGGTCCTTTGATTTGAAATGTTGTTAATTGTTTTCAGGTAAATATTAATATATCATTAAATATTTAAAATCATAAAAGCACGTGATCGCATGCATTTTGTTCTCAAGAAGGTAGAGAGGGACTGGGTACTAGCACTAAACGTTTTGCAATATCATCTAGAGCTAAGTTCTGTGATTGCTTGATTTTTCCATCATACAATGGGTGCGTCGTTGTAAATATTTAAAATCCGTCCCGGCAAAGCATTAACTGTCACGAATAGTTATTCGTAACTTTATTAATTAGTTTCTTATTAATGCAGGCCCCCTTTTTTGTAACTATAAATAGGGTATTTATTGTAAAATAGCCTGAATGGCGATCAACCTGCCAATATGGCAGCCTTTGGCGTTGGCCCATGCTAACCATCGCGCCAAGTTGGCGCTAGGACAGGTTCCAGCAGAGATGGTCAGTGACTGTTTTTTTTCTCTGTCGTGAGGTGTCTCAAGGTGTTCCTAGGCTAGGCCTAAGAAGCTCCCACGTGGGGGGCAAAGTGAACATAATAATGTGTTTAATGTGAGTATTTTTTTTCATTACCATTTGACCATACCGTTATTACCTTGTGTGTTTTTTAAATGCTAATTTTAATAAATCTATTTCTTTTAACTATTCTGTGAGTCAGGCCATTCTTTTCTTTGTAAACTGTGCAGGATATGTATTTTATTCTAAGTATGTAGATCTATCACTTACTCTAATATATAACGCATAAAGTTTTCCACTATACGATTTGCCATCTTGTGCAATTTCATGGTTTATTATTTTCATAGTTATTCTTGTTATGCACGTTAGCATTAGTCTAATTTTGGCACATGGCCGCATGCTTCAGGTTACTGTGTAATCCTGTTGCATCCAAGTTAATTGATATGCATCTGTTTATCTACTCTCCTCAATAGTAATGTAAGTGTAGTGTAAATCACCCAATCTAATTATTAATTCTTAACCTCTTTGATCCTCCACATTTTTAATTCCACAATTAATGTTCTGTATCCCAGTTTGTTCGGTAACATATTAAATAACATCCCGTAACATATAATTATTCCATTACATATACCATAACAATTAACGAAATGAAGATTTCCAAAGAAATAAAAACCCATCGCAGATAGTGCCAGCTCTTAATTCACGAATGAAAGACTTTACCGGTTTACGGATCCAACGTGTCCATATCCGTCTAGACACGAAGGTATTTAATAGTGTTCTGCGGTATTCGAATCGAGCACCCCCCATTAAAATGCCAACAAGCTACCACTAAGTTACCTTGGGCCATTTCAAAACAGTTAGAAGAGAATAATGAGAGCAAAATTTGGGTTAAAAATACATACGGAGACTCATGTGACCTAGCTGGCATTTGATGTGAATTGCTGAAAAGTATGTAACTTTTCGTTTCAAAGGAAATTGCTAGAAACTATCGTCATTCCTTGATGAAAGCATTGATACTTGAATGTAAAAATTAAAATTGTCTACTTAATCCGTTAACGATCGCATAATTTTCAAGAATTTGGTAATAGAAACGCTATTTTGTCCGGAGGATTCCATTCATTTCTTGATCTGCTACATCTAGTTTTAAAAAACCCATCCCCAATTACATTATAAATTGTCTGGTGCTGCCATCTGGTATGTAAAATAAGAAATAAAATTTCTTCAGGTTAAATGAAATGGATTGTTTTAATCTTTTGGTGCGTTACTTTTAACAAACATACCTGTCCGGAAATAACACGGGAACGAGAAATAAAAGGCGAAACCTCACCCCGTAATTTTGACGGGAGCGAGAGGAAAGGGGTTAAAACGGAAATGAAAATATAGCCAAACATCAATAAAGTCTTTTTTCCATCTATTTTATTTTTCTTCTAATGCGGAAGCACTTTGTCGGTAGACTCTCGCCTTTTGTTTGTTATTCACAGATGGTTTTCTCTGGATACTTCATAATGGGAGCACCATTTAGGTGAGCCAACATTGCACCCTACGATGGGGACGACACGGAAATGACGAAGCATTATTTGGGATATGAACCCGAGCTCCTTGCGTGGCAGATCATGATGCCAACCACTATACCATGTGGGCGGGCATTCTTCCCTTTATCGAATAGGAGAAAATACTTACGCTGATATTTTTCATATGAATGGACATATAACATGGAATCAAAATCGAACATTAAATACTACACTGATGGCTCAAAAACCAACGAAGGGGTTGGTGCGGCGTGTACACGTTACAACCTTAATGTTTTAGAACAGACAAAGCTTAAACGTCTACCTAATAATGCATCATCCTATAGCGCCGAAGTTGAAGCCATTGACATGGCCATCACTGATGCTATAAGTAAAGGAATACAGGAAATCGATATATACAGTGATTCTAGAAGTACACTGCAAGCTATATGCCCATATTATTTTAAGGGAGATGGGATTGAAAATATAAAAAACCTAATAGAAAGTCATGAGATAGCAGAAAACTTACACTGGGTTAAAGCCCACTGTGGCATTAATGAAAATGAGATGGTAGACGCAACAGCTAAACAAGCAACAACACTGAATGAAATCCCAGGAAATTATAAATTAACTAAAGAACAGATTAAGAATATAATTAAGAATTATTACATAAATATATGGCAAGAAAATTGGGAGAGAAGCAGTGTAGGAAGGAAAGTATTGGAGGTATTCCCTAGAGTTTCTACGAAAAGACTGTCGGCAGATTTCCTTGTTAATCAAGCAATAACTGAACATGCTGTATAGGAGTCTATCAAAACAGATTTTTTGCTAAAACAGATCTTTGTGAGTGCGGAAATATAAAAACTATAAATCACTGTATATACATTTATAGCAAATGGGCTGAAGCACGAAAATCCTACCTGTGGGCTTTAAAGATTGGGCCCCTAGTAAATTATTTACGGATTATTATTGTAGAAGGTACATCAAGAAAATTATGCAGGAACTTATGAATATACACTTCCCCCTACAAGGGGAAGGTGGATAGCCCCTCAGATTAAAAAAAAAAGACACGTAAACGAATTGCAAAAAGAAAAACTTCGGGACCCGGCTGGGCTGGATTGCCGTCGGGATGATTAGTTTTATTATTGAAGGGACGTATAACCTTCGGGTGTGGACGGCGGCGATATTACTTATCTTCTCATAGTATACGAAAAAAAGATATTATTATAAAGGAAGCAACAGCTTAAAAATTCTTCGCATTAAATCCGGAAAAGAATGAGTTTTTAAAAAGACAACTGTAGCATATACTCATGTTGAGTTCAATTAAAAAAAATACTCTTTGCATTTATAATAACAACTTCAAATTTGTAAGCATTTTTATTCATTTAATGCCTGGGAGAGACTAATCTCCTTCCTGACATCCCTTACGGTTCGTAGTGTAGTCATTCCAATCTACAGATCAAGTCTGAGTGACGTCACATCAATCCCACTCGGATATATCAACATTGCATGCAAAATAAGTTTTTGGCAATAACAGATTTTTTTCCCCTTTAGAATACGTTACCTTTTACAAAACACATTTTTATCTTCTTTAGTAGTAAGAAGAAATGTTTTCATTTGTTTAAAATATATTTTTGATATATACTGAGCTATAACAATTTGAATACAACACCATGGTTGAGAAAAAAATATTTAAACGAAATCTCTCGCGATTATATTCTCACGACGGTCTAGAAAACTTCTTGAATAGAGAATTGGTTTTTATGTTGCACAGGATGGCGCTTGTATTTAAAAATGGTTTATGTGATAAAATTCTGGAACTAAATCATTTTTAAAAGGTTTAAAATGTATATTTATTTGACAAAAAAATTCGCATGTATAGGCCTGAGACTTAGAAAATAGCTATTTAATTATAAATTACTGCTGCATTAAAGGAGCGAAAATTTTTTAATACTCATGTTATGTACCTAAAGGCTGTATACGTTTTAAATATTTTACTGTCAATTTGCTGTAAAAATTGGGAAAAAATGCAATGAACAAAAGTCCTGAGTGGAAGGATCTTTCACTGCAATTTTTTTTCACCTTGTAAAAAGAAGTTAAAATCTTTGCTTTGGCTATACGGAGCCGAGAACTGTGAACAGTTAGCTACAGTTCATGGTTTTACAGTTTCATCTTGATTATACCAGTTCCTCAAGACAGGGACATATCACAGTGATGCATCAATTTACCTATTTGTAAACTGCGCATCGGCAGAGTGAACAATACTGGGTCCATAGGGAGTTAACTGCACTCAGGGCAAAGAAGAGAACCTTTCCTGTTGTTGCTTATGCCACTTGACCGATCAAGTCTCGAAGGCTATGGGCGATGAAGGTGCGGCTCCTGTTTTGACTGGCACCACAAGGGTCGGAGTCCGACCTGGCCAGTCTCGTAATTTTGAACCGAATCAAGTGACGACACCGGAACACTTGACCCCGCACCTCCAGAGGTAATTTTGAGAACTCGGAGGACATTGCAGCCACGACAGATTTTACATGCACCAGCCGTCATTAGTGTACACGGCAGTAGATTTGTTAACGACGAGCATCGAAGCCGTGACTTTCAGATCACTAGACCGCTGCCCTTGCCAACTGGACCACTGCACCAGTGAACACTTCCTTCTATCTTATAGTGCTCAAACTATTACGCAGACGCTTTTCCCAAGGGCGAAAAGTTTCGAAACCTGTTGTTTTTGGTACATTGTTGACCGGCACCGAGTAAACTCGTGCTCTTACACTAAAATGTTGCAGACATTTTAGGACAGGGTTTCTCAAAGTGAGCGCTGGGATGATACAGGGGGGCCTCGGGTGCAAATAGGCGGCGTTGAAAGTAAATAACTGCGTGGTGGAAGCATAAAGAAAGAAGTCCAAGGCAGTGCAAAGAAGGATTGATGATGGATCAAGTTGAAGACTCAATATGTGAGTATTTAAAAAATCCCAGTTCTCTATATAGCTTGATGAGTTAACTTTGCCAGGAAATCAGGCCTTACTTTTAGCATGGGTGTAATTCCTGAAAGAAAATAAATGACAAGAATTATTATTCGCTAAAAATGTGCAAACTGATACTAAAAGAGCATCAATATTTCCTGCATTGGAAGAGTTTTTCAAAGAAAAAGAAAGTCCCCTCAGAAATATCCGTTGCTACGGATGGTGCTACAGTGATGATAGGATATTACAGGGGTCTTCTTGTACATTTAGAAAAGTGTTTCCGAATGTATTCGTTTAACACTGTGCAATTTACCCTCAGCATTTAGTTTCCAACAATCTGAGTACTACTCACATAGGTCATAACAGCATATCCATAAGACAATCAACAAAATCGGAAGCAACTGATTTGATGACAGATTATATGGTAAACGTTATATTGAAAACGTTGAAGAATTCAATCGCTTGCTGCTTCATACAGAAGTTCGTCGTCAAAAGGTTCTTGTTTAGATCAGTTTTATAATCTCTTTGACTTAGTGTTAGAGTTCTTAGAAAACAAAGATGATGCTTTATGAGCCAACAAAATAGATTCCAAACATGTCATAACTTATTTGATAGATTTTTTTAGTAAATTTGAAGAAACAAATTAAAAACTCCAAAGCGATGAGTTGAATTTAATCAAAACAAAAAAATGTTTTTCCCGCTTTTGTGGCAAAACTTCTACTGTCCAAACGAAATTTAAGACGTAGGAAATTCCGCCAGTTTCCAAATTTATCAACATTATAAAATCATCATGAAGACTTTCTTGTATATTGTCGGCACTTAGAGGCTCCCCATTCTGACTTCAATCAACGATTTGAAGACATTCTTAAAATGAACATACTCGATTGTGTTTTGAACCATTTTCAAGGACAAACATAGAAGAATCTCCAAAATTACAAGAACCTATAGAAGTAACAAAGAATGAGCAAATTAAATTTAAATGCAAACAAGGCTACCAACAGTTCTGGATGAAAAAACAGGAACCCATACTTTACTCTCCACTATGTTCTATAGTACAAAAGTTTTTAATTGCATTTCCTTCATCCTATTTAGTAGAACGTGGGTTCAATGCAATCACAAATCTGTGTACTAATATAGGAAACTGAGTAATGCGAATGTTACTATGGTTTATTTTAAATAAAAAATTTGTAATTTCAGGCTTCAAGGCGTTTGATTTAGGACAGCATTTTTCTTTACTGTGTTCTAGGCCGTAGGTTTAAATGCAGTTACATAAAAAGGCGCAGATAAGTCAGCGCATCTCTGTTTGTTTACTTAAAAAGGTAAATTTCCATGGGGGAGGGGCGCTAAGTAATTGTTTTTCTGAAAAGGGGGTGGTAGGCCTCATAAGTTTGGGAACACCTGATTTAGGATAAAGGAAAGTGATTTGGAGCTATTTTTGATTAACTGAACATTGCTTTACTTAAAAACTGCATTTGCTATGACCTGAACCAGTTTCAGAAAAATCGTCTCATTTTATCCTTTAAACTGAGAATCTCAGACTCCCATATAAAGAAGAGATTTCAAAAAATAACAATTCCGTACATTATTCCAAAATTTCAGTCTTTGCCGGTGACTTGCGTGTATATTTAAATAAAATTGCTGGTCAACAATGTACTAATATAGGATAATATGATAGACTCTCCGGATTTTTTTTGTATTTTCATAGTTTTTTTTCGCAATGCATTATTCTATGTAAATTATCATTTCTTCATCTTAGACTCTGCTTTTATACGCGAAAATATTTGAATATGCATTAGTTTCCTGTTCTGTATGTGAGATGACAAACATTTATCTTTTATCATTCTACTATATTTGCAAGAATTTCCCCCCGTTCTGCCTCTACAAACTATTTTCCCATCCTAGACTAACACGATCTTCCTTCAACTGGTGATTTATATCGCAGTGATTCCCATTTGTTACTTTCGGTTGTATTTTCTCTGTTCCTTAAGTTCGCTAATGGGTACTTTCTACGACGTGTTTCCCAAACCTTCTTTTTTTCCCACTCTTTACTTTCGTACGCCATGTTGTCCTATTTCGCTGACATGCCGTTTTTGTGATGCATTGGGCCACGGCTTTTTCTTAATGAATCTTACTTTTCCCGATTAAGCTACGTAATATATATATATATATATATATATATATAAAGTGGAATCTCGATCGATCGTTTCCCGAATTATCGTTTTCCGGTATGTATCGTTTATTTCACCCAGTCCCGACAATCATATTGCTTTGTTCTGTTCCCGCATTTATCGTTCAGTTCAGTCGGTTTCTTGAAAAACGACAGATCGGGAATCCACTGTATCTATCTATCTATCTATCTATCTATCTATCTGTCTGTCTGTCTATCTATCTATCTCTCTCTCTCTCTCTCTCTCTCTCTCTCTCTATATATATATATATATATATATATATATATATATATATATATATATATATATATATATATATATACATATATATATATATATATATATATAAATATATATATATATATATATATATATATATATATATATATATATATATATATATATGTAATGCTAGGAACGTTAGCTAGGTTAATTGGGGTGTAATGAGAGACTGAAATAATGAAAGATATTTGCTAAACGTCAAAAATTTAATGAGATTACACGAAAGAGTCAACAGATGGCGAGACTTGTCCACAATGTCGGTATAAAAGAGTCCCTGAGCTCAGCATTCTGGAAGTGTTATTGTTTTTCAAAGAACGGGTATGACGTCATTTATGATGCAATCTCAAACAGTCAAAAGCGCGTGATGGCTGAGTCAGCGATGACGCCATATCCTCACGAGTTTTTGCGCGCTTTCGGATAACGCAATTGCAACCAAAGAGAGATTAGGTAGGTTAACCGTTCGCTGAGGACGCGTGTGTCGTGAGCTGAGATAATGGGGGAAATAGCGGTAGCTGATTGAATTGAGTTAATTAGTGTTAATAAAGTTCGTAGTTGTGATTTAAGCAGTCTAAATTTGCCACATGCCTTAATGATGACTGCATTTTAGATTAATTATTTAGATAAAGGTTACTCGGTGTAAGCACCGTGTTATATCTATCTATCTATCTATCTATCTATCTATCTATATATATGTATATATATATATATATATATATATATATATATATATATATATATATATATATATATATATATACATATATATATATATATATATATATATATATATATATATATATAATATATATATATATATATATATATATATATATATATATATATATATATGATTCTTTATTTGATTGACTTTAAAGGAATGGAATAAGAATGTTTATTAGAACAGAATTTTAGAGCATAATTTACATTAGAAGGAATATTCATTTGTTTTGTACCATCAGTGTTTTGTGAATAGAAATTGATTCATCTGAAAAAATTTGTGACATTCCCTAAATTTACTTAAATTTAATTTCATCCTGCGCTTAAATTCAATAAATTAAATTTTAAGTCGCTATCAAAAATTTTACTGGATTTCTTAAAGTATCATCACACACGCAGCTTTAGCACATTAAAAGTTTCAAGATTTCCGAAACTTACTTATTAATAAAAATCTTTATCTAAATATATTGAAATAGATGGAATTTTTATCAAACACACAACACGGGAAAAAGTATTACAGACTTGTAAAAGTTAGAAAATATTTCAGTATTAAAAGTCTCACTTTGTGAATATTCTCACTATGCAAAACTCTAAAAGCATCAATATAATACACTTTCATAAGTCAGTGACCTTAGAAATAAATTTTTATTAAGTATTCAGCAAGACTTAGATGTGACATAACGAACAGGAAGTTTTCAGATTTGTAACATAAATAGCAACAGAAACATAGCAAAATTTATTACAAGAGTAAGAACACACCCACTACAGGAGACAGAAAATTCATCTGAATGCCCCTAAGATATCCCAAATTGTAGAAACTGCTCTCAAACGGAACTCGCACCAGATCATATATTTACTTGCTTTGCAATATTAATATTTCTTTAAGCCACAGATTGGCCTCCTGAGAAAAAAATATGATTTGATATGATTCTAAAAATTGCTAGAGCTGTGTTTACGGCTCATATAGGCTCAATATAGGCTTACCTGCGGATATGACACCACCAACCAACAGTAAATAGATTTATTTAAGCAAAATCAAACTTTGATAATTTAAAAAAAAATTCATTCGTTTCTATTTCATTTCGATGGCATTTTAACATTTAATTAGATTTTGTGACGGGAAATTTCAGTAAACTGCGGGAAATTTTGTAAAAATCTTGTTTTAAAAACTTACCGGAAAATTTACTAGAAGATAGAACATTGAGAGAAAGACAGACGTTGGGATGACATTGATCACGAAATCTCAAAATTTGAGTGTCACAAAATGCCGAAAACATTCCCCATAAATGGAAATTTTGTATGATTTCATAATTTGGTGTAAGTTATATTTTTTCAAAAACGCTTGAGAAATAGTTTTTCATTTTTTATTATTTCTCCTTTCGATCTTTTGACAGACTTCTTAGACTGCAGTAAGATTTCCTAATTTGGTGTACGTAACGTTTTTTCAAAACCATTTGAGAAATATTGTTTCATTTTGCATTATTTGTCCTTTCGAGCTTTTTGTGCTTCTAGACTGACAGACTTCTAGACCGCAGTAAGATTTCATTATTTCGTATACGTTACGTTTATCTTTTTTTTTTTTGAAAACCTCTTGAGAAATATTGTATCGTGTATTTTCCCCTTATGATCTTTTTGAGCTACTAGACTGACACACTATACGTCTTAAGTGGAATTTTCCGATACTTCAAGGAATTATTTGTAATAAAGAGTTTTAAAATATCGTCAATACATAATAATAAATGTTCTAATAATACTTTTTACAAATCTTAAAATCCAGTTAATTCCTCTGATTCACATGAAAATTCCTAATTCAAAAGAAATAATCTATCTTTTTATTGCTTTAAAATCAAGAGTGTTTATGAATTTCAAAATAATAAAGAGCAATAAATTCTAAGCGGAAATCTCTTAGATTGAAAAATTAAACACAACCATTTTCTGTTGCTGAGGGAGACAAGGAAAGTTTAAAATAAATTAAAATGCTTTTCTCCAAATAATTTTCTCTTAAGGGAACGATGAGCATTATTTTTTTTCATCATAGACATATAAAATTTTGTACATATATATATGTCACCATAAGTTTATGGAATACTTTAAAATAAATGTCCAATCTTTTTAAAATTAAGATTAAAAAACAATTGAAATTTATAAAGAAAGTTTTAAAATACTCCCTGCTACTTAATTTCTAAGAAATTTCTCGATTTTGCATTTTAACCACTTAAAACTGTATGACAAATAAATCTGTGTATCAATTATTTAATCCCTTGAATAGTTAAGTTTTGAGATATTTTTTTTTCTGAATTCCATCCTGATTTTCATCAAAATGATGTCTTTTAATAAGTTATAAATCAAATTTAATTACCTTAATGAAGTCGAATTGCAAAATGCATACCCAGTTTCTTTGTAAACAATATCAGGATTCTTCCATATCAATTTTATGAATTTTGAACAAAAATTAACTCGCATGGAGCATTTAAAAAATTTTAAATCCGAGAAAAATTTGTTTTGAGAAAAACAGATTTAAAGTTTATTCACTACACTTACCTTTATTGCATACTTTGTAGAAGTTTCTTAAATGATTTTTTACTTGAAAAAAGCTATTTTGGTACTACTATCCTACAGAAATATACACTGCTGGCCACTGTAAATGCAACACCCTGAAGGAAACATGCAAATAACATGAAATTTACAACATGCATTAGCGGAGGTGAGATATGCAAATGATTAGAATTTCAGCGCAGACGCACATCACGCGCGCCTGTGGCGCCACTTCAAAGCGCTATTTAAGACTTGGAGATTTCGACGATTTCAAGTTCGGCAATTGTGTTTTTCTTGTGGTATTTTCAAAAAAAAAAACGATCAATTATGCCTCGTCGAAAACAGCGATCATCTTTTGATCAAGTATCCGAGTTCGACAGAGGAAGGATAGTGGCCTACCGAGATTGTGGATTATCTTTCAGGGAAATCGGTAGTCGTGTTGGACGAAACCAAACAACTGTAATGCGGATATGTGATCGTCGGATGCAGGAGGGTACGACGGACCGGCGTGTTCGATCGCATCCACCTCAGCGCACCACTTCACGTGATGACAGGCAAATTGTGCGCATGGCAGTGACGGATCGCTCAGTCACATCACGAACCATAGCACAGCACATGCAGTCTGTAACGCATCATCCAGTGTCTGCGCGTACCATTCGACGCCGTTTACAGCAGAGTGGTCTGTCCGCAAGACGTCCATTGCTTTGTCTACCCTTGACGCAGAACCACAGACGTCTCCGACGCCAATGGTGCGATGACAGAAGGATGTGCACGGCAGAATGGAATGAAATTGTCTTTACTGACGAGTCACGCTTCTGTCTGCAACACCACGATGGTCGCATTCGAGTCTGGAGACACCGTGAAGAGAGGATGATGAACAGCTGCGTTATGCACCGCCACACTGGTCCTGCACCGGGTATTATGGTATGGGGCGGTATTGGATATCACTCTCGCACACCTCTAGTACGCATTGCCGGTACTTTAAACAGCCAGCGCTACATCTCCGAGGTGTTGGAGCCAGTTGTCCTTCCTTACCTTCAGGGCTTGCCCACAGCCATATTTCAACAGGATAATGCGCGACCACACGTATCACGCATTGTCCAACGGTTCTTCGTCAATCGCCAGATTTAATTGCTTCCCTGGCCGCCTCGCTCTCCGGATCTTTCGCCGATAGAAAACACGTGGTCCGTGGTTGCTCTACGATTGACCCAGATTCCATCCCTAGCTGCCACAGCAGATCAAGTTTGGCAACGTGTGGAAGCTGCTTGGTCTGCTGTACCCCAAGAACTCATCCAAAGTCTCTTTGAATCAATGCCGAGGCGTGTGGCAGCGGTGATCTCCAACAATGGCGGCTACTCTGGCTACTGATTTTGGCAGGAACCCCACTTCACAGAAGTCTATAAATTTAATCATTTGATACTTGGTCAACATGTTATCTACAAAATAAATTTTGTTGTGATATCTCTTGTCTTTCTTGGTGTTGCAATTTGGGTGGCCAGCAGTGTATATATTTTTACAATAACACTATCAATATTGCAATAAAAAAGATTTGCTCAAATAAAGGTCCATGGTCCCCTTAATTATATCTTTACAAGTCTTACGAAATAATTTTAGGATGTTTATTATGTAGCAGTTCTGCTCTCTACATCCGAATTTAATACTTCAGAAAAAAAAATTGATGAAGATATGATCATGTTGTTATGAAATCTAAGTGTCATAGGACTTTTTAAAAAGTTCTACGAAAGATCTCTCAATGAAAATAATTATTAAAAATTCATTTTTATTTAAATCCATCTTGAAACTTCGTTGTGTAGAGCAAGTTGATACCATCGGAAGTCTCGAATATTTTAACAAAATTAAATTAACTATCATAAGAAGAAAAGTGATTTATTCTGTCCTGTAAATAGCTGTACTACAAAGTAGAAATTTATTGTTATTTATTAAAAGATTCATTGTGCTTTTTCTGCATCACGTTTTTATATTAATTTTACCCAAAAGTAATTAAAAGTCCTTTATGCTTAAAAATTCAAGAATTCAAAATTAAATTATTTATTCTGAGACTTTGAAAGACCAATTTGAAATTTAAATAAATCTTAATTATTTGGTATTCAGCAATTTACAACTCATTTTATTCTGTTTTGATGCGTCAAATCTTCTCTTTTGTGAAGAGTTATTTTTAAAAGTTTGATCAAATACTATTCAAAGAATAATTTAAATGAAGTTTTTATGAGATTCTTTACAAAAAGTACTATTCAGTAAATATTTGCTTGATTTTGAAAATCAAAGACACCTTATTAATCAATTTTAAATTAAAGTATTGCTCTTTTTCACCTTTGGAAATAATGAAAATCAATATTTTTTTCCACAAGTAAAGAACATTGTTGCAAATTTGATTTTTTCATATTTAAATATCAATGGATTCTAGCTTGAATAATAGATAAGAGATAAGTCAATATTTTCAACACCTGTCTTTTATTTTTATTAGATATTTTTATTTACATATCAAAGGAAAATAAGCAATTATATCTTTGAAAAGAATGCCTAAATTACGAATTTCTAATGAAAATAAGATTATGATAAGGTTATTGGAGTACTTTTTTGATGTTTATCGGAACAATAAACTCTATTTCACAACGATAGAAAAGTATTTATAAAATTCAAAGAAGCAAAAAATTTAAGAAACGTAAATTTTCTAAGTTATGTGATGACTCCTAAAAAATTGATTTCAAGTAAAATTGTATCGACAACAATCACAAAAACCCCGGATGAACTTCTTCACCTTGTTTAAAAGTTACCTTCGTAAGTTAAATAATATTAAAACACAAATAACGAAAAAAAAGATTTCAGGTAGTCTCTCCTAACGAAACAACCACGGGTTATTAACGTAGGATTAGTTATCGTTGCTTACCTCTTTTGTATGTATATATGTATGTATGTGTTATGTACACACACACACACACACACACACACACATATATATATATATATATATATATATATATATATATATATATATATATATATATATATATATATATATATATATATATATATATATATATATATATATATGTATATATATATATACATATATGTATGTCAAAATTTCGACGCATTTTGGTACTTTTCTGTTTAACTGTTTACTGCTGGCCCAAGCGATACAGACTGGGTTTGGCTAGCTGCCAAAATTATAACTCACGAGGTACAGACGGATCGTTTTAGCGTCTGAAATTTTGCTTTCCGGAGGATTGTTATGGAGAACGTAAAGCATAATTTGGAAATCAACGTGTCAAGTATTAAATCAGATACTGTGGCATAAACAAACAAATAAAATACCCACCATTACAGATACTGAAAAAGAGAAGTTTTTGAATGACTTTTCAGTAACACATTCCTGTTTTCTTTGAACACCAACAAGTTGCCTTTGTAAGGGGGTATTATTCCTACTGCTATTTTAAAACTTAAATCACGAACATAACTTAACGTTAGGCATTGTTGACGCCAATGGCTATGTTGGCAATCGCCAACGCGCCATGAAAGAATACAAATATAGGTATCATAGTTTTTTTTATTTCTTACGTTGGCATCGTAAACTAAAAGATATTAGAATTTGTTTGAAATCGTTTGTTCCATAAAAAAAAGTTTTGTTTCGCTCGAACATCGTATGGTCGATGTTTCATGTATTGATTTTGTTCATACATTAGTATTGTGTTTAATTCGTTTAAGTAAATAAAATTATTAATTCGTGTGTCGTATGGTCGACAATGGTTTTAATATAATTAGTATACAGTCCATTCGAATACAACAAATTTAGGACCAGTGCAACGTATGACATTTTGGCTCATATAGTTGGTCCACGTAGCCGGAGAAAAAATGGCACTCATTGTTCTAAATCGACAAAAATCGACATTGAAGGCTCAGATTACTAAAATAGAGACATACTTAAAAGAAAAGGAGGTAAAAGCCCCATCGGATATTTTAGCTGCTGAGTTAAAAATAAAATTAGAAAATTTATTGAAATATCAATCAAGTTTGGATTACATTCGAATACAGTTTTTCGAGAAAGTTGATCCCGAAGAAGGTATATCGGATATTGAAGAAGAATTTTTGGATTTGGAATTTCGCATCGAAGCATTACAGGTAAAAATTAATAGTTTGATTACCTGTCAAAATAGCTCATTTATTTCAAATGGTAATAAAGATGTAAATAATAGCGTTAATATTCGACTTCCCGAAATTGTAATTCCTAAATTTTCGGGAAAAATAGAAGAATATAGTTGTTTTAAGCTGCAATTTGATAATATTATTACCAATAATTCTCATTTAGATGAAACTCAAAAATTGCAGTATTTACATTCGGCTTTAGTCGGCGAAGCCAAGAATTTACAAACTGTTAATGATACATTTAAAACGCTTTTCGCAGCTTTAAATGAAAGATATTCAAACGAACGCGTGTTAGTTGATGTATATGTTAAGCAAATACTAGAATTTGATAAAATAACTTATGAATCTTCTAAGGAACTGCGAAGTTTGATAGATATAGTTAACAAAAATTTAAGAGCACTAAATACAATGGGTCTTGAAAGAAATAAATTATCTGATGTTGTGTTATTAAATATAATTTTGGCTAAACTTGATAAAGAATCAAGAAAGCAATACGAGCTAAATATAACTTCCACGGAAGTTCCGAAGTTGGATGATTTAATTGCATTTTTGGAAAAAAGATGCCAAATGTTGGATAATTTATCACGTAGTGTCTCTTCAAAATTGAAAGTTTTTGATAAATACCAAAAACCGAAATCACTTATGGTGAAATCATACAATAAAGTATGTGCTTGCTGTAAATCTCTTAATCATTGCATATTTAAGTGTTCTGCATTTTTAAAACTAAATTCGTTGCAAAGATTTGACTTTGTAAAAAAACATAATTTGTGTATTAATTGCTTCAGTGCGCAACATAAAGTTGTAAATTGCAATTCGAAGTACGAGTGCAATGTATGCAAAGCTAAGCACAACACACTACTTCATAGAGAAAGAGTAGAAAGCTTGTCGACGGCGCCAATTGACGCGCCAATTGACACGCCAATTGAGTCGTCAAATTTATTTATCCCAAACGAAATTGAGAAACCGCAACATAATTTAGCAGTCGAAGCTAAAGCAGTTTCAAGCTGTTTAATCTCTCAAAGGAAAAATATTCTTCTTCAAACAGCACGGGTTTATGTTAGGGGAATTTATTCCTGCCATTTGCCTTTTGGATAATGGATCAAGTGCTCAATTTTTATCTTATAGATTTTTGAAAAAATTGGGTTTAAGAGCTGAAAGAATATACGCTCCCGTATCAACATTAAATAATACATCGGTCACTGTAAATAAAAGTGTAGTTATAGAAGTTGCAAATAAGAACAGGAATTTTTCTGCCAGTATGGAATGTTTAATTGTACCTAATATTACAGACATTACTACGAATATCCCAATAAACATAAATGACTTGAATTTACCGTCGCATATTGAACTGGCACATGAAGGATTCACAAATCCAGCCAAAATTGACTTGCTTATCGGAGCAGAGTATTTTTTTGAAATTTTAAGGTCAGGACAATTTCGTTTACCTTCGCATGGTATTTTATTGCAAGAAACTGTATTCGGTTATGTAGCTAGTGGAACAATAGTTAGTTCTGTAAACACGCAATTCTGTGGATTATTGAAACCTTCAGAATCTATTGAAGAAAACTTTAAAAAATTTTGGGAACTGGAAGAAGTGAATTCAGTTAGTTCTTTAACACCGGAAGAAATTCAATGTGAAGATCATTTTGTAAAACATTATACTAGAGTATCGGGTAGATTTTGTGTAAAATTACCTTTCAAAGAGTGTACTAAATCTTTGGGATATTCAAAGGATATGGCTATTAAGCGTTTTCTAAGTACAGAAAAACGATTAGAACGCTTGCCCAATTGTAGAACCATGTATAAAGAATTCATGGACGCTTATTTAAAATTTGGTCATATGGAGCTTGTTCCACATTACGAGAGAAATGAAGTGTTGGGTAAAACAAACTACCTTCCGCATCATTTTGTTTTGAAGGATAGTTCGACAACTGCATTGAGGGTAGTGTTTGATGCCTCGGCTAAGACATCAACAGGCATTTCTCTAAATCAAACACTAATGGTAGGCCCAAAGTTGCAAGATGATATTTTCGACATAACATCAAGATTTAGATTACATAAATATGCTCTGACAGCTGATATTTCTAAAATGTATAGACAAATTTTAGTTACGAATAATGATTCAGATTTACAAAGAATAGTTTGGCGTAATTCTCCTGAAGAGTCTTTTCAAGAATATAGACTTAAAACTGTGACATATGGCACAGCCTCAGCTCCATTTCTAGCAGTAAGAGCTTTGAGACAACTTGCAGTAGAAGAGAAAGATAATTTTCCTCTTGCTTCAGCTGTGACTCTTTCTGATTTCTTCATGGATGACTTAGTCACAGGTAGCAATGATTTAAATAGTGCTAAGGAGTTACAAAACCAGTTGATACAAATGTTACAAGCTGGTGGAATGAAACTTTGTAAATGGTCCTCTAACGAAAGAGAACTGTTAAAATCAGTGCCGTTCGAAGATCAAGAATATCATTTTGATCAATCAAGAGAAACAGTAAAGACACTAGGTCTCATTTGGAATCCAAAAATTGATAAATTTAAATTTTTTGTTTCTCCCTCAATATATTCATCAAAGTGCACTAAAAGATCAATATTATCTCATATTTCTAGATTATTCGACCCTTTGGGACTTTTAGGACCAATTATAGTTCGAGCAAAGATATTTATTAAAAAATTATGGCTTTTAAAGATTGACTGGGACGAGCCACTCTCAGCTAAAGAAGCTCAAGAATGGAAAAATTTTGTAAAAAACCTCAAAGTAGTTGAAAGTATTGATGTCGATCGCTATATTTTGAATGATAGTATTTGTCAGCTAGAAATACACGGATTTTCGGACGCCTCCGAAAAGGCCTATGGAGCGGTAGTTTATATCAAAGCCACTGGCACATCATCGGAAGTCTCAGTGAAGTTACTCTGCAGCAAGTCAAGAGTCTCGCCTCTGAAGCGTACAACAATTCCAAGACTAGAACTTTGTGCAG
Source organism: Dolomedes plantarius (assembly GCA_907164885.2). Classification (NCBI taxonomy): domain Eukaryota; kingdom Metazoa; phylum Arthropoda; class Arachnida; order Araneae; family Dolomedidae; genus Dolomedes; species Dolomedes plantarius. The sequence continues at coordinate 140,939,054 of OU015493.1, read as the reverse complement.
CAGTATTACTAGTAAAATTAGTGAACAGAGTGCTATCATCGTTAAAAATATCTGTGAATAGCGTTCATTTCTGGACCGATTCGACAATAGTACTTGCGTGGATTCAACACGAACCACATACTTTGAAAACATTTGTAGCGAATCGGGTCGCAGTTATTCAAGAACTGTCTTCGACTCATCAATGGCACCATGTAACTTCAGAAGAAAATCCAGCTGACATAATTTCTAGAGGTGTTGATCCTGAAACTCTTCGAGATAGCAAACTGTGGTGGGATGGTCCCACTTTCCTTTTGAATGACTTTTCGTCGTTAAAGGATAATCCCTGCCCAACAGCTGTGGAGGTTCCAGAATTGCAGAAATTGCCGGTCCCTTCATTGACTTTTGTATTGACTTTAGAAAGTGATTTGTTAAATAGAGTTTTAGACAGATCAAATAGTTTTTCTAAAATTGTATATATTTTTAGTTTTATTTTCAGATTTTTGAAAAATACTAGAAGCAAACCAGAGGACAGGTACAGAGGCCCCCTGTTACCCCAGGAGAGAAAACAGCGACAGAATTTATCATTCGGCAAATACAGGCAAATGAATTTAAAATGGAGATATCTGCTCTCTTAGCTGGTAAAAGGGTTATAAAAGGGAAGGTAAAGGACCTCCAACCCTTTTTAGATTCCAATGGAATTCTAAGAGTTGGAGGACGGTTAGAAAAATCGAATTTAAATTTTAATGCAAAACATCCCATTTTACTTCCTGCAACCCACAAATTTACAAAAATTTTGATGAATTACTACCATAGGAAATATCTGCATGTAGGAGCACATAATTTATTGCATTTAGTACGCCAAGAATACTGGCCATTAAACGGCAGAAGTATCGCTCGAAAAAATGGCTACAATTGTATTACATGTTTTAAACAAAAACCTGTTGCGGAAAGTCAGCTTATGGGCAATCTCCCTCCGGAAAGAATAAACCCGAGTTTCCCCTTTAATGCCACAGGAATAGATTTTTGTGGACCCTTTTATGTAAAGTTTAAAGGACAAAGAAAGGGTGTATACCACAAAGTATACATAGCTATATTTGTCTGCTTTGTGACAAAGGCGGTACATTTAGAGACTGTCACAGATTTAACCTCAGAAGCGCTAATCGCGGCGCTAAAAAGATTTTTCTCTAGACGTGGTAAAAGTTCATCTCTGTTCACGGATAATGCCACCAATTTTGTAGGCGCGCATTTAGAATTAAAACGATTGTACAAACTTGTTAAAAAGCCAGAGGAAAATTTAGCTTGTTATTTAGCCTCAGAAGGCATTGCCTGGAATTTTATTCCTCCCAAAGCCCCGAATTTTGGTGGACTTTGGGAAGCCAGTGTCAAATCATTTAAATACCATCTTAGACGAACTATTGGTGATCGAAAGCTGACCTTGGAAGAATTCCAGACTATTACAATTCAGATCGAAGGCATCTTAAACAGCAGACCGTTAATTCCGATGAGCTCAGATGTGGATAATTTAGATGTTTTAACTCCATCACATTTTTTGATAGGACGCATTTTGAATACAATCCCTGAACCACTAATAGTGAACAAACCAGACAATTTATTAACAAATTGGCAAAAAACCACCAAAATTGTTCAAGCCATATGGAAAAAATGGCAGATTAGTTATTTAAATCATTTACAAAATCGCACCAAATGGCATGTTGAAAGACAAAATTTACAACCTGGTCTAATGGTTTTAGTTAAAGAAGATCACTTGCCACCATGTAAATGGTTGATTGGACGTATTCAAGAAGTGATGCCAGGATCCGATAATAGAATTAGAGTAGCTGTGGTGAAAACAAACCACGGTATATATAAACGTAGTATTAGAAAGTTATGTGTATTACCTAATCAAAATATGTAAATTTTTAGTTGGTTTATGTTTTGAATTTATATTTAATTTGAATATTCGTGTATTATTGATAACAATATTTACATTTTAAGTTATCTGTATTCATTTAGAATTTGTTTAAGGCAAAATTGTTTTGTAATATATTGTTCATTTTATGTATTCAATTGTAATAACTGTATTTTAATGTATTTTGAAATATAATATTTCAACCTGGGGAGAATGTTGACGCCAATGGCTATGTTGGCAATCGCCAACGCGCCATGAAAGAATACAAATATAGGTATCATAGTTTTTTTTATTTCTTACGTTGGCATCGTAAACTAAAAGATATTAGAATTTGTTTGAAATCGTTTGTTCCATAAAAAAAAGTTTTGTTTCGCTCGAACATCGTATGGTCGATGTTTCATGTATTGATTTTGTTCATACATTAGCATTGTGTTTAATTCGTTTAAGTAAATAAAATTATTAATTCGTGTGTCGTATGGTCGACAATGGTTTTGATATAATTTATTAGTCTACAGTCCATTCGAATACAACAAATTTGGGACCAGTGCAACGTATGACATTTGGCTCATACAGGCATGATTTGAGAACCAACGTGTCAAGTATTAAATGAGACTATGTAGAAAAAGAAACAACATGGAACGGACACTGAAATAAACTGAATTACACACCGCTAGGCAAGAGTTAGCCTAGCGGTAGCGTGTTGGCTTTCGGTACGGAGGGTGCTCGGATCGAATCCGGGCAAACGCAGTTAAATGCTTTCGTGTGTAGGCCGGATATGGGCACGTTAAATCAGTAGATCGGAAAATCCTTCTTTGATGTCAATGCGTAGGGAAGGTAGGATCTCTCCAGATGTACCTTCTGGGGGTGCTCGGTCAAAATTCAGGTGACACCTGACTAAGTCAAACTCTGACGCTTGTGGTACCATTATAAAACCGGAGCCGCACCCCTAAGCCTGAGGGTCTATACGGACCTGGTCTGGAATACATTTCCGGCCACGGGTCACAAGAAACAACAATTACAACACATATTCATGTTTTCATTAAACACCAATAAGTTATATCCTTTTTATTATTTTAATTTAATGATGGCTCTCCGTATTTAATGGATACTTTCCGCAACTAGTTACATTTATTATTATTATTACTTTTTTTTGAGGGGGGGGGGTAATTTGTTCTCAGAAATCAAAGCTTAACCAGTTTAATTTCGCTTCAGGGTTGACCTTCTTGTAGGTTGTTCTGTTTTTAAAGCTACCGACGATTGGAACTTTAATTTATTCGAAACATGCAGGAAGAGAGAACTTATAAACACTTATCCTTTGTGGGAAGGACAGATGCTTAATAGGTCGCATGTCAGAGCAGACCTGTAAATAAATGGTTCTTAAATTTACATAGGATGTTCACGTAGAACTCAAATGCACAAGTGTTCTATTGCTGCTTTAATTTAGTGGTGTGAATTCTGCTGAATTTTGCTTTTAACTAATTTTTTTTTGCGGATTTACACCGTTTCTTTTGCAGATTGTTTTCTACATTAATATATCTTGATCATTAATTTTTTTTCTTTAATAAGTATTTGGATAACGTTGCTTTAAGATCAAAAGCAAATGCAACAGATTTATAATATGAGATATAATATTTTTAATATGAATATATTATTTTCCAAGTTAGAAAGTTGCTTATTTTTAGTGAAATTTTTAAGTTAAAGTGAAATTTCTCTATGGAGGCTAGTATTTGTTCCGAAAAAAAGGTGACCGTTTTGAGGGATGGCCGCCAAAAAGAGGTTTCTTTCATGCCACTGACTCTTAGGAGTCTTGAATTTGGGTCTATTAAAAAGATAGACGTTTAGAGCGGTGGCCGTATCCAAAATCTACCTTTTTAGTGTCGGCCAAAACATTTCACGAGGGTCTATGACATTTCAAAGTTCCGAAAGGTTTTTAGATATTATTTGACGAAATTAAGGTATGTTATAATATAATTCCTTTTATCACTAATAATTTAATTCGTCTGTATCAAAATACCTAAATAAAGTTTACAATGAAACAGTAATTGCACATATCTCTTGGCTCACGTATATGCATTATACAAGCATCCCATCTGAAATTACAATTAATTATTTTATCCACATAGCCAATGGCAAATAAGGGGACAAATAACCAATGATTTTAAACAATTTAAACTTCAGTGTTCGTACTCCGTGGGAAGTTGAATTAAATAAGTTTGTTGTCCAATTAGCTACAGAAAATTATTATACATACAATTTTGAAATTTTCTTCTTTCATTCACAGCATATTTATTTCATTTCCTTTTCATTTTTAAGGAGTTGGTAAGTCTACAGTATTACACACATTGAAAGAATTAAAAAAATAAATCTTTTAGGAAATGTACGTATATGAGTGCAATTTTAATTACTATTTTCCCAAAGGGACAATTAAATGAAGAAACATTTAAACAATCAATATTTTTGTGTACTGAAACATTATACTTGTAAGGCTAAAGTAACAAAAGAAAAACATAAAGTACAAATGAGAAACGCGCTTCTATTTTTTCTAGAATCATGACGTAAAGGAGTCACATATGAGCTTACCACATTAACAGGGGGAAAATACACAAAGTCTGCTCTCCTAACTTTGCTCAAACAATCTAGCTGATAACATTTACTTTCTGGCGCCAGTATCGACTTACAAAAGCTGATAATAATTTCTTCAAGTAGTAAACTCTCTATAACCCAACTTTCTCTGAGATTCTTCTGCAGAACGACAAGCAATCGATTTAATGTGATATCTTTTGGATCACGTTTTTGTATAGATCTCATTGTTTCCCTTACGGCAAAAAATGTACTTTCATGACTCGAAGACAGAAAGAATTTTTGTTATCGTTTAGCTCACCATTTATTTATATTTTCCTAAAAATATATTTAGTCATAAATTTTTGTGGAGAGGTAAATAAGGAGCTACGAGATAGATCAATACGACTACGCCTGTTGAATAAAATGGACAATTTTTCACGATCATATATAGTTAAAAATTATCCTTTCTCCCCATCGATTTCCTTTTAAAAATACGTTCTTAAATTTCGACAAAAACTATGTGCTGAAGTTGCAAATGGATGTAGCGACATGTGCGTATTTTTAATTTTATTTTCTCCCCAAGATAATCAATACGCACTCACACAATGTAATTTGCACAAGTTTGAAGGGTATGAATGTGGAATCAAGGGATGTGCAATAAACAATATCGTGGAGTTTTACACACAGCTTGGGTAATGATTTCATAGAGATCCTTTTATATGGATCCTCCTTGGAATGAACGTACACGAGTCCTGGATGTTGGTAATTCGTGTGGCACACCAATCGTGTGGCCACCATGATTTATTGTAGTAAGGAGAAAACCTGAGATACATGCTCTGCCGGCATTTCCCACATGTAAAAACGTAATGAGATTGGGAATAGTGGGAGGGTTAATTCATCTGAAAACAATACATGCTTCCAATACATGCGTCCATTAATCAGCATTCCATGTTTCATGTTTCTGGCACCACTATAGTGGTCCCTTTGCATTCATCTGTGACACACAAGGGTTTCGGAATAGTTGCCTTGCCGTAAATATTTTGCTTATGCAGTTCTCTTGGAACTCTATGACACAAAACTGGGTTCTGTAAATAAATGCATATTAAGCTCAGTTGTCACCTTTGTAGCAGCGTTCTTTCTGTTTGATGTAACAATATCCTTTAATGTCTTCCTTTCTCCATAAGCGAGTTTCATTTTCCTACCACAATTGTGTCTCGCGTATGATATTTTGCTACGACGTTGCATCCTGTCATGACGCAGTGCTTCTCTAAGGTGTGGTATAGAGGTATAGATTCTATACCCCCAATACCTTTGCAACTGAGGTTACCGGAGCACCAAATAAGCGAGCACTTACAATTTGTCGTCTTTGGAACACTTTAAGGTCCCTAATTTTGTCTTCACCTTGAACTAATGTTTGTAAAGCTCTACTTGAAATGCAATTTTACACAACCTTGAGAAAATAAGCAAAACGAATTTTTCAATTATTTTCAACCATCTATGCTTGCACACAAACACACACACACACACACACGCACACACACACATATATATATATATATATATATGTGTGTGTGTGTGTGTGTTTGTGTTTGTTTGTTTGTTTGTTTGTGGGCCATTATCATCATTACTGTTACGTTAAGAGCTTAAGCTAAGGCTTTATATGTCGTAAAGAAATAAGCATTGCTAAACCTTATTCATCTAGCTATCTGTAGCTAATTTTTGCACTCACTCCTTTTTTATGATTGATTCGACAAAACTTGTTTCAACTCTTGGGATTTACTGTGGGGGGATAAAGGGAAATATGTTAGGCTGCATTACTTACTCCTTGTAGTAAATAGTTGGGTACTGTGCCTCCATCATACGACTAATACGCATATCGTTAATGATTTCTTCCCAACGTTGCGCCAAAAAAGAGTGAAAGGGCTTCAAAGATTATATGGCGCCAAGAAACCAGCGAAAAGGAAACAAGCTTAGCTAAAAACTGGTTAGCAACAAGAAATAGTAAAATATGCCTTAAAATATATTTAATTATTTTTATTTCTTCCTTCCAAGAATGAGACGGTTAATCTTAGACAAAACAGGAAATTACTTGAAAACTGAATTGTTTTCACGAAAATAGCACCCGTCTTAGAGTTTTCAGAACGAAATGCAAATGAAAGAACATTTAGATCTCATGTTAAATTAATATTAAACATCTCATTATAATTTTACTCAGTTTTGCATGTGAGAAACATATTGTTTTATTAAGTTTATAAAGTAAGGCTAGAGTTACGACATTATAATTTCATGTCTGTTAAAATGCACCTGCTAAATTATCCCTTTTGAATGCAGGCGTTTGAATTCTATTACAAAAGTCTTATCTCTTTTGATTTAGAGGTTATTATAATGCTAAGTTTGCTAATAATGCAGTGCGAAATTCATCATGAAATTGTGAAGCTAGCATAATTATGTTCCACACTTTTTGGGAAACTAATGAATTTTTCATGCTCAAATTTTAAAGTTTAATTAAAATGTTTTTTGGACAACCGTCTGTTTCACATAAAATGCTTAGAAAGAGCACAACAGTTTTAGATAGTTAGGTAAACAGTTTAGGGTTAGAATATGCAAATAGTTAAGAGTTTCGTGAGTTTGATTAAAATAGTTGTGCAGAGTCTCGAAGAATATCCCTCCCTAAAAAAAATTTCACGGCACTTTAAAATGGAAAATGTGTTTGCTTTGTACATCAAACAATGATAGCTGAAAAGTCTCTACAAAATTCTCTGTTATTGTAATCAGTTCGTGAAAATTAATGAGTTAGTTGAAGGAAATATTATTTTAGGTGGACCTAACAGGGAAAGGTACGTTTTGAACTTACTCACTAGTTCAGTCACTATCCTTGTCACTAATCCTAATCACTATCTCAGCTTTGGTTTGACTAAAACTAACATTTTTTATCACATCTAGACAAAACAAATCTTAATTTGAAAAAAAATCCCGCATGAATTTCGAATACTTTATATAGTAAATTTTTTTTTTGGCCCAAGACTATTTGAAATAGTCTCATGTCATACAGACAATTAGGTTTGGGGTCGAACAACTCCATTACCAGTGAAACGAAAATATAGTACTGGATGTTTTTTCAATTTAGTCCCCCGTACATTGAATTACGAGTCCACCTCTGCCAGCCTCCAAGAAGCTTGTAAACTTGCAAGCATTGTTTCAATCAATGCAGTATTTTGTTGATCAGTCATGAGAATTGGGTTTTCGACCACACCCAAAACACCATAGATTGACTGTACAAAGATAATCTGAGGATGAAGGGAGTGAAGTGTAATTTCCGTGCACACAATTTAGTTTTCAAGTAATTTCCTGTTTTGTCTAAAATTAACTGTCTCATTCTTGTGAGAAAGAAAAAAAAATTGATCGAATATGTTATAAAGAATACTTTTTATTATTTTTTTCTGTTGGTAACCAGTTTTTAGCTAAGATCGTTTTCTTTTTGTTATTTTTTAAGTGCCATAGTCTTTCTGAAATCCTTGCACACTATTTTGTCGGAATGATTGGAAGAAATTATTGAAGAAGTGAGTATTAGAATGTATGACGTAAGCATGATAACGAACGATTTACTGAAACAATGGAGTAAGTCATTCAGCTAAACATATTTCCTTTAAATTTCTCTTTCATATCCAAAGAGTTTCAACCCAATTAATTTGGAGTGACAAAAAGCTTGAAGTAAAAGGAGTAAGGGCAAAAATCAGCTACAGACAGGCAAATGAATAAGGTAAAGCAATAGTTATTTCTTTACAACGTACAAAGGTTTACCTTAATCTTATAGTTCAACCGGAATGATCATAATGATAAATAAAAATGTATATATATATATATATATATATATATATATATATATATATATATATATATACAGGGTTTGCAGAAAAAGTATCGGGAAAAGTTTCGGAAAAATAGATTGATTTGAGATATTGCTGCAATACCTCAAAAGTCTTCAAAGTACATCCCTTGAGCGTCGACACACTTTTGCCAGCGGCATTTCCACGACTTGAAGGCTCCCTGGTAGGCGGACTCCTGAATATCCTTAAGGGTACGAGTGCAAGCTTGTGATGGCACTTAGGGTCCCATGGTGGTGTCCTTTGAGGGAGTATTTCACTTTTGGGAATAGGAAATAGTCTGCTGGTGCCAAATCGGGACTGTAAGGGGGTTGGGGAATCGTCGCGATATATATATATATATATATATATATATATATATATATATATATATATATATATATATATATATATATATATATATATATATATACTGGGTGTCCAGCGAAGAAATCCGTGATTTTAAAATTAAAAACCTCGAAAACAAAGATCTGTAGAAGAATGCAACAAACGGAATTTTTATCGTGAAACCTGTAAGAATTTTATACACCAATTTTCGAAATAGTTACAAAAGCTGCTAACACATGGGGCTCTATAACTAGTATCATCATGCATAAATAAACTCGTACTCTTTGCAAGCAGTCTTTGCAATCACTACATCACAATCTTTCCAAAATGTCCACCTTTCGCTGTACGGAGGTGGCGCAAAGGAACAATAAAATTTGCCATCACACCCTCTAGTGTCTTAACAGAAATCGATTCAGCTGTCCAACAAATCGCCAACTGAAGTTCGTCTAGCGTAGGGGGATGGGTTCTGTAGACAGTATCTTTTAATGTGCTACACAAAAATTAGTCACAAGGACTCAGGTCCGGCGAATATGGAGACCAGCCCATACCTTCGCCAGAAAATTGCAGTAAATTTTTCTAACAGCGCCATCTGTTAGCAGCTTTTATAACTATTTCGAAAATTAGCATATAAAATTCTTACAGCTCTCACGATAAATATACCGTTTGTTGCATTCTTCTACAGAGCTTTGTTTTCGAGATTTTTAATTTTGAAATCAGTGACTTCTTCGCTGGACACCCTGTATATATATATATATATATATATATATATATATATATATATATATATATATATATATATATACAGTGGTACCTCGACTTACGAGTCGAGGTTAATTACGAGAACGAGTTTAATTCGTTCCATGACGGAGTTCGTAACTCGAAATACTCGTATCTCGAATCAATTTTCCCCATTGAAATGAATGGAACTGCCATTAATTCGTTCTGGGCTCTCCCCAAAACACAGCAATTTTTGGTTACATGTTTTTAAATAAGAAAAATGTTCTTATAAATGATGAACGTTGTATAAAAACGCAATACAATAGAATGTACGGCAGTAAACTTGTTTTATTAAGGGTAATGTACAACATTTATCTTGGAGATCAGACTTGAAGATGCTGATGAAAAATAGCGGAGAAAAGCTGAACTGAAAAATTAAATCTTATTCGTTGATTTTTGATCTTTTCGCCACGTTTCCTCGCTTTCGCTTTTATTACGAGCTACCCTCTTAGTGAGACACGGAAGCTGAGCGATTGTTGCATCGTTCACTGGGATGTAATGTCCAAATTCCCCTTTTTGAGAATCCGAAGATCGTTTTCTCAGAATCCGTAGAAGGAGGAGAGCTTGTGATCCTAGGACCAAGGTTATCCCATCCCCTAGAACCCATGACGAGTACCAGTGTGGGGGGAGAGAATTGAAGCTACCCCTCTGCGAGAGAGGGATTACGCTGTTCGGTTTCGGAGGGCGACTCAAGTGTGGGCAGAGCGAGATGCCCCGGGTGATAATTATTGAATGTTAATCTCTAGGTTTTAGACTGGACAGTAGTCTTAGAATAATATGTATAGAATTGTATAATAATGGTACATAAAGGTTGTAAAGCTTATATGCTTATCGTATTCTCATTTGATAAGCACATGACTATTTTGCGCATCCTCTGCGCAAACTAGCTGTGGGATATCTGAAGCTTGCTCGTAACCCGAATTTTAGCTCGCAACTCGATGCAGAAAATCTGCCGAGAGAATGCTTCTATCTCAAAAAACTCGTAAGTCGAGGTACCACTGTATATATATATATATATATATATATATATATATATAGTGAAACTTCTCTAGTCCACCACCTCTCTAAACGAACATATTTTGTTCAGAACCGATTAAATACACTCCCTAGAGTCAATGTTATTTTACCCCCTTTAACAAGGCTACCCCTCAAAACGGTCTCTTTATTTTGGAACTATGACTGACCGCTATAGAGAAGTTGCAAAGTATATTATGTTACAAATAAATAAAATGAGTTTTACATGCCTTATTTTACAGTAATCGTTACTTGGACGAACTGTCTAGCTTATATTATTTTAACTGTTTTCTGTGGAAGTTAATTTCTCATAGTTTATCTCCCCCTCCCCTCCGCATCTATCAAAATCTCATGAAATGTCTTGGTAGGGAAATATTGAACCCACCCATTTAGCTAATCCATTATGTAGCTAATTGCGATGCCAAACGAATTAAACTCATACATGTTAGAATCTAACGCAAAATCTTTGAGACCAAGAATTCCGTTGCTTTGATCATTCGCAATTCAATTGCGCGATACTAGACTGAATTTGCTTAAAATCACACATTACTAATATTCCACGCATAAATGCCGACTATTGAAATAAAGGTTGTTATATACTGAAATTGCACACTATGTTCATTAATTGTTTTAATCAATAATGCGAAGATCCTCTTCATAGCCACGGAATCCATAATTATTGAATAACTTTACTGCAGCTTCAGGTTAACATAAATTCCAGATTCATTATTGTCGTCGCCTTTCTCTCTGAGTATTTCAGATAAGATAACACTAGAGTTTAACTTACGAATGTTACACCTGTTGTAAAATTTCGAAATTTCCATTACACTGTAAATCAAAGCATATGCATTCCTTGATGGCGTCAGTCTGGAGAATTCTAGGAGAGTTTCTCTAGGATACAATATAACTCCATTAAAGCTTTGGGTATAAAAACATCTCTAATTATGAAATACACTCATGGACAAAAAAATTAGCGCACCAAGAAGGAGTCGTCAAAATGAAACGAAATTTTACATACGTAATGACTACTTTGATATAAGTAAATGATAAGAAAATCAAAGAAAAAGGATAATTTATTTCAGAGAAAAAGGCAAAAGAACGGAGGAGTTAATACTCCGTTGGACCCCCTCTAGCGCGAATGCACGATGCGATACGATCGGGCATTGAGTCATGCAAGTTCTGTATGATGTCTTGAGACATTTCGTTCCATATTTCCTGTAACCTTGCCTCTTTTTCGTTCAAACTCGTAGGATGCCCAACTCGTCGTCCCAAATGATCCCAGATATGCTCGATTGGAGACAAATCTGGGGATTGGGCAGGCCAAGGAAGGGTAGTAACAGTGCGGAGACAGTCTTGTGACACCCTTGCCGTATGAGGCCGAGTATTGTCTTGTTGAAAAATGGCTCCTGGGAGCCGTTGCATGAGTGGCAACACATGTGGTTACAGGATTTCATGAACATACCGCTGGGCTGTCATGGTGCCACGGAACAATACTACGGGTGACTATGTATTGTAGGCAATGGCACCCAATACCATCACACCAGCTGTGGGAGCGATGTGTCGCTGTACAGCAAAGGCAGGATTGAAGCGTTCACCACGGGATCTCCACACACGAACACGATTGTCATCACTGCCGAGATTGAATCTGGATTCGTCGCTAAAGATAACCTGGTTCCATTCCGCTGCAGTCCAGTTTCCTCGTGCGCGGCAAAACTCCAAACGGAGGCGTCGATGGGCCCCTAGTGAAGGTGCTACCTGTGCCTGGATAGCGGCCGATGAAGCAGTTGGCTGTACGCGTGCATTTCTTACGATGTGGTGGTCTTTTCGACGACTGGTCTGTCGAGGGCGTCCTGAGCCAGGTCTTCGTGTACATGACATCTCTCGGGTCCACTGGTCCCAACACCTCCTCACAACACAATCAGAGCGGCCTAATTGACGAGCTACTCGCCTAGCTGATTGTACGCGCCGAGCTAGCGCACCCTCCCAGCCCGGTGACGTGCTGATCACGTGACACGGTGTTGGAACAGGTGTGAAAAATGGAAATTGCGAGTTGGCCTCGAGGTGAATGTCTGTACGGACGTTGAGTAAGGTAGCTCCTAATATGTGTGGAGCACATGGCTTTTAGGCCTAATTTGTGATGTTAAATAAAAGAGTTTAAAAAGTTATACAGTCCGCTATTTAATTGAGCTGTGTCGACCAAAGTTTACATGGTCCTACCTCGAATCCGGAGCGTGAGCTATTATGTGAATTGTGGTGTGTGCTGAGAAAAAAGTATTTTGTGAAAGCTAAAATGGCTCTTTGTGTGCTGAGTAAAAAATGTTCAGCGGTGCAAGAAAAGATGATCTGAAGCTGGTTGCCAAGGAATTAGGAGAATCAGTGACTGAGGATATTACAGTAGGTGAGCTAAAAGATCTTATTCAAAATAATGTTCATTTTAAAAATGATCCAGAGTTTGTTAAAAATTATTTGACTTCCATAATATCCGATCGAAAGTCCAAAGAGGCAAATAATTTAGAGTTAGAGAGAATAAAATTGGAAAGAGTCAAGGCAGAGCTTGAACTGGCATTATTTCGTGCCGAGGCAAAGAGTGAAAACTCCAATCCAAATGATATAAGTGAAAAACAAGAATCATTGGATTCATTAATTAAAAGTGTTAGGACATTAACTGTGAAGGTTCCAAGTAAACCCGAAGCATGGGGATTCTTTTTTCCTCCTTAGAAAGAGCTTTTGTGACAAAAAATGTACAAGCTAGATTTAAAGCTGAAATTCTGCTGAATTTGTTGGGAGAAAAAGCCTCTAACATTATTACTTACATTAATGACAATGAGCTTAGTGATTACGATAAAGTGAAGTCTATTGTGCTAAGAGAATTTGAACCAACACCTCAAGTTTGCTTAGAAAACTTTCGTAACGCTCAACGCCAAAATGAATCTCATGTGCAGTTCGCTTCGCGTTTAATAACGAGTTTTGATTATTATTTAAAATTGAGAAATGTGTCTGATTTTAAAACTCTTAAAGAATTAATTGTGTCGGATAAATTATTTCAATGTTTAGACAGGGAAACTGCAGCCCACATAAGTATTAAACAGTCCGACAGTTGGTTTAACCCTTCAGAATTATCAAAGCAGTGTGACCTTTTTTGTGCTTCCCGAGGAAAACCTCTCGTTGAAGCTACTAGTAGTAAATTTCTAAAGAGTAATAACTTTAATTCTAAGTGCTCTAAAAATTCTTCTAAAGTTTTTGTATCTAATGTAAAAGATTCTAAATGCATTTTGTGTAATTCTGAGAGTCATTATCTGTATAAATGTACAAAATTTATTGAGAAATCTGTTAATGAGAGAGTAGATTTTGTGAAAAATCATAACCTTTGTTTCAATTGCCTTTCTCCTAATCATTCTGTAAAATATTGTAAATCTAAGTTCTGTTGCCCTGAGTGTGGAAAAAGGCATAACGTGATGTTGCACTTTCGAAGAGAGGAGCCGTCTCAGAGTTTTCCCGGTCAGGGAGAATTGATGAGTCAGAACCCTCCATTGTTGAATTCTGGTTTAGCGCACTCCTTCGCTTCCTCTAGAAACGTAGATAAGAAAAAATCAACGGTTTTCCTGAGTACCGCGAGGTGTTTAATAAAAAATTGCATGGGTGAGTTTGTAGAGTGCCGCTGCCTTCTTGACGGAGGATCGATGTCAAATTTCATTACAAAGAATTGTGCAGATAAACTTAATTTAAAAAGGGAGAAAATTAATATTGTGGTATCTTGTTTAAATGACGCATCAATGACAATTAAAGGGTGTATTTCTACTACAATTTCTAATAAAGTAAAAAATTATGAGAGAGATTTAGAATTTTTAGTCACTTCCAAAATTACCGATCTCATACCTTCTAATCCAATTAATGTTTGTATAGAAGGATCGGAACATATACGATTTGCAGATGCGGAATTCAATGTCCCTGGTAGCGTAGACGTATTGTTAGGTGCAGAGGTGTTCTACGAGTTATTAAGGCCGGGACAAATCTATCCCCAAAATTCTAATTTAATATTACAAAATACGGTGTTTGGATATGTCGCGAGTGGTAGTGTACAGAGCTTTAAAAAAGATACGCATATTCATTGTGGAGTAGTTATTGATGATAATTTAGATAAAAATCTAAAAAGATTTTGGGAAGTAGAAAATATTGAGGAGGAATTAGTAAAAAGTAAAGAAACTAAAATCTGTGAGGAACATTATTCACGAACGCACATGAGAAATCATGAGGGCAGGTATGTGGTAACAATGCCACTAAAAGAGGAGCCTACTTGCCTAGGAAAATCCAAAGAAATAGCTCTAAAAAGACTGAATTCACTGTGGAATCGTCTTAAGAGAGACCCTGAATACTTAACTTTATATAAAGATTTTTTAAAAGAGTATGAAGAATTAGGCCATATGAGGGAAGTCACTGAAGATAAAGAGCCTGATGTAGTGTTTTACATGCCACACCACAGTGTGTATCGACCTGAAAAGGCCACTACGAAGCTTAGAACTGTTTTCAATGCTTCCAGTTTAACGAGCAAAGGCAATTCTTTAAATTCGCTGCAATATAATGGTGGAGTTATTCAGGATGATTTGTTTTCCATCATGATTAGATTTCGAAAACACCTGGTAGCCTTTACAGCTGACATTCAAAAAATGTATAGGATGATTCTTATACATCCGAGTCAAAGAAACCTTCAACGGATACTGTGGAAGGAAGGAAAAAATGAGCCTGTAAAGTGCTACGAGCTTTTAACGGTGACATACGGTACTGTTAGTGCACCATACCTAGCTATGAGGACTCTGAAACAATTATCCATTGATGAGAAGGAGCGTTTTTCTCTAGCATCACCGATACTATTAAACGATTTTTATATGGACGACGTGCTCTCTGGAGCGGAGAATCTGGAAGAAACTGAGAAAATGCAGCACCAATTAAGTAACATCTTAGATTCTGCAGGTATGAAGCTGCACAAGTGGTGCATAAGCAATCAAGAGCCTAATCCTAGCCCAGAAGCCGATTATAGCTTCTCAAACCCTGTTGAAACGAAAGCTTTGGGAATTTCATGGAAGCCTAGGAAAGATTGCTTCTCATTTAAAGTAACTGTGAATACAAATGCATTTTATAACAAAAGATCTGTGCTGTCCACAATTGCTAAAATTTTCGACCCACTCGGTTTGCTAGGGCCTGTTGTGGCCAAAGCAAAGATTTTTATGCAGCAATTATGGCTGCTAAAGATTGACTGGAATGAGCAACTCCCAGCGAAAGAGACGAAAGAGTGGCAGATATTCGTCGAATCTCTAAGCAAAATAAATAACATTGACATCGAGAGATGCATTTTCATCGAGAAACCAGAGAGGATCGAGTTCCATGGCTTCGCAGACGCCTCCGAACGAGCTTACGGAGCTGCGATCTACGCCAAATCAATTTCCAATTCTGGAGAAGTGACAGTTAAATTGATTACGAGTAAATCAAGAGTTTCACCAATCAAACGGTTTACCATTCCGAGGCTGGAGTTGTGTGCAACTGTTCTTCTAGCAAAGCTGATGAAGAAGACCCTGACTGCATTAAAACTTGAAGTATCCAACATCAACATGTGGAGTGACTCCATGATAGTGTTAGCATGGATCCAGAAAGAGCCCATATGTCTAAAGACGTTTGTGGCAAGCAGAGTCGCCACAATTCAAGAACTGACATCCATGGAGCAGTGGCACCATGTCCCATCTGAGCAGAATCCGGCTGACCTCATTTCCCGAGGACTAGACCCAGCAGAGCTGTCCCAGAACGAGCTTTTGTGGAATGGCCCCCTGTTCCTGAGACAAGATGAGTATCCCATCAAAGTGATTGCTGTTTCAGACCAGCAAATTGACTTTAATTGTGAATTTAAGAACTCTAAAAAGTGCATGTCTGTTGTGAATATTCCTGGTAATACATTTGTACATAATATAATTAACCTTAGTAATAAGTATGTTAAATTTACCCGTATTTTAGCATTTGTTTTTAGATTCGTAAGCAATTGTAGAAACAAGGAGAATAAGAGTGTTGGTCCCTTGGATCTTAAGGAAATTGAGAAAGCTGAGATTTTTCTCATAACGAGCATCCAAAATGAGGTATTTCGCGATGAGATTAAAAGCCTAAAGAAAACAGGTAAGGTTGATTCCAAGAGTCAAGTGAGAAATCTTCATCCTTTCATCGACGATAAAGGATTACTTAGAGTTGGAGGTAGGCTAGTGAATAGTGAGTTAAATATTGATCAGAAATTTCCCATTTTGTTGCATCCCAAGAGTAAGCTAACACGCTTAATTTTAGAATATTATCATGTAAAATACTTGCATTTAGGCCCACAGGCCTTATTATTTCAAGTTAGGCAGAGGTTTTGGCCTATAAATGGTCGAGCAATGTGTAGAAAGGTAGTACATGAATGTATCACCTGTTTCAAAATAAAACCTATCGTTTGTCAGCAATTTATGGGTAATCTGCCCAAAGAGAGAGTGAGAGAAAACTACCCATTTAATTGTTCTGGTGTGGACTTCACTGGTCCATTTCTTGTAAAGTATAAACACCAAAGAAAGGGCATTTATCACAAAATATATGTGGCCATATTTGTATGTTTTGTTACCAGAGCGGTTCACTTAGAAATTGTAAGGGATCTGACCTCACAAGCGTTTATTGCAACGCTAAAGAGATTTTTTGCGAGAAGAGGAAAGTCCTCTTACATATTTTCTGACAATGCCAAGAATTTTGTCGGAAGCAATCATGAGTTAAAAAGATTGCATAATTTGGTCAACTGCCCAGATGATCATTTATCTGGCTATTTGTGTAATGAGAATGTTAACTGGAAATTCCTTCCACCTAGAGCGCCAAACTTTGGAGGCCTTTGAGAGGCGGGAGTTAAATCCTTCAAATACCATTTAAAACGTGTCGTTGGTAGTGCTAAATTAAATTATGAGGCATTTTTAACAGTAACTACTCAAATCGAGGGCATTTTAAATTCGAGACCTTTAATGCCAATTTCTTCTGATATTGATGATTTGAAGGCTTTAACTCCTGGCCATTTTCTTATTGGAAGGTCTATTAATTCTATTGTTGAACCTGATGTAAGTGACATTCCAGATAACAAATTGAAGGTGTGGCAAAGAACCACGAAAATGACTCAATTAATTTGGAAAAGGTGGAGAAATGACTATCTGAGTTCTTTGCAGCAAAGATCAAAATGGTATTTTGAGAAAAATAATGTTAAGGTTGGTGATCTAGTTATCATTAAAGAAGATAACCTGCCTGTTTGTAGTTGGCCACTAGGTCGCATTTCTGAAATTTTTCCAGGTAATGATAATAGAGTACGAGTTGTCAGTGTCAAAACTCAACGAGGTGTTTTCAAGAGACCTATATCTAAAATTTGTTTATTGCCTTTGGAAAATTAATTATGTAAATAGATTGTATTTGTATTATGCTACATATTTTTGATTAATTACTTGTTTTGCAATATGTATTTTTTCCTGTAATGCTGTGTAAGTGTAAAAATTTTTGAATGTTGTTTAAAACATTGCAAGGCCGGGCGGCATGTACGCGCCGAGCTAGCGCACCCTCCCAGTCCGGTGACGTGCTGATCACGTGACACGGTGTTGGAACAGGTGTGAAAAATGGAAATTGCGAGTTGGCCTCGAGGTGAATGTCTGTACGGACGTTGAGTAAGGTAGCTCCTAATATGTGTGGAGCACATGGCTTTTAGGCCTAATTTGTGATGTTAAATAAAAGAGTTTAAAAAGTTATACAGTCCGCTATTTAATTGAGCTGTGTCGACCAAAGTTTACACTGATCACCCAGCTTCCATCATCCCGACGATTCTCTCCCTCTCAAACTGCGACAACTGCTTATATTGTCTTCGAACACGGCGTAATGGCATGTCTATCTCAGCTCTTCCTTTGTAAATGATTCAGCACACTCAAACAAGCTTTGGTTACCTGTTTTATACTCCACAGAGTACGATGTTCAACGCCCTCTACCGGCTATACTTAATGCGCAATCACGCTGCATTTCTAATCATTTGCATATCTCCCCGACATGTACCTTCATTGTAAGTTTCGTTACGATCCCGCAATTATTTCTTGGTGGGCTAATTTTTTTGTCCTTGAGTGTATATTATTTTCTTTCTTCTATTTTCTTAATCAGTCAATATATATACATATATATAAACATATATATGTAATGCAAACGGAATTCTTGTAATGTTAACCGAGCGGTGAATTCGAACCATTGCAGGGGGTAGTCGTTACCGGGGCATTAGGTAATGGAGAGTGGCTGGGAAAGGCGTAGGAAGAAATTCCAGGCGAATAATACAGGCATCACGGTTATTGGCTTGACGTCTTTTTATTTCACAGTATTTCGATGATTAGATATACTTCATTATCTATACACTACATACTTAGCATAGGACTAACATACGTGAAAAATATCGTACTGGGGATGTCGGAACAGCTCATAGAAATGTAAAACCCGTAGCGAATTTTACGACATGCTTGTCGGACTAGAGCAGAACACAGAAAGCCGCGAAAAACCTAGGTTTACGCCCTGAGTACGGGCGCATTGAACTCCTAATTGGTCAAAATTGACACCTGACTCTAGCACGTCATATCGAATGATGATCTCGCCAGGCTTCTAGAAATTTCTCCCCATAGAACGCTCCCCATATAAGGCTATCCGCACGTGGCTTTTATATATGTATGTATATATATATATATATATATATATATATATATATATATATATATATATATATATATATATATATATATATATATATATATATATATATATATATATATATATCTTTATATATATATATTTTTTTCTGTCCGTGTGTATGTCACTGAATTCCTCCTAAACAACTGAACTGATTTTTATGAAATTTTGTGTGTGCGATTAAGTTGATTCGATAATAGTTTAGATTCACAATTTGATCTGATAGAAAATGTTTTTATATTTTTAATTAATTAATAAAAAACCAACAATTTATAAGGGGGTGCGTCCGGTAAATGGAAGCTGTTACAGTTTGTGGAATCACCCCTCTGGATAATGGCGTCCACGTTAGGTTTAATTAGCAAACAGCGAGCGAAAAGATAAAAATAAATAAAATCAAAAAGTTTCAAGTCCTATATTAAACCAGAATAATAAATGAAAATAATAATCTTTCAAGTCAGATTTTATACTCTAAAATAGATCAGATCCAACGGCATATTGATACTCTCGACACGCGATGGAAAATTCGAATCAACCACGCTAAGTGACACGAGATCTTTTTTAATCGCTACTGCAATCCCCCTCACCTATTGAAGTCCCCTCACCCTTTGTGTCTATTGAAGAGCTAAAGGCTAAGCTTCTATCCTGCTAACTTATTTCTGACTAAAAACTCCTGTGACACGTATAATCACCAGCCCACAACAACTTTCCAATAGCGAATATGTTTCACTTTACTCAGTAGAACAAAGGTCATCGTGGCGCATTCGGAAGGTCGCGCAAGTACCATGCTCTCGACTCGGATTCGAATGCAGAGTCGTGTAAATTTTTCTAGACCTGTTATTGCAGCTTTTTTTTAAAGTCTTTTTTATTTCAGTTTTTATTTTATTATTATTTTTTATTATTAGTTTATTTTATTTTATTATTTTTTAAATTTAAATTTTAATTTAATTTTATTATTTTTATTTATTTATATTTTTTTCAGCTTTTTTATGATGAAATACCGAATATAGCTGAAATCTGAGGTGTTAATTATACATTTATGCATTTTTAATTGGGTTTTCATATTATTAATATGTATAAGATTTCTTAAGCTTTTTGTTCTATGTTATTTATACTGCGTTTAGTTTTTTTAATGGATTTTTGTAAGTTTATTATAAATTTATATATTTTACGTTTTACTTTTCAGGATTTTTTGCTCCAATGATAAAGGCTAAATCTTTTCTATGTTACTTATACTGTGTTTAGTTTTTAAATTGATTTTGGTTAACAAACTTTCGACAATTTGACATTTTTACTTTTCAGCTTTACCTTTCAAAATTCTTTACTTTCCTAAAGACAATTTGACATTTTTCCTTTTCAGCTTTTAGTGGTTTAATAAAAATGCATATATTTTATGTTTTACTTTTCAGGTTTTTTTTTGCTCCAATAATGAAAGGCTAAATCTATCTGAATTCTGAGGAAATTATTGTAAATTTATGGTTTTATATATTGGGTTTCCTTTTTATTCATGCGTATAACATTTCACATTTTTTTTTCTATGTTATTTATACCGTGTTTAGTTTTAAAATTGATTTTGGTTAACATTCTTAAAATCCCGGGTAACGCCGCATAAATTATCACCTGTGTAGGTTGATAATTTATTAATCTTAAAACTGTTACCACATGTATAAATACCGACCCACAAGAACTTTCCAATATTTATAATTAATAAATAACCAACAATTTTTGAAGGATGCTACTCTCGATTCACAGACGTGCAGTAGATGGCGCCACTATTTTAAACTTTTAGTATTCCAACCCATCTGAAAACACACAGTTCGCTACGGAGTACATTCAAATTAAATACAACGTCAATGTATGCAATTAATGCCAATATAGATATATATAATAAATACGACGATCAATCTATACACTTGATGTAAAAAAAATATAAATATATATTTAAAAAAATCGTAAGGGATATTTTTAAAGACAAAATAATGTCGAAGAAAATATTCAAATTAAATCTAATAGGACATACTGAAAGATATAGTACAGTTAATATAGTACAGTTTGAGGAAAATATATTTTACTTTATTTTAATACTTTTTCGGATAATATCCAATCGTCTGCCGCATTAGCAAGAAAAAAATTTTTTTTTGTCCATAACGTTGTTACGTGACAATAAATTTATTTAAAGTACCAGAAAAAGAAATCACATGATCAGTCTTTAATAAATTAAATTCTAAAAATTAATCTTTAAAAATTCACCAAAAATCAGAAAAGGCAGGTAAAGATTCGAAAAAGATTTAATTTTAAAGGATTTTTTATGATCTTTTTCGTGATATAAATTTTATAACCCTCAAATTATTATTTTAAATGCAAACTTAAAAAAAGTTACAAAAACAGCTTAAAAATTTAATTTTAAAAAATCTAAGAAGAATTTTTCAAAAATCTTTCTTAGTGCACCCTTACACTATAAGAAGAATGGCCATGCAAAATTTCAGCCCTTTAGATCCAGCGGTTTGGTCTGTACGTTGTATGTCAGTCAGTCAATCAGTCAGTTACGGAACTGTTTCATATACATAGATTTTTATTACTATCTTTATATCGTAACGTTGACTTCATGAGCACGCATTATTTTTCCATGCTTTTTTTATTATTATCTTTTCATATGATTTTCAATCATATGAAAATTTCATATGAGCGTAATTTTCATATGATTTTAAACAACAATCGTTTTTAACTCGCATTTAATTGGTTGTTAAAACTTTATATTTACACCCTATTTAAAAGAAGTAGGGTGTAAATTTGTAAATTTTTTTTTGAAGAGGATGTTTCAACACCCAACTTCAAAGAAGTAGGGTGTAAATTGTAGGGCTGAAAGTTGGTAAAATAAAAATTTGGTGCAATATATTTAATTTGTCGATTAAAAATAGTTTTTTCTAAAAATTAATTTATTTCTCTTGAAAAGCTAAATATTTTATGCACGTGGTTTATATTATTATTACTATCTTTATATTGTAACGTTAACTTTATGCCCGAGCATTATTTTCTTATGCTTTTTTTATTATTATCTTTATAATAGCTTTATTTTCATATGGTTTTAAACAACTATCGTTTTTATTCATATTATGTTGGGTTTTTATTAATTAAAAATTAAGGGTAGTTAATTTCGATTCCGGAAGTTCTGATTATCTTTATTTTCATATGCTTTTTCATTTACGAATTATTCAAATGTTGGTTAAAAAACTTTTGTGTAATTTATACATTTGTATGTGTTTAATTATTGAAATTAATAAATTTATATTTCTGGAGAGGATGTTTCAGTTTTTAGTGGTACTATGATGAAAGGCTGAATCTACCAAAATTCTGAGGAGTTAATGAGAGAAAAGGAATTTAATATGTAGAGGATGTTTATAGGAGTTAAATGTGGAGAGGAGTTAAATGGTTTGCAGCCCTCAATCAAACACTTCATTTTTTAAGAGGGATGCTGTAGTCATATCATGGGTCTAATGGAAATTTCTACTAAACCTGTAATTTCAGCTTCTTTTTTTTGCCCCAATGATGAAAGGCTAAATCTAGCTGAATTCTGAGGAGTTTATTATAAATTTATATATTTTGCTGCTTCGTTTGATAACTGTTGAGAGTTAATCTCTCGGTTTAAGATTGGAAAGTTTTAGAATCATAGGTATATAATAGTATTAGCGGAAAACCCGTAGTTCGCTACGGAGTACATTAAAATTAAATACAACGGTCAAGGTATTCAATTAATGCCAAAAATATGTATATATTATATTTATAATAAATACAACGATCAATGAAAGCAATTGATGTAAAAAAAAACAAAAAAAATATTCAGCGGAATCTCTATCGATCGTTCTCCAAATCATCGTTTTCGCGTATGTGTCATTTATTTCATGGTCATATTGCTTTGTTATGTTCCCGCATCTATCTAAATGAAAACTTTTTCAAAAGAAGATTTTAAGAAGAATTTTTCAAAAATCTTTCTTAGTGCACCCCTACACTATAAGAAGAATCGTCATGCGAAATTTCAGCCTTTTATGTCCAGCGGTTTGGTCTGTGCGTTAGATGCCAGTCTGTCAGTCAGCCAGTCAGTCAGTCAGTTATGGAACTGTTTTGTATATAGATAATAATTGTCCATAATACATAATTGTACATAATGGTTGTAAATATTAGGTTTCTTGTGTGGACATTTGACGAGAACGTTACATGGCGTCCGCCTCACAAACTATCCGAAGGGGGTATCCGAAGTTAGCTTGTAACTGAGAGCAAAAAATCGGCCGAGCGACAGCTCGTATTTCAAAAAACTCGTTAGTCAAAATTAAGGTTGGTATCAGTGGTATTTTCCTGTGATAATATTCGTTTGATAATATTCGTAAGCTTAAATCAAATTTATTTACGCCACATTTTCTTACCATAACTTTTCAATAATATTCGCGAGATTAAATCACTTTTAATTTTGCCACATTTTCTTGCTATAAACTTATAGTTTTAACCCTATTTATATATTCGCGTTGCACATCTAAATGCATCATCATGTCTTACAATGGGATTAAAGGAAACTGACGTCTCAGAGACTTATGTTTTGCACAAATCCCTTTAAGTGCAAATTAAACAGTAAATAATTTTTATTTTGTCTGTTGGGAAAACCAAGGAACTTGTCTCCAGAAATTGCTTTTTAATCGTTCCAATATTTATTATTTTTTCTTTGAGCTATTATGCTCAAATCACTTTTCCCCTATTACACTTTTGATGTCTTCTTAGTCAAACAAAGTCGGTAAATGTTACTTAAAACACCTCTCTTGGATCGTTTAGCAGTTTCACACCTTTCCTAAGTGACGTGATAAAGTATAATGATGTTGACACTAAAGCGATTAAAACGCTAGATTTCTTGACTTGATAAATATTTATCAAACTTAGATAAAGTTAAGTTACTTCCTGATTGTCATTATATGTTTTCTTTAATAAAGTCTTTCTATCTCTACAATATTTGCATTAAACCAGAATGCGCTAACTAAAATTTCTTAATTTTGAAATTTTTTTTCAAGCTTTAAAATTGAAAACATCTTCCAAAATTTCCTGCTCAAAACTACTTAAAAGAAATTGATTTAGGAAAATCTCTGTATTAACGTCCATGTCTGATTTTAAATTATAAGCTATATCGTTACTCTGCAACGATGGAAAGTTTAAAAGAAAATCACATATCCATTTTCTGAAATTTGAATCCACTAAACATGGATCCATTGGCAGAAATTTGAAATTTCTAGCTACGTAAAATGTCATTTATAAATTTTTGTTTCATTTCATGATTTGGCATAATAATAGAAACTGACATCTAAAGGCAGTTCTTAAGACCATGATATGACATAGGACGATAAGAATCTTTTATAATTAATTGAGAAATCAGAAGAAAAAACTTTTGAATGAGATGAAATTAAACACAATGGAAACACAAAGAAAATTTTTTCATTCAATAAGGAAAGTTTAAAACTGGAATATAAGACAGAACTTTTTTTCAGTCTTATCATCTGTTATGAATAAAGATGTAAATATGTTAAGTAAATTAAGCATTTGTAAATTGAATATTTTAGTACATGTTTATACTATGACGCGAGTTTCTTAGGTATAATTTAAAATTATAAAAGTAAGACGCACCAATATTTTCAATATGATTTGCTGTGATAGTAAGAAAGACAGAATATGACAGAATTGTAAATAATATACGCAATATACGTCAAATACAGAACCTTTATCAACACATTCAGGAATATGATGGAAAATATTTTGCCTGCAAAATCATACTAGCATATATATTATGGATAAGAAATTTTAATAGATTCTTAGAGTGAATAAAGGATGAACTTTAACCCTTTATATTTTTGATATAAAATATATAGTTACATATATAGAACATATAGAACATATATATATATATATATAGAATATATTTATAGAACATATATATAGAATATATTTATAGAACATATATATAGAATATAGAACATATCTATAGAATATATAGAACATTTATACTGGTCATGCCAAGAAATGAAGGTAATTATATTACATAAATGGTACTCATGTATGAATAGAAATCGCCATGTAAGCTTTCATCTTTATAAGAGGAGTATAGCATTTTTCGTAGGACTCTTAACATTTTTTCAAGATGGTTGGTTGAGTACGCTACTGTCAACTATTACTTCTAAAGGGCTATTTATACAGGTAACTACAGTTTAGAGCCGATTCTGAAAGGCTACAAACATCCGTGACATCAGTGGACCATGCCACAGTCTCTCTAGCAATTTGGTCAATTAGTTGAAGAACTAACTGTAAATATAGAAGTATTTAAGTCATTTAAGGACAGAAAAAAGTTAAGTCTATCAAGCACGATAGGTCTAAGAACAACAAAGTCCTAGTCACAGCAACGCCACGCAACCATGCCTTTGGAAGAACGACAAACACAACTTTTCGATGGCTGTCACCACTCTATCTTTAACAAGGAGTAAAGGATGACACACACAAACACAGAGATATACAGGTGGTAATCAAAATAATGGAAACATCTATCAATATTAGTGGTGTTTATGAATGTGCTTCGTATTCCTTAAAAAACAAGTCTGGCCACCGGTACTTTTTATATAATATAGTGTATGTATTATTCTAACTTCAGGTAGCAGTAATGAAGCTAAGGGCATCGTTCTTTTGGGGGGAACAGCGTAAAATCTCAAACCCTGCAGACCTTGTCAAAAGGGCAAGTTCTTGGAGTGTGTTTAAATTGGATACCTGTTACTGCAACCCCCAGGCTAATGGGCGTTTTTCGAGCTATGCTATCGAAAGTCATGATACTATACGGTGTGCACGGAAAAGCATCCTTTGCCAAACAGAATAGAGGACGAAAGGGAGAGCTGAGAGAAAGAGACGGAAGAGGTATTGAAGCGGATTGTGACATGAAGAAAGAAAACAACTGCAACCAAAATGACCGAAGATCTGAATTGGCGTCTGCATGTTCTGGTATCAACCATTAGAGGTATAAGGGAACTTCACAAACAAAGAATTTACGGAAGAGTAGTTATTCCCAAGCCACTTGATGCGAATTCAAAATGTCATCCACAATGGTGCCACGGGCATGAATCCTGGTCGAGAAATATGTCGAAACCGCATTTGGTCTGACAAATCATTATTCACATTGTTTCTCGCAACAGGACATGCGTATGTCTGGAAAACATCTACACAAGCGTAAGATTCTGGCTGTCTCCTCTCAACTGTCAATCATGGAGATAGATCTATCAGGGTTTGGCATGGTATCTCATGGTTTTCTTCAGGCCCTATGGTAACCCTAAAAGGGAGATTGAATCAGAAGGACTATGTTCAAATTTTAGCTCAATAGTCCATCCTATGGTGCAAACATTGTTTCTTGCAGGAGATGGCGTTCTCCGGCATGATAATCTCCATATACATACAGCTAAATCTATCAAGAATTGGTTTGAAGAGCATGAAAAGAAGTAAAATATCTTATCTTACCCTGTACAATCCCCCGACTATAAATCGTCCAACCACTGTGATCTGTATAAGCGGATAGATAAATGTATCGATATCCACCACAGCCTCTCTACAGGAACTTTCATTATTTTCCCCTGAAGAACTGTATAATGTATTCTTAACCACTATTTATGACTCGTATAATCCAATTTCAAGGTGAATCAGGTGGTATTACATAACAAAGGTGATCCTGCCTCGTATAAATAAAGGTTTTCATTATGTTTCTTAGTGTTTCCATTATTTTGATAACCACCTGTATATATATATATATATATATATATATATATATATATATATATATATATATATATATACATACACACTTTGCTTCTGACAGAATTAAAAGAGAAATATCGTTTTGATTAGAAAGGACAATATATTTAATATCCAATATATTTAAGAAAAACTAATATATTAAGAACCAATATGTTAAGAAAAGACAATATATTTGAGAAAAATTGAAACTGTGGTGTCAGAAATAACTGTTTCATTGAAGTTAGGCAATTAGGTGAGAAATAAATACAATTTATTGCCTAGGCATTTGATGTCAATTTATCATTAAATCTCAGGAGATTTGACGCAAAGTCAAGGTACGGGAATGTCAGTGTGTATTATATTTGATAATCACAAAATATTAGAACTATTGCAGCGTCTTATTTAATGCAGAGAATATCTTTTTAAATTGTTCCCACTACGAACTTAAGAGCTAGACTAAACATGAAGAAGAAAGAATACTCTGAATGAAGTTATTTACATAGACATACTTAGACAAAATTTGTCTTTCACAATGCGCCAAACAAATTACAGCTGATGTTTGGAGCATGATTACTCCATTTATCATTGAATTATCGATACCATTTATGCCACAGTACTGAAACAACAATGAATTTAGCTTAATAAATGTCATTCACATACCTCTGTAGTTAAAATGATATCGCATACTGCATCAATTTCAAAAATAGATAATGGTGAGCGGTTTTAAAAGATAAGGCTCTTAGAACAAATTAGTCTCTTCAAATGGATTTGTAAGACCATGTCCTTTTCATTTACCGCAATGAAATAACCATAGAACATTTTTCTGACATTTTAAAATAAGAAAAAATTATAAACGCAAAATAATCCAATAAAACATATACCTTTTTGAAGAAAGTACACATTTTGTAAACCTACTAAATGTCGATACAAGATATTAGACTCAAATAGATATAATTGGGAAATTTGGTAAGGGAGATGTAAAAAGGTATAAAGGCAGCTACAAAAACTATTAATTCACACACACACACACTGCTGGCCATCAAAATTACAACACCACGAAGGAGGGTTGATACAAACGTCAAATTCGCATGAAATGAAGAAGATGATAGAATATGTATATGATTAGGATTTACGCGAAATCGAACGAAATAGGAGGGAGAACCGGCATGTCAAACTCTGCATAAAAGGAAAGTTACGCAGCGGATTTCTCATTCGGAAATCGCATTTGAATGTTGGTTGTTTGTCAGAAGATCGTGTTAGGCCTCGTATAAGTATGAGAAACGGCTACCAGCACATGTCGGAATTCGATACCGGCCTATCGAGGCCTATCGAGAGTGCGGTTTATCGTTCCGTGATATTGCTATTCGCATTGGTCGGAATCCAACGACTGTCATGCAAATATGGAATCGATGGATTCAGGAGGGTCATACAGACCGCCATGCAGTATCTCAACTGCCTCCGGCCACTAACGCCCAAGAGGACAGATATGTTGTCTGGTCGGCCTTCCAAGATCGTACATCCACATCACGGACCTTGAGTTAGGAAATGGGCTTGTTTGCAGCACAATAAGTGCACGTCGCATGGACAGTGCGCAACGTCTGGAGCAGCATGGACTGTCTGCACGGCGATCATTATTGCGGCTTCCTTTGACACTGCAGCATAGAGACACGCGGTTGCAGTGGTGCGCCCAACGATAAAACTGGATACAGGAGAGGCACCACGTCGTCTTTTCAGACGAGTACCGGTTGGGAGTGCAACATCATGATGGGCGTATCCGTGTCTGGAGGTAGCGGCACCGAGGAGAACGCCCGTGGCCTGATTGCATTAGATATTGTCATACGGGCCCTGCCTCTGGTGTGATGGTATGGGCAGGCAATAGGTACACGACACGAACACCTCTTGTTCGCGTCGTCGGTAATCTGAACAGTAAACGTTACATTTCTTAGATCTTAACTCTGGTTGGCTGTGCCCTATCTTCGAGGCCTCGGAGAAGTCCTCTTTCAACAAGATAACGCGAGACCGCATGTTGACCGCCGTGTCCTGACGTACCTCGACACAGAGGGTGTTCGACTGTTGCCCTGGCCAGCACGTTCTCCAGACCTCTCACCCACTGAAAACATCTGGTCATGGGTTACTGAGAGACTGGGCCGCCACCGCTCTCCAGCCACTACCATTGATGAAGTGTGGCTGGAGACTTCAAGCAACATGGCATGACTTGCCCGTATCTGTCATCCAAGATTAGTTCCCTTCGATGCCTAACCTGGCTAGAGCCGTTCTAGCTGTCATCTGTGTGTGTACTAATTTCAACCCTGTATACCCCCTAATTCCCTACAAATATTATCACGTCTTCCTCCTACTATGCTGTATACGTTCAATTAGTAAAGATTTGCTATTTGCTATCCTTCCTGGTGTTGCAATTTTAATGGCCTGCAGTGTGTGTGCGTGTATATACATATATATGTGTACTTTGCAAGATTGGAGAATATGAATATGTTCAAGGGAAATGCAAAAACAATATCACCAATTTTTACACACATAGCTCTGATAATGATTGCTTACAGATGCTTTTTAAAAATAAATTTGGTGGTTTTATGTCTCGTAGAAATAAAGTATTAGAATAACCTAAGCGTTTCACCATCGATAAGTAATTTACATGAAGAATTCATCAATTTTTTCATTTTCTAGCATAAAAAAAATAAGTTATTAAATATCAAACTCTATAATATTAAAAAGATTAAGTCAATTTTATTGGATATGATGACTGATATTTGCTATTTATGAGACTCTTGATGTATCTGGGTTTTTTTTCACCTTCTACATCATCAAAATCTTAATCCCAGAAAAAATTATTTCTTTAATTATTTGCATAAAATTTTGATTACATTAATTTTGAGAACGTTTCTGAGGATTTTTTTCTTTTAAAGGGTTTGTAATATCACAAGAACATTTAAATATAAGAAAATGTGGGTTCCCACTTGTTTCATAAGTGTTCTAAGGAAGTTAATAAATATTGTATATAAATGTAGGCGCTGGGAATATGATTGACATAAAAATGAATTAAAATTATATTATAGCGATTTTCATATGCGTATTATTATTGGAGACTCTAATTTCAGGAATCTAACTATTTGAAAATTGGTATTTAATTAGGTCCTGAATTTCATTTTAACATATAATGTAACAGTGAAATTGTAATCCAAAATTTTTGAAGCAATTTAGACTATTGTATGACCAAACATAGTTACAGTCACTTCATTGTGGGTATTCTTCGGGTGGAGATAGAATATATATATATATATTTTGGTTAATTTGAAAGCTTTTATTAAATTCGTCATTTGTAATCATAATTATGAAACCTTCGTGTATCACAATTTCATCGGGAATGTACAAATATATATATATATATATATATATATATATATATATATATATATATATATATATATATAACAAGAAAACGCGTCTTCCTAAATTACTTTACTTTAAGGCATATTCTTTTGGTAATAAAGCAGGACCCCTTTTCCAAAAATTGCAACCTAAAAGTAAAATAAGATAATTTATCGTAGCCCTGCAGATCATTAAGCAGGCATGTGAAGTATCGGAACTCAATAACATCCTCAGATATGAGTGTTAGAAGTATATGAGATTCCGAATGTCAGTATAGTGCCAAAGTTCTTGAAGAGCCCTCGAGCCACTCTGAATTTATGTCTTGTATAACGTCAAAAAACCCACTTTGCAAGAACTTTATGGCCACTTATCCTACGCCCAGGTCAACAGTTCGCCATTCTAACAAGCGAGGGATCTAGCAGTAAAGTCCCCGATAAACTTAAGTGGACACGTGAACTCCACGAATCTAAAGTCGCCCAATTAAAAATTAAGTAGTTTAGGCCCTCTGGCGACAATATCGCAAAACACCCATTTAATATTGCATGAACAGAAGACTTTTATCTCTCTTCGTTTCTAACTCTTGTTGCTGTCGGACCTACTGTCCACAGTCCGGTGGTTACAACGCTTTTCTCTTAACTCTCCAATGTAAGCACTGCTGTTAACTCGTCCCGTCCTGGCATGGACACCGGACAAGTCATGTGGCCACTGCAGCTAATACCTTCGCGATGCTTCATAATTGAATAAAGGTGAATTCCTGGATATCGTCGGAAATGTGTGTTCCTCTTCTATGGCTCCGCGTATGTTAATCTCCTAAATATCATAAGTGTTTTCCTGAATGAACACTCAGCCCGACTGCATCACTCCTCGTACCGACTGCATCTCCGATAACTTGTGCACATCAATTCCCTTGTGCTAAATTTTCCAAATGTGATTATTATCACACACACACACACACACACACACACACATATATATATATATATGTGTGTGTGTGTGTGTGTGTGTGTGTGTGTGTATTCAGAAACTGCAGACAAGGTAAAATTTATTATTCTGTAAATTCTTAAGGCACAGACAGAAATTCAAACAGAAAACTCGTAACAACTGTCTTCTATACAGCAGAAAACTTTAAAAACTCAAGTGAAGATAATAGAGTTTTCAATACAATACACGCCTAATGCACTTTCAATACATTCAATTCTCAGGAGAAAACAACACTGAATTCCAATGCCAATGTCAGGTACATTTGTAGACTTCCAAAGCGCTCCATATCGGTCAATCAGCTAGATATTTCCAGAAGCTTCCAGAAAGGTCTAGACGGCAAGTTGGCGATCACTACAGTCTGGAGCACTACAGTTAACTTTTTGCTACACGAGGGCTAATTCAACCGGGACCTTCAGTTTAAAGCCGATTCCAAACAGCTACATACATCCATGCCAACACTGGGACTCGAACCCACAAGATCTGAACCGAATACTAGCGCCTTAGCCATTCGGCCATCCGTTGGCCCATATATCGTAAAGGAGAGAATATGCCTTATTGTAGCACTTCCTTACATAGATGGCATGGTATTTTAGTTTTGATTTCTTTTTCCCAATCTATATATATGTTACCGTGAAAGACCGAAATTGGAGAATGTCGACTTTCACCGGTGAATGTCAACAAACACCAAATACGTCGATGAAAGATCGAATATTTCATTACATTCTTGTACATTCGGACCTTCACCGGTGTATGTCGACAATCACAGATACGCTCTGGTGGAGGTCGAAAAGAGAGGAGCCGACAAAGAGGCGACTAGCTGTTTCCCGCCAAATCCTTTGTTCTGTTTGGAGTCAGTCAGCTTTGTCAGTCTTATGCAAGGTTTGATGGTGAGAGCAACGTTTTCTTAATTTCTTTTTCCGATACCCTAATTTATACAGAATGGATACTGCAGTGAATCGTGATCTTTTCCTTGAAAAGTTAAATGCATTAATTGCGGGTAAACGAGAAGACAATTGTTTTTATTTTTCTCAAGAAAAATACTCTAAAATACTTTCTGAAGTGGTTTCTGCTAAAACTAAGTGCAACACACCTTTGTATTACAGACGATTAAAACGTTTTGACGTTTTAAAAATTAATGATGAAGAGAAGTTAATTGTACCATTAAAACCAGGAGAAACGAATATACAGTATTATGTTACCAATGAGGAATTGTTCAGTATGCAATATGAAACTCGCACCAGAATAGGCCACGGAGGAAGAAAACGTATGCTTAAAGAGTTGCAAAATAAATACAAAAATATTACACATGAAGTTGTAATGTTGTATTTAAATTTATGCAAACAGTGTCAAATGAAACACAGTGCACCTAAGCACTGTGTTTCATTGTGTAGAAGCCATGTTTGGCATTTATCCGAAAGATATTGTTGTGAAACCAATGATCAGTTCTGAGTTAAACTCAAGATGTCAAGTTGATCTGATAGATCTGCAGTCAGAGATGGCGAATATAAGTTCATAATGGTGTATCAAGATCAGTTAACTAAGTTTGTCCAGCTACGACCTTTGAAAACTAAGAGGGCGGAAGAAGTAGCGTATCACGTTCTTCCAATATTTTTAACATTTGGTGCTCCAGCAATATTGCAATCAGATAATGGTAGAGAATTCAGTAATCAATTCATATCCGAAATATGCGCTATGTGGAAAGATGTTAAGATAGTTCATGGAAAGCCTCGTCACAGTCAAACACAAGCCTCAGTTGAAAGGGCCAATCAGGATATGCAGAATATACTAACTGCATGGATGAACGATGACGATACAAATAAATGGTCAGAAGGTTTACCCTTTGTTCAATTTGCCAAGAACACTACATACCATGAAGGAATACGCCAAAGTCCTTATGAAGCCATGTTTGGCATTAAAGCGAAAAGAGGCATAGCATCGTCTTTTTTGCCTAGCGAACAAATCGCAAATATCGAAACCGAAGAACAACTTGAAGAAATTGCCAATACTTTTGAAACCGAAGAACAGTTTGAAGAAACTGGTAATACTTCTGAAAAAAAATTGAGCGGTGGTCATACCGAAAACCATATTCCAAAGAAAAATATTGAAGAGGACTTGCAATCTACCACGTCTTTACATCAAGTTCTGGCTGAAAAACACGAGTTAATTTCTATAAAAAGAGCGGCCGCGAAAGATAATCTTCTACTGCAAGCAACAAAAATGTTACGAACCTCACAAAAACAATTTCCTCCTGCTAAAATTGGTGATACTGTACGAATACAAGTCCCTGATGTCGACCGTGGTCGTACAGATAACCGAAATGTGTTAGCGGTTGTTGTTGGAATAGAAGACTCCGACTTCTATAAACTTGCAAATCAAAATGGTACCCCCAAGCAGCTTTACACGCGTAATCAGTTCGTAATTTGTAAAGAAAAGTTACTTTCCATAGATGAGATTTATTTTCAAGAAATTTCGCTGAGAGAAGCAGCTGCAGTTAATTCGAGAAGCGGTGGGCAAGGCTATACACGGTGTCATTGCAAAAGGAAGTGTTCCACAAATAAATGCAGTCGTAAAAGCAAGGGCCTCTTATGCAATTCAAAGTGTCATAATAGTTTAAGTTGTTGCAATAAATATGATTTGAATCACATAATTTAGTAAGTTTTTTATTATTATTATTTTATTTTCTCATTTAGAACGTACTGTATAAGTAAGTTTTTAACTTCTATTATTTTCCTTTCTCATTTTGAATGTACTGTGTGTTTTAAGTTCTTAGTCATTCCTCTCAGAGAGGCGAAAAATTTATCGCGACTGAATTACGGAGAAGAAAATATAAATCTCGGACATGTTCAACATTCACCATTAGTGCATGGTGAATGTCGACATTTACTGGTGTAAGTCAGAAATAAGGGTATTTAGCAAATATTTCGGACATACACCAAGCGACTATGTGTTTGTTGACATTCACCGGTGAAAGTCGACATTCTCCAGATTTCGGTGTTTCACCGTAAAATTTAAATAACAGTTCCGTAACTGACTGACTGACTGACATACAATGCACAAACCAAACCACTGGACCTAAAGGGCGGAAATTTAGCATACCGATTCTTCTTATAGTGTAGGGGTGCACTAAGAAAGATTTTTCCAAAATTCTTCTTAGATTTTTTAAAATTAAATTTTTAAGCTGTTTTAGTAACTTCTTTTCAAGTTTGCATTTAAAATAATAATTTGAGGGTTATAAAATGTATATCACTATAAAGATCCTAAAAAATCCTTTAAAATGAAATCTTTTTCAAATCTTACTTCCATTTTCTGATTTTTGGTGAATTTTTAATGATTAATTTTTAGAATTTAATTTATTAAATGCTGATAACGTGATTTCTTTTTCTTGTACTTTAAATAAATTTATCGTCACGCGCATAACAATTTAAAATACAGTAAAAGATATGTTCTTCAAACTGTACTATATTAACTGTACTATATTCTTTAGTATGTCTTATTAGATTTAATTTCAATATTTTCTTCTACATTATTTTGTCTATAAAATTATCCTTTACGATTTTTTTAAATATATATATATATATATTTTTACATCAAGTGTATAGTTAGATCGTCGCATTTATTATATATATATATATATATATATATAGTATATGGCATTAATTGCATACATTGACCGTTGTATTTAATTTGAATGTACTCCGTAGTGAAGTGCGGGTTTTCAGCTAGTTGGAATATATTTATCGTACAACTCTAGTTTTTAAATGTAAGACGAATAACGTCAACAATTTCGACTTTTTGGGATTTAACCATTGTTGTAGTTGTTGCTAAAGCTCCCTCGTAGCCGGAAGTTCCAGACCGGGTCCATACAGGCTTTACGAACTGAGTTGTGCGAATCCCGTTTACAATAGCATTACAAGTATCGGAGTTCGACTTGTCTTGGTGTCACCACAATTTTGACCGAACACCCTCAGTGGTGACAAATGGATTTAACCGCTAATAACGACAACAACACTAGCTTGATATTAATCTATATGGAAATAGAAGCACTTTCGATTTCAATTTCGTTTCCTTGACACACTAATCATGGTACTACCTAAGTTCTTCTTCTTTATTGGGTATCTTATTTATCCAGTTCTTTACTGCAGGGAAACGGTTTCTTGGCGAGTGGAATGGAGAAGACTTTATGGGAAGGCCAGGATCCATAACAGGCCAACAAAGAAAATTAATTTGGGTAGGTTTGGTTGAGAGCGCTACGGACATTTTTTGCTACACGAGGGTAAATTATACCCCAACAAAGAAGATTTTTTAAAAAATCTTATGTCCGTTTCCGACTCTCGGTCATGAACAACAAGCAGCCCAATACAAAGATGACCGATATAAAAATCGCCAAAGACTCCGTCAGTAACACATAAAGGGAGACATCCAAGAACAGCAGGACTGAGGTGCTCTCCTGTCATGGGCACGCCATAGTCGCAAAGAGGGCAGGTATCTGTATCTGCCAGTTAAAGATTATTAGTTGAAGCACCACACTCAACAATGCCCATGATGTCCATATTATGTTTACAAACAACAATCTTCAGTTCAGTGAGCTTGTCAAATATTAAACCTCCTGTATTCCAAAAAGATACACAGAGTTCTGGATTTGTCCTAGTCTGGAAACAGACTTTTTTACTATTAAAACTATTAATCATATTGCACTAGAAGAAGAAATTATAGGACTAGTCCGTCATCGGAAGGGAAAAAAATCTCTTTGGATTTTGTCAGCCCAACAAAGGGGTAGTCTTCCCTTTGAATGTTTTGTCATTGGAAAAGTATTGTATATATATATACACTTTTTTTGTTATTTTAGATTTAACTATTTTTTTGTACTTGACCTGCCGATTTCAGTCTTCTAATTTCGTAAGGGAATTAATACGAACTTTATAACTGGGCATGTTATCGGATATATTTTACTACTTTGATAAGACTTTTTTTCTCGACTGAACTATATTACTGCAACATATATTTAATGAATTTAATTGATCATTACGTTAATCCATTTTATAATTTCAATTTCTAAAGAGTTAATACTTAGTATCTAGCATAAATTTACCTAATATTGCGGATTGTACATTTGCGCATTGTGGTGGTAAATGAAAGCCTATTTGAAGTTTACGCTTGGATTTCAAAACTATATACTAGTTCGTTTTATTTGCTGAATAAGGTTTTCAGATATTTCAAGCAAAAGACATTCTTTTTAGAGGCTTCCTAGCTTTCATAGAGGGTAGATTCTTCATTTATTTCTATTCAACCGAAAAAATAAACCTTTCTAACTTTTACAGCATATACATTGTTCAATGTTAAAATTTCTAGAAAATACATTAATATGCCCAAGATGTATTTCCATTGTGACGTTTTGTCCCAAGTTCATTCACAAGTCTACGTGAAGTTCACTATATCTCGGAGAAAAATATTTCCATACTCAGTCAATTTTTTTACTTGTCGAAGTGGGAGTAATTGTGAGTTAAATTTCGATGCTTTGGAAGATTGTCAGCTGCCTCCACACTGCGAACCTGAAAAACACTAGACGTGATACTGGCTTAGTAAACTCTGAAACCTGTTTTGAATTTCAAACTTTTCGTTCTCAGCTGTAAACAACAAAACATAAAGCAGATAAGGTCAAAAGTTTGACTGAAATTTATTTAAAGTTTAATTGCATGACTATCTGTAATATAAATGTTCAACTCCTGCGTAAGTGGGGGCAGGATATACTATATTTTAAAATTAAGTTTATAAGGTTATTTCGCATTTTTTCTGAAATTATAATCTGGAGGTAATTTATCAACGTTTACACATATTGGATAGTGTTATGCCCCAACCAGAAATATTTAAAAGTTGAGTTAAATAGCTCGAAGGGGGGCGCCACTTGTATAGCTAGCTGGAAAAAATTATTATCTTGTCCAGTGGTACCCAAACTAGGGGGCGCGCGACTCCCTGGTGAGGCGTGAGGGATATTTGGGGGGGGACGTGGTTTTTTAGCAAAAAATACGGGCATGTTTACAGTGAATCCGGAGCTTTGCTTTTCGTTACTCCGTTGACTCCAAAAATTGTTGAAATGACCTGTGATTGGTTTGACTATTTACGTGGTCAATGAATTGAGGTCTGTGATTGGTTAAAATTTTCAACGCTGATGCCATGTAACGCTTTTGATTCAGTGTAAACAGGCCCTTAGTGTAGAATGTATTTTACTAGCGTTACTTACGCTTTTTAGGCCTAAAAGGAAGGGGCACGGGGTCTGAAGGTCCTCCAAAGGCAGGGGGGGGCATACAAATTTTAAGAATCACTGATATAGGCCAAATAGTATTCTTTTTATTAACTACGGAACGGACCATCAGCTACTGAAATCTTTAATTTAATGCTATATTAAAAATCAATTTTCTCAGTTTCAGTGTAGTGTGCTGGTAGGGTATTTAGCTATCTCGGAAAAAATTATTATTATTCTAGGACAAATAATACTTTTTTATTAACTGGGGAACCAACCATTAGTAACTAC
Organism: Dolomedes plantarius; assembly: GCA_907164885.2. Taxonomy (NCBI): domain Eukaryota; kingdom Metazoa; phylum Arthropoda; class Arachnida; order Araneae; family Dolomedidae; genus Dolomedes; species Dolomedes plantarius. The sequence goes on along the minus strand of OU015493.1, from coordinate 140,901,163 downwards.
AATCTTTAGTTAAATGTTTTATTAAAACTCAATTTTTTTTCTGTTTCAGAGTAGTTTGGGTTTGTTTCTTGTTGCATAACACTTTCCAATTGTTGTGTAAAAAGGAGTTTACCCTAACAATATGGTAGAAGAACTGGTGTACGGACTTCATGAGGTTTATGTCACTCCAGATTATGGGTGGATATAAATAGAAAGTGAAGCTGTTCTAAAAATATCACTACTAGAAACAAAAATATTGACTAAAATTTTAATATTATTTCAACATTTTCTACTAATACAGGTATACCTGTATAGATGGAGCACATATTCGAGCACACAAACAACATGATTATAAACTAACATATCAATACTTAATTGCTCCAAATATGTTCTTGACTTTTATTAAGGTATTCGACTACGTTTAAAACATCGATTTTGGGGAAAATTCCGAAATTGTTTTTATTCCTTTTTCTTTTAAAGATTGTAAATTTACGTTTCTAAATCTGCTTTTAGTATTTCGATACGATCATTAGAAATGAAATGAGAGCGATTTAACGATCAGCAGCAGCTATGAATATCAACACAAGTTGAAAACTTTAATCGTGTTTTCTGAAGAACTTGTTTTTCATCAAAAATTCAAACGACTCTTGTGATAACTCAAAATCTAACCATGATATGTCTATGAAATTTTTCACGTATGTTTTTCAAAATAGTAAGAATGGATACTTACGTACATATGAAAAAAAAATGAATGTTATATGCATAATATTTTTTTTAGAGCTAGAACCGTTTTTGTAAAAGTATGCTATATTTCGACCCAATTTCCTCAATTTTGAAAACATTTGCATTGTAAATGTCTATTTTTTCATCATTTTCGAGTTTTGGTGTTATATTCCTCCGAAAAATAAGGCAGAAATTTCCTAAAGTACAATTTAAAAAAAAGGACTTCGAACGTCGGATACCTTAAAGCATTTCGTGAGTGTTTCCATGGTTAAAGTAAAGAAGTGGGTATCCCTTGGCTCGGTTTTCAAAATTCGCCAAAATCACACTAGAAGACGGTTGTTACAGAATCGAAAACTATGTCGAAATCGTTACAAAAAAAGGCTCTTCTGAAGAAGTGGGTATGTATTTTGTCGGGGCAATAAATGCGGAAAAGTTATTTCTATCTTCTCCATTTATAAGGTTGAGTGCAGAACGTGTAAGAGGTCTGTATTTAACGAATTTAACTTCAGTGACATAGAGGCTAAGTGTTTATTACTGGCATTACAATATCCTGTGCTTTAGTTTCAATTATGAGGAGAGAATGCCATTTAAAATTTATACTGAAATATTCATGCTATTTAAATTGCCTAAAACTGACTATATATTCTGTATAGACACGCCATTTTGTTGTCCGCTATGTTTCCGTTACCTTCGTTTTTTAGTATAATATTATCGAATTTAGAAAACTTCGCCAAACTGTGCCACTTCCTTACTTTTCATTTCATTGTGAAGAGAGGAAACTACGATGCACATTCAGCAAATGCTTTAGAAAAATATAATACGATTCGTACAAGCTCGATTTGAAATCTGACATTCTTAATCTAATAAAATATTCAATACAGGTGGTAAAATTTATTCGAGATATATGACATCGATCGCTGTCCTTTATCACATTTAGCACTAAACGATTTAATTACATTAAACTTCAATCACGTTTCTTCATTTCCGTTCTTAGTCCTTCCTTTGTTAAACAGATTCAGGAAATGATTCTCAGAAAAGTCGTTCTAAAATCATTCGGTTATTTTCCTCCCTTTTCTAAAAATAGGTTGATTAAATAAAAGGAGTGATGTTTACTTTTGAAAGTTTAAATTTCTAGATTTTCAATCTTCAAACAGGAGTGTTCTAATTCACCCGCATTTGTACTTGGCTGAAATTTCTCTAGAAGCGGGATTCTAACGAACATATTGTGTTTGTTTATCAGGGTAAATTTTGTTAGGGATATTTCGATCAGTGCAGTGCATCCTTTAAATATTTAAAGAAGGCTGCAGAATATTTAGTTACTTTTTTGATATCTAATAAAGATAGCTTAGAAGCTATTTTGTATGGCTATACTTTTTGAAAAAGCTTGAATTTTGAGAACCGAGAAAATGTTTGCTGTTGTTTCTAATGCCCTCTGGCCGGATGTTTCAGATCTGGTCCATACAGGCATCGGGCTGAAGTGTGCGGATCTGGTTTATATATAGCACCACAAGGGTTGGAGTCCGTCTTAGCTAGTTGCCACCTCAATTTTGACCGAACAATCCCCAGAGGTGACATCTGGGGGGATCGTATCCTCTCCTACCCTTTCTGACCTCGTAGAGGGACATTCTGGTCTACGGATTTAACGTGCCCATATCTGGCCTAGACACGGTATTTAATGATGCGAGTCGGGATTCGATCCGACCACCCTGAGCACCGAAAGCCGGCGCGCTACCACAAGGCTACCTCGAGTAATGAAAAATGTTTAAAAAACCTAAGATGTCATTTAAATAAATATAAACGGTGTGATATTCTTTTGATCAGTACTCGATCAACTAGGCAAGCTGAATTCCGCAAATAAATACATCTTTTGTATATTTAAATAATTCTGTGGGATGGTTGACTATTGCTCTTATGACTCATGTTAATTAAGACGATTTGAAATTTAAATTTACATATAAATTCCAAAATGTTGCTGACCAATTTGAGAAAATACAGAAGTGAGCATTTATACTCTTTGTTTTGCTGTAAAATTCCAAATGAGAAGTTTTACCCGTACCAGGCTTTGGTTGAAATATAGTTAAATAATAATCAGCAAAAAAATGCATTAGTTTTTGAGATTGTGCAGTTTTCTTTTATGTAGGGCGTCAAGCTGATGCTCTTTTAAACTGCCTTAAGGGAACTCAGTTCTTTTCCTTTTGCTTAAAGTTGATAAGATGTTATAAATAATAAAATGATAAAGCTGCGGAGTTTGAGAGTTACATTTTAAATTAAGCGTTTATAGGCTTGGGGTACTCTATACAATTTTTCGATGATTTATTCATGTAAAAAAACGTTAAAAGGCTATTAGATTATATCAAATATATACTTTCTCAGAAAACGAAATCTTCAAACGTGTTTGTTCTAATTTTCCTGACATCAGTATATTGGGTCTAACAATTTTTTTCGATGTTATCTGCCAAGCTGTAAAAGGTATCTTTACGGTCCATGCGCTGTAAAAAATGAGCTAAAAGAACTCAATGAAATGTCTTGTTATATTTCGGGAATATAGGATGTTTTCGCTTCTTTTGTCGCTCTGGCATTCTTGTATCTGATTTTTGTATTTGAATAATAAATTATCCTAATAGATAATAAACATATGCACATTTGAAAATTGGACAAAGAGATAAATTTTAAAGTTTCTTTTAAGTTTGCAAGTACTTCTAACCCTTTATCGCATCTTGTAATCTTTAATTAGTAATATTTTACCGAAATATATTTTCTTAACAACTTTAGAAGTTTCATTTACAAAATAAATATATGGACTAAGAGTTCCCATAAAATAGTGGATGAAAAAAAATGAACAGCATTTGTTTTATCGAGGCTGTAAATCTTTAATATGAATGTTTTAGTACGAGTCAGTGGCAAAACGAGTCGCCGTAGAGAGCAACGATTACACACAAAGCTGAATCTGAGAGGACAAATGTTTAGTTAATTGTATTTGATTTTGGGGTTTGCTGAAGTTATTTGGGATCATGTTCTCATGTTAGCTACAAGAATCTAAAAGATTTTTTTTTCCCTCTAAGACAGCACTTAGGAATTCGCCCGTCTACACTGCGGGATTTCGTTGCCTACTTCACCATAAGAGTGTGATCACTATAAGAGTGAACCAACAGGTCTAAAAGATTACAAGTTGCAATAAATATTTTAATGTTTTTAAAGATTAGCTCCAGGCCCGAGGTAGCTTAGTGGTAGCGTGTTGGGTTTCGGACGGACGGTGTTTAGTTCGAATCGCTAATAAATGCCGCATTATTTCACGTTGAATCCGTAGACTGGAAAATTCCCTGTATGATGTCAGTGGGTGGGGGAAGGTACGAGTCCCCCAGATGTCGCTCCTGGAGGTGCTCGATAAAAATTGAAATGGCTCCAAGGGGGAAATGTTGACTCACCTGTATGGTGTTCCCAGATGAAAAGTATTCAAAAGTTTTCGCTTTACACAGTGCGAATGTATCGAGACTAGTGGCTCCGCATTAGCAAAAACAAAAACAAAAGCAAACAAAAAAGACTATTTCTTACCTTTAGCCAAGCTGCATTTATTAGTCTCTATCTTAATATGGCTCTGTAACAACTATCTCGCTGTGGGAATACTACAAAGAGCTTTAATCTCATATCTGGCATCCTTTATCTCCGGAGAGTGTGATTAGCATCTTGAATATCTCAGCTCGATGCAATACATCGTAGTATCAGGCTTAAAGTATTATTGTCATTGTAAGTGCGGAAATGCCCAAATATCATACATACCTGAATTTACAAGAGTGTTATTCATGAGGGATTATTATGTCATGACTAGACTAGACTCATTTGAATGGTTATATCCAGTTGAATGGAGGGACTCTTATTCCAATTTATAAACTTCACAGATTCCTTAGTTAATTCGTATCACATTATTTCATGTTGTGCTAGGTTAGATTTTTCAGAAATTTATTCTTGAATTATGGTTTTCCACAACAGTAGCTGGTTGAAATTAGATGAAAACGTGGCTAAAATTTCTGCTGTAAAACAAACTTGTTTGTGAGATTTTTTGGCTTATAATGATATTTTTACATTTATTTTTCAAAAGACAAGTAAACAGAATCCAACACTAATATTGAAACAAGTGTTTGAATAAAATATTAAATATGCAAAAAAAAAATCAATTACCGTCGAACCCCGTTATAGCGAACCCACTATATAACGAACGAAAATTTTGGTCCAGCCGTTTTTCTATTGTATGTAATTTAATTAGTATTGTATCAGTTTAATGTAATCGATTTTAGTCGATTTAATTTTCTAATGATCATTTCTAATAGATTTTATCATTTTAATACATCATTATTGAATGCACATTGCAACTAATGAATTATACATTTTGTGAACTCTAGCATTGTTCTTAACGGTTCGGATAAAGCAAACCACTGAATAAAGCGATAAAACCCTTTAGTCCCTTGAAGTTCGTTATAACGGGGTATGACTATATTTCAAATGAATCAGACCAGGTCCATACATGCTTCGGGCTGAGAAGTGCGGCTCCGGTTTATACCAGCACCACACTGGTCGAAGCGAGCGACCCCAGGGGAGACATCTGTGGGGATCGTACAGATGTCTCCCCTGGGGTCTAAATCACCGCTATCTAAATCAGGGTTTCCCAAACTTATTTAGCCTACCATCCCCTTTCCAGCGAAAAAATTAGTCAGCATCCCCCCCCCCCCCAATCCCGACATATTTGCGTCCTTTTATGTAACTATATTTCTTCCTGTGACATAGAATATTCACTGGTGTAAGAAATTAAGAGAATTTGCAGACTTGGTCGATTATCTCTAGAACTACTGTACCGATTTTAATGAAATTTGATATGTACATACATTGATACAATACAAAACAAATAACCATTCAATAATTATAATATACACGCATGATCGTGCGTAACACTCGTTGGAGTCGGAAGGTATGAAACAGCGGTGGCAGAATAAACAAAAAAATGGGTTAATAGATGGTGTTATTTTGCAGCAATCAGTTAATTTCAAATTGTAACAGTAAAAATGAGTAACCACCAACGTTTGGATGATGGAATGAGGTGGCGAATTGTGGGGAGGCTAGAAGCAGGCTAATCTCAAGTACAAATTTGTAGAGAGTTCAATTTAACGCCCAACGTCATGTGCAACTTATGGAAACATTTCCAGGATACCGGATCCATCGAGAGAAAGCCTGGGCAACGCCGTCCAAGAGCCACGATGGCCAGAGAAGATCGCCATTTTTTGATTATAGCGAGACGTAACAGGAGTGCTACAGCATCTCAGCTCTCTCGTGACTTGTATGCAGCCACAGGAACCCGTGTATCAAGGGTGACTGTTTCCAAAAGACTTCACGAGAGAGGGTTGTTTGCAAGAAGACTCCTGTTTGCGTCCCGTCACCCGCCGCTACGAACAGGAGAATCTGTTTATCATGGTGCAGAGAGCATAGAGATTGGAGTATGAATCAATAGGCGACCGTTCTCTTCACTGATGAGTCCCGGTTCAGCGTAAACACCGATTCTCGCCGTACGTTCATATGGAGAGAACCAGGGACCCGCTACCTACCCTCCAATGTCCGCGAAATCGACCATTATGGCGGAGGAGGTTTAATGGTCTGAGCAGGCATCATGTTGGATGGCCGCACACCTCTTCATGTCTTTGAAAGAGGCACTGTGACTGGTGTGAGGTATAGAGATGAGGTCTTGGAGCCCTATGTTCGCCTTTTTAGGGGTGCAGTTGGCTCTGAGTTCATTTTAATGGACGATAACGCATGGCCACATAGAGCTCTTCTGGTCGTCGAATTTCTAGAGAGTGAGGATATTCGCCGGATGGATTGGCGAGCCAGATATCCAGACCTTAACCCTATAGAGCATGTCTGGGATGCTGTGGGGAGGGCAATTGCAACCCCCCTCCGAGAACCATCCAGGAAATGAAAACAGCGTTGCTGAACGAGTGGGACCAATTGCCACAGGAAATGATAAACTGCCTTATTTCAAGTACGAAATCACGCTGCGAGACCTGTATATCTTTAAGAGGGGACCATACCCCCTATTAACCCTTCTATAAACCCATTTTTTGTTTATTCTGCAAGCGCTGTTTCATACATTCCGACTCCAACGAGTGTTACGCACGATCATGCGCGTGTATTATAATTATTGAAGGGTTATTTGTTTTGTATTGTATCAATGTATGTACATATCAAATTTCATTAAAATCGGTACAGTAGTTCTAGAGATTATCCACCAAGTCTGCAAATTCTCTTAATTTCTTACACCAGTGTAATAAATATTATGTCCGGTGTACATAATATTGCATAACCTTATCAGAAGACTGATGCAATCTACTTTGTCGAAATGCAACCGGAAAAACTAAGATCTCTTTTAAAGATTTAATCCCTCAACGGCCCCTATTTTTCCAGCAGTAGTAGAAAGTAACACAAGTCAGGATCAATGAGATCTCCCCCCCCCCCCCCCCTGTCCAGATTGTGTCAAGGAGGTGATTGTCTCCAATCATCTCCTACTCTTCGCCAAACATCGACACTTGCCCTAAAGAAGTCAATGCTCGAACAGATGTTTCTTTCTTCCCATTGGTGATGCTTTTAATACAAAAGCAGGGGGAAAACTAAATGCGATTGTTGCAATATACGAAATGAAGGGTACTGCCCAAGATTTTCAGAGCTATTAGAGAGGCCAAAACTGTAAAATTATGTCACATCACACTTTAAAAGTTTCATAAAACATGACTGAGTATTGTTTTCTTTTTTATTCATAATGCTCATTAAGATACATAAACCATTGTTACCTTATCTTTGGTGAGACAGCTAACAGGATTCTAACATTCACTTTTGCAATTTTCACAGGGGACCTAACCCCCAAAAGTGCTATAATTCTGAAAGGGGAAAACATTCCCAGCTATCATGTGAAAAGTACTGTATACATGAATAATCCCAGTTATATTCAGTAGTTGAAAAACATCACACAGGAAATTGAAGCTATAAATATTAAGATACTGATGTGTATAGTTGACAACATGCAGCGACGATTTGATATATGTTTGGATGGATAGCGAACATTTTCAAGAAGCTTCCAAGGTACCGATCTGATTGTGAAGACGTAAGACACTTTACATTCAAATTTCAGCTTCAATATTTTGCTGCTTTATTGAAGTAAAGTCCAAAATAAATTACTCTGTAGTTTCAATTATTCTGTCCAAAGTTCCTACATCTCCAAAATGTTCTCTTTTTCCTGATGATATTCCATAAATGATTAGCCCTAAAGCTTCAAGATTTTACAGGTGCTTGTTAGAAAAACTCCTAAAATGTGTTTTCAAAAGTTTTTAAATTCACAAATGATGGCATTCATGCCAAAGTACATGATAATTGCTAGAATTATGGTATTTTCGTACGGACTTTTAGTAAGTACATTAGTTTTTAAATGTCAATTACGAGCTATTAAGCAGAATATTTTCCTCGGTGTCAAAGAAGGAAAACAACAACAACATAAAGTTTGTCGGGCGCCAACCTAAATTATTTCTAGCGGAGTACTTGAAAGGCTGTCTAAATTGCTAAATAATAATAGTTACGATTGATGAGCTTGTGCAAATGGATATTTTGGTTGAAAAATGCTTGGAGCTACTGCAAACCAGTTATGTCTGAGCTTATTTCATTCATGTGATAAATAGTTCTGGTTTTCTCAGTAATAACTGATATTATGTATATATATTTATAGTACATGCTGAACATCAACTAAATTGTTTTGAACTGGCTCTTAATTGCATGAGATACGGTATTTTAATCTTCGAATATTGATAATACTGAAGTGATTTATTTATCTATATGCTAAATTTTATTTTATTGTGTCAGACGTAGTTTTCTCTCCACGATTCTATAAGAAGCATGTTGTTTTACAGCAGGGTAAAAGTCATGTGATTATTTATACATATTTTCATATGATTCACTACACTGACTGCTGATTATTTATATATTGTACAGTCCTTAACCTCAAATGTTCTCAGTCACAATTTCGAGCATGTTTGTTGCTAACTTTTTTTCGCTATTCATGCTAGAAATACACTGCTGGCCACCCAAATTGCAACACCAAGAAAGACAAGAGATATCACAACAAAATTTATCTTGTAGATAACATGTTGACCAAGTATCAAATGATTAAATTTATAGACTTCTGTGAAGTGTGGTTCCTGCCAAAATCAGTAGCCAGAGTAGCCGCCATTGTTGGAGATCACCGCTGCCACACGCCTCGGCATTGATTCAAAGAGACTTTGGATGAGTTCTTGGGGTACAGCAGACCAAGCAGCTTCCCCACGTTGCCAAAGTTGATCTGCTGTGGCAGCTGGGGATGGAATCTGGGTCAATCGTAGAGCAACCATGGACCACATGTTTTCTATCGGCGAAAGATCCGGAGAGCGAGGCGGCCAGGGAAGCAATTCAATCTGGCGATTGACGAAGAACCGTTGGACAATGCGTGCCACGTGTGGTCGCGCATTATCCTGTTGAAATATGGCTGTGGGCAAGCCCTGAAGGTAAGGAAGGACAACTGGCTCCAACACCTCGGAGATGTAGCGCTGGCTGTTTAAAGTACCGGCAATGCGTACTAGAGGTGTTCGAGAGTGATATCCAATACCCCCCTCATACCATAATACCCGGTGCAGGACCAGTGTGGCGGTGCATAACGCAGCTGTTCAGCATCCTCTCTTCACGGTGTCTCCAGACTCGAATGCGACCATCGTGGTGTTGCAGACAGAAGCGTGACTCGTCAGTAAAGACAATTTCATTCCATTCTGCCGTCCACATCCTTCTGTCATCGCACCATTGGCGGCGGAGACGACTGTGGTTCTGCGTCAAGGGTAGACAAAGCAATGGACGTCCTGCGGACAGACCACTCTGCTGTAAACGGCGTCGAATGGTAAGCGCAGACACTGGATGATGCGTTACAGACTGCATGTGCTGTGCTATGGTTCGTGATGTGACTGAGCGATCCGTCACTGCCATGCGCTCAATTTGCCTGTCATCACGTGAAATGGTGCGCTGAGCTGGATGCGATCGAACACGCCGGTCTGTCGTACCCTCCTGCATCCAACGATCACATATCCGCATTACAGTTGTTTTGTTTCGTCCAACACGACTACCGATTTCCCTGAAAGATAATCCACAATCTCGGTAGGTCACTATCCTTCCTCTGTCGAACTCGGATACTTGATCAAAAGATGATCGCTGTTTTCGACGAGGCATAATTGATCGTTTTTTTGAAAAAACCACAAGAAAAACACAATTGCCGAACTTGAAATCGTCGAAATCTCCAAGCCTTAAATAGCTCTTTGAAGTGGCGCCACAGGCGCGTGTGATGTGCGTCTGCGCTGAAATTCTAATCATTTGCATATCTCACCTCCGCTAATACATGCTGTAAATTTCATGTTATTTGCATGTTTCCTTCAGGGTGTTGCATTTACAGTGGCCAGCAGTGTATCTTACAAGATCACAAAAATTAAGGTTACGCTGAAATATAAAATTGTTTCATTTTTTGTTTATTTTGCTATATTTTTAGTTTATGAATTTTTGGTGGATATTTTACACGACAAAGTTCTATTTCCTTAACCGACATTTCAAAATTGGATAGATATGTTAGAATTTAAATTCAAATATGCATACATATATACTTAAGACGGTAATCAAAATTAAGTTTTCTCATGTCCCCTACAACAGAAATTTCCTTCATCGATTCGAATGCATTTTATGAAGCAGTTTCATATTTATTAAAATCGTATTTATTATAAAATCTCCCCACAATGTTCTGCGTATCTACAGAAATCAATTTCATAAACGTAAGAGGGAAACGTGCTCAAATTTATTGTTCAGCTTGAATTAATTATTAAGTTTTCGTATGTTTCCTTCTGCGCCTACTTCCTAATCTTAGACGATACAGATGATTTTTGTGAACAATAGGCAGGAGCTTATTTCTCAGTCGTAGTTATTAGACTAATATGTGTTTGTTGAATTCCCTAAATAAATTATCCCTCAGAAATATTTTATCCAGGAAATTTTACACGTCTTTGTAGTGAATAAAATAACATCTTTCTAGTAATTAAGGATTCCGTGTCTATTAATTTATATCACGTCAGTTAAAATTTCATGCTTCTATTATCAACGCACCATATAAAGAGTTGATAATTTTAAAGTTTCGAAATAAAGTCTTTTCTCTAGAGAGGACTAGAACATGCATTTTAAAAGGAAAGGACTTGGATCGTTTGTACATAGCATTTTACCAGATTATGACTGAAATGATAACAAGAATGCTTGATGTTTCTAAGAATGTCAGATAAAACTGTCATATCCCTTTCCAACACCCCTCTCCCCCCAAAAAAAAAGAAAAAAGAAACCCGTCCAGCATTTTAGTAAATCTTATGTATAACCCAGTAAGATGGGAGAGTTCTTCTTTTGTTGTCTAAGCTCTTCTTGTTGTTGTTGCAATGTATGACAAAATAGCCTTTTTATTATCTTGGGATGACGCTTACTGTCTTTTGAAAAATAGTTTCTATACATTACTGGCTGTCGATGACGTTTATATACCTATACAATATTTAATATTGTTCTCCTCCCAAATGGGTGTAATTTGGCGAGTTTCAAAGACCGATTTTTCCCACTCATATGTAATGATGGTAACCTGGTGTAAATTTTGATTATGCTAAACGTTTGATGTTTGGTCAGGCTTTACACAGATTTTTCAACCCCACTTTTTTCCAGTTTCTGTCTAAAATCGGATGTTCATTCTAATCTCAAATTAGTGATAGGATTTTAATAGGTCAATAATTGTACGATACACAAGTACAATTCAATTATATTACGTTTTTAAGTACAGAGATTTTGTAAAATGCCCTTTTATAGTTGTGGGGTGTATTTTATGAACCACATTCGCTCAACGAAAAACTAATTGTGTTCTGCTATGTTATCAGCTTATTCTACTATTATGTACTGATTGGACATTTTTACCAAAGAATTAATTTGATAATAGCGCAAGAAAGACTTCTGCCACACAATGTCGGTTCATGTTGCTTTTTAAAAATGTAACCTGTTTTTAATGTGATAAATAAAATTTTACGGCATACGTATCACTGTTATGCGTTTGCTGTATAATTTTTTCCTTTACGAAATATCTAAGTACTTAACATATTCATTGCTAAGCCTGGTTGATTTTGCTTTTCTTATAAAAAATTATAGGAAAAGGAGACGACTACCATAAGCATTTTAGTTTACTGAAAGACATACTTAAGGGGACAAATTAACTTCAGCCGCGATTTTTTAATATCCAATTTTTAATTCTATATAAAAATTTAGAATATTTAACATCCTTTTTTACTACATTGACCCTTAGAATTCAAAATAAGGATTGTTTGGTAAAATAAGGCCTGGTTTAAAAAAAAAAATTTAAATGCTTAACTTTTTTTCAAAATGCTCCGTGCACATTCCATATCATTTAAAAACCTTAGTGTTTTAATATAAGTTTACAATATATATTTAAAAGCATAATTGTGCATTGAATTTTATTTTTGTATGAATCTAAAAAATAGCTTACACAGTGGTTATTATGACTTAATAAACGGTAATAATTTTAGTTCAGTAGTTGATTACAAATTTCTAAAAAAGCTTCTATTGAATTATATTTAGCAAAGTTATGAATGATCGAATATGCTAAGTAATACCCAGGAAGGTCAGGAGCAAAATTTTGTATTTTATAATGGACGCAATGTTTAAGACAATAAATTGGTTCGCGAATGTTACTAATGTTTTTTTATTCAACAGGAATTTTGTATTGGTAAGATTAATAACTTTAATTAAATATTTTTTAAATGTTCCGATTGGAAATCAATACATAATATCTTCCGAGATGTTTAGCCTGGGGAAATAGTTTCTACGTGAAAAAAATGTTAACATTCTTCATATTAAAAAAAAATGTTTATCGAATTCCTTTCACTAACTTGTCATTATACTTCTTCGTAATCCGATAAGGCCTCCTGAAGGGAAATACTCAAGCTGTAGCTGCGCCATTTTGAACCTATGTCATAATGGAGGCTTTTACCGTTTAACTAATGATCACGATGACCGAGTTATTATGTTCAACGGAAAATGAGTCATTAACATGCTTGACTTCCGAAGAACAGCTATTTAAAGGGGAATTAAAAAAAGGCTGAATGATTCTCTGCGATGTTATAAGAAATAGGAAGAATTATTTTCCTTAAGGGCTACAACGTTTCCGATTATCGTAAAATGTCGTAACCTTTTCTAGTAATGAGATTTTATAGAAATAAGTTCCATAAATTTGATCATTACGAGATATGTCGGGCAAGAGAAATTTTCCTTTTTTTTACTTGGGATATCATTCTTTTGGTAAATTAAATTCCTCATAGTGAATTTAAAATTTCAGTTTCTGGCAAAATGAAAAAGACAAATTCTCTGTTTCACTTAACTTTTTCTGAATGTTTATTGCTTTAGATATGCTTTATATTTTCATGAATATTTAGTGAACCTTGGTGAAATCGTTAGATGGAAAACTAGCTGAATGCCCGTGCTTCGCTACGGAATGCATTCAAATTAAATACAACGGTCAATGTATGCAATTAATGCCAGAAAAATATATTTATAAAAATCGCAATGGATATTTTTATAGACAAAATAATGTAGACTAAAATATTCAATTTAAATCTAATAGAACATACTAAATAATATAATACTGTTCATATAGTACAGTTTGAGGAACATTTCTTTTACTGTATTTTAATATTTTTTTTGATAATGTCCAATCGTTTGTCGCATTAGAAAGAAAAAATTACATTTTTTTGCCAATTTATTTCATTGTTATGCACGTGACGATAAATTAATCTTAAGTACCAGAAAAAGAAATCACGTGATCAACATTTAATAAATTAAATTCTAAAAATTAATCTTTAAAAATTCACCAAAAATTAGAAAATTGAGGTAAAGATTCAAAAAAGATTTAATTTTAAAGGAATTTTTATGATCTTTCTCGTGATATCAATTTTATAACCCTCAGATTATTATTTTAAATGCAAACTTAAAAAAAGTTACAAAAACAGCTTAAAAATTTAATTTAAAAAATCTAAGGAGAATTTTTCAAAAATCTTTCTTAGTGCACCCCTACACTATAAGAAGAATTGCCATGCAAAATTTTAGCCCAGAAGGTCCAGCGGTCCCAGAAGGTCTGTGCGTTATACGTCAGTCAGTCAGTCAGTTACGGAACTGTTTTATATACATAGATAATGCAGTAAATATTGTAGAAAATATTATAGAAAATATACTTCTTCCCTGAGAATTTTATCCAAAAGATCGGTAAAGTTCTAAATAATTAGTATAAGAAAGAATAATCTGCTACTAATGTATAGGTTATAGCAAAAGATGAACATGTAGCTTCTTAAAGTACCCATAAAATGTTAAGGACGGGAACAATTTTCCAGCTAATTAATATAGCTCTTCCTCAGGACAGGGAAAATTTTATGGGAATTTTTCTTTTTATAATTCCTTAATGCATAGGCGCATTTAACGTTAGGTCATTTCCATTTAGACGGTCCTACGTAAGGATTCCCGACTAATTGCCTCCTTGGGCCCCTTATTGCTTCCTTGGGGGACTCGGGACCTTGGGATGTCTTTTGGGCTTACCTGCATCCTATTCAGAAAGTTCCCCTTGAGGTAACTGTCATGGTTAGGCTCCCTGATGACGAGACCTGTCGGTTACCTCTGTTGTTTTATGGTTCAGTTCCGGCACTTATACAGAATCTTGCCGTTGGTGCGTGGATGCCCAGAGTGCTTGATTTCTGTTTGTTTTTTGTCTATTTTCGTATTATTTTTATCTATCTCCGTTGGATTATTTATTCCCCTAAGAAATCTGTCAAACATGAAACGATGCTGTTAAAATATCTTAAATATGAAAAGGTATGACTGAAGCAACTTGTTAAAAATGTGACGTATAGTCAGAGGTTGCTCGCAATACAAGCAGATAGGAGGACTTTCGTCCAAGAGGTGCATATGTGCAAGTCGTGAGGTTTTTTCGGGTGGGATTTTTTGGAGAGCCGTTCAAAAATGTATGAAACAACTGCTACGAGAAGCTAGATTCAAACCTCTGAGCTTCGAATGTAGTTTTCAAACCACTACATCATCCTGTTGATGCAAGGAAATCTCATATTCAGAAATTCCATTCATCACATTTTCACTGTTAGGAAAAATAATAAAAATAAAAATAAATATAAATAGGGAACACGTTGTCTATTTATTTTTACTTAGAAGACGCATTTTACAATAAGTAGAGTCTAAGAAAAAAAAAATCTATGAATATACCTATTTTCCTGTTTTTCAATATAAATATGACAATAACAAGTGAAATCTTACAACATAGGATCATCCCTGTTGCCTGTAAACAGTGATCTACGATCATAGAACCTGCTTTAAATTATCTATATAGAAGCAAATTAGAGAGTATTCTCCTAAAATTCCCGTTCCAAATTATGAAAGAGGCAAAATCCTTTGTGTTAAACTTTGCTTTAGAAAATTTGAACACTATTTGAAATGGGGAAACATTTTTCTATACTGTTTTCGTCACTTCAACCATTATCTTCAAATTTGAACATTCTTTGTCAACTCAAATTTTAATCACGCCCATTTCGCTAAAAACATTCTTTCTCAATCTACTTCCAAGAATGACGTCTAGAATTCTAAGAATATCTATTTAAAACTCTACTTCCGAATAAAGAGCGTGAAATTTCATCGCATTATGCTTAGAAAATGAATTTTATTGCGTAAACATCATATTTAAATTGCATCCTATTTTAAAGATTTCGGTACATTATCTAGAGCTCGCATTCCGTGGAAATTCAACACTTTTTCTCCTTATTTGTACCTATTAATTTTATTATACTCAAGGCTTTTTTTATATTATTTGATACTTATCTTTTTGTTCAAGGCATAAATACTTACATAATAAAACTTCATATAGGTGTCAGAGAATAGTTAAATTTTAATATCATTGTTTAAAAAATGGGAGGAGAACCTGATGTTCACTTGTATTAAATGATGGTTGCATGTCCACTTGGGATAAAGTATTTGCTTCAATCATGTTCTATTAAATTCATTAGTTGAAATCTATATTCATGAATTACAAACCAGACAATTTCCTTAAGCATAAAAAAAGTTACAGTGCAATATATAAAGTTTTTCTAATGAATACATCTATTTACCGAATATATTTCACAGGAATAATCAGAACAAAAGTACTTGCCGCATTATGGTCTTCTCTATAATTTACATTTGTGAATAAAATCTCTTCTTCTTTTAATATATAACACCTCAATCCACTAAAACTTCAGCAAAGGATACTATCAACATATATAGTATGAATCATTAGCATTGGCAATTGTGCATTGGCAGTTACCATGGTTTATTTCGTTCTTTTGTTGAGTTTCGAGGGTTTTTATAGACTCAATATCAGACAAATTCAGGTTTGATATTTCGCTGTTTTCTATAATGTTTGAAAAATTAAAACCCAGTGGTGAGTAATAGACCAGCAGCTGACGATACTTGTGTATTATTTTATTTTATTTAACAATGCTCCTTGGACCTGAAAATGGGGAAAACCGACACCATTACATCTAAATGTTAGATAGAAATACGAACAAGCCGTGCAGTGTTCGCATAGTTTTATATAATAAGGAACTTGACGATCTGTTACAGTATATATTGCAAATTGAAAAGATATGTATTGTTTTGGTGCACTGGTGGTGCCACTTGGCTGCTTCATGGTTTGTGTGAAGCGTGTATTTGAAGTTAGTGTAAATCTTGAACGAATAAAAGTATGACGCTCTAAGTCTGATTCTTGAATTCTTGGTTATAATAACATTTTGAATTTCTTCAGTATATGAAGGCTTCCGTACTTTACTATATCCCTAATTTTCTCCTATTTGATCACACTTTTGTAAAACAAGCTGACCTCGGTTTGCCAACCTGAAGCCAAGATTACTTGACTGTCATGTTTTTGATTCGCATCAACTCTTTATGAAACAACCTTCAAAACATAACCTTATTAAACATATCATTAAAACCTTCTGAACAAAAACTTAAAATATCTGTAAAAAATAAGCGCTCCAATTTATAAAGTACTAAAAAAATCAAATGGAGAAAAGGCGAGAAAATAATAAACAGCAAAAATACACTACTAGCCATCCAAAATGCAACACCAAGAAGGAAGCAACCAAACAGCATGAAATTTGCATCATGCGTATACCGCGATGGATTATGCAAATGATAACCATGACAAATGATAACGTTATTGACATACGTGGAGGCAACACTCATTACTGATTTTCTCTTCTTCCTCACTTCAAAGAGGGCTGTATTTCTAATCAATTATCATTGATAATATCTGTAATCTCTGGAGTAAATTTGGCTTTGAAATCTCTTGTCCTTCGCGGTGTTGCATTTTGGATTGCCAGCAGTGTATCTTTGCATATGTAGCGTTGAAGTAACTTAGCACTAGGTTAACATTCACAAACGCTCAAAATCGCTTTTGAATGAACGTACAAAAGCCCATAACGACAACTAATAGTTCTCGGTGTAACTTGCAAATGTTTGTATTTCCATCATACCGCTTTTCTCCTTCACATATAACTTAACCAACATTTTTTTGACCGAGAAAAGGAAATTTTACTACACTGTACCAAAAAATGCGATCTTGTAATTTAAATTCCTACAGGAATAAAAAAAAATGATTTTCAATAAAAGGAGCAGAGTCAGTTTTGAGGACAGAAGAAATCATCGAAACATGAAAATAAGTGAGTAAATGAGAGAGTATTGAAAATTAGTTTTTATTTATAAGGAACATTAATGAAAGATTTTAACAAAAATGGACAGATTTTCGGTTGAAAATACACGTATACACTTCATTGATCAGTCATTTCAAGAAAATAAACTTCCAAGAAAAGGGAACAGGGTACACTATTTCAGTAAATCATAAACCTGTGACGATGTAAATGAAAATTCCAAGCAATAAAACAAGTTAAATTAAGAAAACTAGAACATATTCACTCATTTGAAAGAACTAACAAAAACTAAAGCCCAGAAATGGGGAAAAAAATTCCGGTGCAGACTCCCAGTTCTTAATCAGGTAAAAGAAAGAAGGAAGCTCCAATAGTATGTAAATCGAATTGCAGCCACTAGATTAATGCACCTATCAGAATTGGAATTACGTATAAGCTGAATCAATGAGCCCTGCCCTAGTTTATTTTAAATAACCTTTTATTCTCTGTTTTGTCCATAATATTTGTAGATTTGTTTACGAATACCGGATTTTTCAAGGATTTTATATGGAAGTATTAAGTAGTCTTTAATGACGTCAAAGATTGCGTTATAAACTTTTAAAATTGAATTGTATTATTGTATTTTCGCCTAAGAAGCTGTTTCAATGAAAACCCAAAGTGTGAAGGGCCTGAATCATTTACCACCTTTATTAGCAAAAATTGCTTCTGAATGAACGTACAAAAGCACAGAATAAGAACTAATAGTTCTTTGTGTAATTTGAAAATGTTTGTATTTCCAATATGCCTTCTTTATAACTTAACTTCTTTATAACTCCTTCACATATAACTTAAATAAAATTTTTTTTAACAGAGAAAATGAAATTTTAATACACTGTAGCTAAAAATACGATCTTAAATGCGATCTTAATGCGATCTTGCGTAATTTAAATTCCAACAGAATAAAAAAATGATTTTCAATAAAAGGAGCAGTGTTAGTGTTGAGGACAAAGGATATCCTCGAAACACGAAAATAAATGACAAATGTATGCTAAATGAGAGAGTATTGAAAATTAGTTTTAAATTTATCAAGTAAATTAAAATACTGCATAAACTACAAAAAAGTCCTCCTTGCAATAGTTTGTCTCTTAAATGGAATGGCTGAGGCTCATCAGTATATAATTTAAACAATATTGCCGGCAGTAGCCTTGATATGCACAGAGAGAAAAAATCGGCACGTCACACAATAGAAAAATCAGGAAGTTGAGGCTAACCCAAAAAATCGTAAAAAAATGAAGAAAGAAAACAACAGAAAAAGATAAAAGAAGTGAAAAGTACAAAGAGAAAAAAGAACAAAGATGGCGGATTTTTTTTTTCCACGGGCACAAAAATATCTTTGATCTTGTAGCGTTAAGTTATTTAAAAAAATTCTACCACGCTCAAATAAAAAAAATATGAAAAAGTATTTCTTAATTTTCAACAATTACTCTAAACGGAAATCTAAGTCGTCTTTTCCCTATTTTATTTTTTAGCGTGGTACCGTAGCCTGTACAAATCTGAATAATGTGTAAGTGTGTAACATAAACATGCTTTTTACAATTTTTATACACGATGCATATTAATTTCAGCCTAAAATAGTGCTTGTGAAAATATGTTGAAAAGAATTAAATTTGAATTCATAACATTTTAAATATATATATCATTTTTCAGATTTAGACTAATTTATATATTTTTCATTACACGTGAATTAGAATTGAACGTACAATAACTTTAGAATAAATGTTAGTTGCATTTTGACATTTATAGTTACCATCATTATATTTTTAAAATAAATTTCTGAAAACTCCTATTGTCGAAACTTATACTCTTATGGCATTTGTTAGTATATTCATAACAGGAACATATAACATCTTAAAATTCAAAATAAATTAATAACAATGGCAAGGCTAGGCTGAGACTCGAACCAATTTTCCCAGGGACAGTTGTAACTAGTGGTGGAAATTGATTTTAGCATTTCCAAAAAAGAATAATCAGTGCTGATGCCCAAGGAAACTCTCATACCCAAGTCCAAAAGCAAAGAATGACAAGGTCTTAGAAAATTCAGGAAATGTTTATTTTTGTACTAAAATTGGATGTGTTGATGATAGTAATCTAAATATTGCAGAGGCTTATTATACTGGCGTCTCTCTATATGTTTTACTAAGAACCCAGCGTGCCTTAAATCAAATGTATGAAGTTTCCTGCGGCAGCTCCCATCTTTTGATTACTGTCATCAACTCATCTACTGTGATAGCATATACACTTATACTGTAAAAGTTATTAACTATGATAATACAGCAATAAAAACTGTGCCCAAATGACAAGAAAACTTGTGAAAAACTCATACTCAATCAACACTTCTTCAATTCCACAATAATTTATTGTTGCATTGAAGTGTTGATTACACAAATACGTATGCTATAGTACATATTAACAATGGCTACACGGCAAGAGAAACTATGCACATACAGTTTCTCTTGCCGTGTATACGTATTAACAATGATAATACAGAAAGCAATCGGCTATATAAGATACGAGTTAAGACTTAATCACTCTGCACTCAGGACCTTACCATGTGAATTTTTTCTTTCCTTCAATGTTTAGAAACAGCTTAATGAACGAAATTTTCCAATAAATGTTTTGCTCAATAATACTGAAATGAATGCATTTCAATTTATAAAGCCAATATTGAAGAAAAGATATGTGGTGCATTTTACAGTATGTGTCGTAGGCTTAAGAAATCAACATCTTGCGCGTTGGCAGCATTAGATGGTGGGAGAAAATGCAATGAATGGGAATTATAATATAACATGTACTTACATCAATGGTATAAAGCAGAGTGCTTTAAGTGTGGGTTGAAAAATAATTTAAACCTATGAACATTTCTTAGAGGAATTCGTCCATCGAGACAGCGAGTGGATCGCGAAAAATAATTTCTCTTGAAAGTGGGTCGCGGAAGTTTGATACCCATCGGATAAAAAGGACACTAACTTCGAAGTTCAGAGGAATGGGTTTGATTATGCTCCTGTCAGACGATCGTTATAATCTTACAGATTTTCCTTCATATGTATATTTTTATTTAGTTGTAGACCGATTTAAGTTTCTTGTATACTAATCGAGGAGTAATCAATTTATTATTTTAGATGCAATAATTTAAAGGCAAAAATTTAGAGATTAAAGTAAATGAAACTTAATAAATGAGTTAAAATTTCAGGAAAATCAATAACGATATACTTAATTTAATCTACATCAGTCTTCAAATAATTTTATTAAAAGTAGTAAAATTCTTACTCCTTTCCCCAAATTCTTTACCTTATGATGAAGGTAATACTGCTAAATAAGTTAGAAATATTCTCCACTCGTACTCTCCAGACATCCGTGAAATAATCTATCAAGTCTCGGAGTTACTTTCGCGTTAATTGTGGCTAACCCTTCCCGAGGAATAAATACATAACACCCTTTCAGACAGACCCCAAGACAAGTTTTACCTTCAGTTGGCGTCATCTCAAATTATTTCCGCTGAGATGGAGTTCCCATTGATCGCAAAATGATAGTTTTGGGGCGATATGTTTCATCCTAATTACTTCTAATGAGTTCATGGCTTGAGTTATTTTTGTGCTGAATAAGACCTGTTGCCATCTAGCAGCGAAGAGAGAAAACATATGCGACTGATTAATAGATCAGCTCAAAGTCATTAATTATAAAGCGAGAGACGTTTTTCTTGATTTGGATGAGATGCATGCATAATAGGATTGGTGTATTAATGGATTCCTTCGAGATGCTTTCAATGAATTTTCAGATGATGAATAAAGGATCTACCAGTATTAACTTCCCGATTTGATACTGTGAGGCTGATATTGTAAAGTTTCTTACCAAATTTTATGATGACAAAAATGACATGTTGTCCCATTTTTTAAAGCCTTGCATATGTATTTATAAATTAGCTCCACAATTATATTTTCAAAAATTTTAAGTACATTTGTATTGTTCTGATAAATATCTTACTTCTGGCTTCTATTTACTTTGTTTTAATATGAATAATGTTGTTCAAAACCCAAAACATCGTAATGGAAATCTGTTATATCTATAGCGATGCTTTAAAAATGTGTCATATCTTGGGATAATTTTAAAGAATAATTTGTCAATCTAATTGTATGTAACATGTCAATATGATTTGAATTTTATGCAAAGATATCTTCCCAATTATCCCGTGTTACCTTTTTAAGCTTTGCATGCGTATTTATAAATTAGCTCCACAATTATATTTTCGAAAATATTAAGTACATTTGTACTGCTCTGATAAATATCTTACTTCTGGCTTTTGTTTACTTTGTTTTAATATCAATAATGTTGTTCAAAACCCAAAACATCGTAACGGAAATCTGTTATATCTATAGTGATGCTTTAAAAAAGTGTCATACCTTGGGATAATTTTAAAGGATAATTTGTCAATCTAATTGTATGTAACATGCCAATATGATTTAAATTTTATGCAAAGATATCTTCCCAATTATCCCGTGTTCCCTTTTTAAGCCTTGCATGCGTATTTATAAATTAGCTCCACAATTATATTTTCGAAATTGTTAATTGTATTTGTACTCAACTGATAAATATCTTTCTTCTAAATTTTATTTACTTTGTTCTCATATCCATAATGTTTTTTAAAACTCAAAACATCGTAGCATAAATATGTTATATCTATAGTGATGTTTAAAAAAAGAGTTATGCCTTGGGATAATTTTAAAGGGTAATTTGTTAAACTAATTGTATGTAATACGCCGTCAATACGATTTGCATTTTATGCAGAGCTATCTTCCAAAATGAGATATATCGTCTATTCCTATAAATCTCTTTTGGGAAATGATATTAATGAATACACTATCTAAATAAATGATTTATATTCTGTAAAATATCACTACGGGGAAAATTTAATGAACAAGTCCGATAGCAATTTCAGCTCTTTAAGGACACAGAAAATATCTTCTCACAATGCCTAATGTTATAACTATTAAAATACGTCATCTAAAGTGTTTTCTTTACATTTATATTAGCTAACCATATAGTAGAAACTTAATTTGATGCACATTTAGCTGTATACATAACAACAATTTTTATTCAGATATATGTACTGTATTTATGGACGTGTGCACACATATTCCTAAATATCATCGTTTTTATAAAAAATGATCAATTCACATTCTATGACAATAAGACATTTAGAGAATACCCAGAAATGTAAATAATTTTCTGGACCTCGAAAAAATATACTTACATAAACTCCAGAAAAAGGGAAAAAACTGAGCTAAATTTACTGATTTGGAACACTCATACGCTTTCTAAGCATGGATTATTACAAGGAAATCTGAGGGCTAAAGTCGTATACAATTTTAGATATTAAATAAATAAATGGTTTAAAAAGATTCATTCAAAAGAAAACTTTTAAACAACGCTAAAGTTTTACAAAGAGTGTAAATCATTTGCATTTTAGACATTTGAATTCGACATGAGCTGTTGCTCAACATATATTTTTACATTTAATTAATATCTATTAACATTCGACAAGTCAAGTTTTCTATAGTCATAAACGAATCTTTTTCAAAGATGAATGGCTCGTCAAAATTTAGCCATTAATTGAAGGCCTTATTTGAATAGTGGCCCAACTCCATTCTTGTTCATTTTGCGATACAGTGCCTTAAAGTCTAATTGGTGCTAAGAAATAATGACTGCTGAAGTCTGATTTGTAATTCCCTCTGGTGGCAGCAGAAATAAGCTGGAGGTGTACCAGTTTGCTGTTGTATCCAATCCCCTTGGTGTAGGAAAGCCTACACCAAGTCCAAAGGATCTAGGTCCTCAAATTCTAGGTCCTTGGCGAAGGGTAGTAAGCAGCTTCTCTTTAAGGCGAGGTACCACTAGGACTGAAGACTGACTTGACCTCGAAGAACATTGGTCCCGTAATTTTGAACCGAGTCAGGTGACGAGACCGGAATACTTGATCCCGCACCTCCAGAGGTAAATTTGAGAACTTGGAGGACATTGTAGCCACGACCTATTTTACGTGCCCCGGCCACCATTAGTGAACATGGCGGTGGATTTGCAGCGACAAGCATCGAACCAGGGACTTACAGATCACCGAACCGTTGCTCATGCCAACTGGGCCACCACGCCCATGAAAGTTTAAAAGTAAGATAGAAATGAGTTAAATGAACATGAAAGTGAGGTTAACTCCATTTTCTTTAAGTGGAGTTGGACCACTATTGAAATAAGGCCTTCAATTATTTCCTGAACTATTTTTTGCTACCCAAGCACGAAAATTAATGTATAAATATTCATCATATAAATGCACATCAAATGCTATTCTATTGTTTGGTTTGAAAAATCCACTCACTCTCTAGATTTTCATGAAGTGAAAAAGATTGTGCCTTTATTTGTATACACCTAAAGAAATTACAAGAATTGTTCAATTTAAAAATTTCCTAATTTTGAAGTACTTATGAATCTACGAAGACAACCATTTCTTGTGAAGTTGATGCATCTGGTACCACACCCATCCTATTTTGACAAAGATGTGCTTTTACAAACTTATGAATCAGCATGTTGTACCGTAATCAATAATAAAAGAAGCCTTTTGCTTCAACTATTTACTACGATACGTTAAACATACTACAACTACTACATTTAAAGGAAGTATGTACAGCGTCTTTGATCATCAGGTTGGCTTTTTGCGGTTCCAAGACAACTCTAGCCTAATAAAGCCTCCGACCCGGAGAGCTTCGTCTCTCTACACTCAAAAACAGGTCTCTGCTTGTGGACTCTTTGCCGTCTATCTTTATACTTTTTGCGAATTCAAAAGGATTTTTCTGGCATTTGAACTGCTGGTAAACGTTCGAAGTTTATGAGATTCCAGCCGTCACTATAGTGTCAAAATCTGAAGAGCCCTCGAACCGCTCTGGGATTTATGCGTTCTATAACGTCAAAAGCCGCACATTACAAGAACTTTATGGCCTCTTATCCTAAAGATTATGAGACCACTTAGATCAAAATTTTGCAGATAGATGACATGTTGAGGGGTAGGGAAGGAGCATCACATACTTATATAAGTACTAATTTCGTGTAGTAATTGAGACAATGTCACAAGGCTCTCCCAAACGTTCTACTTGCACACACACACACACATGCGTATATTTGTGTGAAACGTATAGAAATGAGGGATATTGCTTACTTCGTACTGTATGTAATATTTGTTGAATATGTTACATATGAAGGATAAAAAAACTTTTTACCACCAATATAGTTATTATTCATAGTATTTTAACAAATAATTAATTTCGAGTTTGAGCCCATGAAAAACAGTAACCTCTTTAAATAAGGCTCCCTCGGCAGTTTGGCGAGAGCATGCATGAATGCTAACCAAACATGGCCATTTCATGAATTCATGATCTGCGAAATGCTCATTAGTTCAGGTGAAATGATTAGATATGAATTGTGGTGGTATGTCCAGAATATATTGAATATAGAATATATGATATATTAAACGTCGGACGCTTTGATAATATAGCCGGTCTGGAACTGTATCCGGCGACACAGAGTAGATTCTGTAAATTGGATCTCAAATTAGAGTCGAGTCGTAGGCAAAGGTAATGTATGGAGAATCTTCGGTGCGCCTTTTCGGGATATTACTGTTGGTAGGAGAAAATTATATGGAACCAGAAAGATATTCTTTCTGCATTCTAATGATTATAAGGGTAATTATTACTGGGAGCAGCGTAATTCTTAATGAACATTAATATCACAGCTATAATTATCTCTTCCTAAGATCATCCGTTCGCATTTAAAGGAACTTATCTAAACCATAAATTAGTATTTCTTTTTAAAATCAGAATTTTCTGTTAATTGAAACAAAAAAATTGCTTTATCAATAAAAAAACACTTTATGTAATATCATCTTGACAAAACTGTTAAAATTTGATAACGGATGGATACTTTATATCTAACTCAAATGTTGGCAACTTAAATGTCTTATGAGTCTTTTATCAGTGATTCCTTATTCATATTTGAATGATTTATTTGTCATGGGGACAAACAGATTTGCTTCATTGAATTATATGAGTTTTCCAACAAAATTGGATTTAAAGGAAAGTTACTCTGTTTCATTATGTTTCTATAGCTGTATTCAAACGCAGTTGAGTGAGCACATACATGAACTGATATAACCACTTGCGCTTTAACACTGATTTTTTCCTTTTTTTTTCTAAAACACTGAACGATGTTATATTGTTAGATTTTAAAACCAAATTAGTTTGTTTACACGTTAAATCGCGCTCTGAATTTAATGTTTCATAATAAATATCTCATGAAAAGTTACGTAGTTACTTTTCATGAGATAACCTACTTTTCATACCTAATTGAGTACACCTCTATGAGGCAGTTTCTAAGACCTAACTAAATCTTGAAGTATTAGCTTAGGAATTACAAACACGAAGATAATAAAGACTTTAATGATACTGGAAACAGTTTACTTTGAAAACTAAAATGTGGTAGGTAAAATAAATTAACTGGCCGGGATGACTTATGTTACAAGTAGTTTTTAAAAAATATGCAAAATTAATTTAAAAAGGGAACTGAATTGACTCAATGAAGCCAAACCAATGAAGCAAACAGTTTAACAGTTCAACAGAGAATCTTAGAGGTTTCCTTAGAGCTGTTAGATTCTTATTAGGAACTATAAATTCCATATTTGGACAAAAAATTGATTCTGTGAGCATAAAACACATGAAGAGGGCGGCAGAAGATTAATGAACGATTCGCACAACATTTGCAACATTCAGAAAAATATGTTCTCTGGTTACCTTTGGATTAGAGTCCCCAGTTTACCCGCGTCTGTTTGTGGAAGGGAGCGATCAGTAATCTTCAAAATTACGTCGACCACAACGTTAGCTTAAACGACCTTGTGAAACTGAATAAGGCTTCTTTCAGACGAGACTGTTAGTTGATTCAACTAGTTGAACGTACGGCTGTTAAGGAGTGTAGCCACATAACAAATGGTGGGGAATCGCCCTAACCATTTCAAACGCAGTCAACTCGTTCGCCCAGGCGGTTTGCCAGCATGTACAAGTTTCGCTAACGTGACCTTGATAGCCGCCTGTTCAACTAGTTGAATCAACTAACCGCCTCGTCTGAAACAGGCCTAACGGCGCTACGTAGCAAAACCTGCAAACTCAGCCGACGGTTGATTTCCCCTGTTCGGTTTATGAATAGTATGGGCCTGGGCGCCGGACGAACAGTACAGATCTGTCGACCAATTGGGCAACCCGGGCACCTGGAGCTATCAGTGAGGGGATACTTAACATCTTGGAAAGAAAACTTAAACAATGCATATCCTTTTAAAAACGGGCTTCAATTAAACAATTGAGCATAGACAGCAAATGAAATTAACAGATAATTCTATATCTTACTAGATCTAAAATTGTCCAGCACTTACTTGATTCAAAGTATGTACACTGTCTAGAAATATTTCAAAATCGATTAACTTTATGCTATTAAAAAAGAAAACTTGGGATAATTTAAACAACAGGAAACAAGAAGTAGAAGTGAATAAAAAAAGAATACTACCCCTCCGCTTGTCCACAAAGTAATGGGAAATCACAGATAGCCATGTACCTGTATTCTAAAAATGTCAAAAACGAAACTCGGTAATCTGTCAAGAATTTAGTGGAGACTCATCTTAATGGTATGAAAAAATATGAAGCATTTTTAAACAACACGAAAAAGAAATAAAATGAATCACAGTTTAAAATATGTATAGCCTTCTCTACTTAAAGTAAGTTAAAAAACATTGAAATGTAAATTTAAAAAAATCAAGAAACATGTTAAACCTTTTTAAATTAAGTAAGAAAATGTTATCTAGGCAACAGTAAGCTGTTTTTCATATCAGGATTTTACTTTTGATAGTACGTTTTAGATACTCTGTATTCTACTAAAGCTTTAACAGTATGAGTTTGATCAATACTAAATGATAAGCTATGATATAAACCAAATAAAAATTAATTCTTCCTTTTCTCAGGTTATTAAGTAAAGCTAAATTTATATGATAATTATACACTGATTTACTTGAAGAATTTTTATGAAATATAACTATGATGTTCAGAAACTGAGGGGGAAAAACAAGTAACAATCTTAGGAAAATGGTCTTGCTCCTCATTCATTTAGAATTGAATAAGATTCAAGTCATATAAATTCCACCATCCTTACGAAACACATGGATTGTACTAATGGGAAATCATGATTTTAAAAAGCTCATCAATAGATGCAATAAAGATCATTCAAGCTTGACGTAAACAAAGAACTTGGTTGACCTGTTGCTAAGTGATTACCGAAGAATACCTGCAGAGTGTATCTGCTCCATTAGTGAGTTTGATTGCAGCTGCATTAAGAAGTAAACAGAAACCATGAAGAACAACCGTCTAACTTCTCAGTATACAGCCCTTGATTAGCTTTGACTATCAAAACAGATAAAAAAAAATCCTAAATAGGATTTTGTGATTTTAAATTTAATACATTTGCAGCCAACGAAATTAAAATGAATTCATTATTGCTACCTAACAAACGTAATAAAATA
Organism: Dolomedes plantarius; assembly: GCA_907164885.2. Lineage (NCBI taxonomy): Eukaryota > Metazoa > Arthropoda > Arachnida > Araneae > Dolomedidae > Dolomedes > Dolomedes plantarius. Next base: position 140,872,975 of record OU015493.1, on the reverse strand, counting down.
TTTCGAAGCAATATGAACAACTAAGTAGTTTATAAATCAAATGCTGGCTATAGCAACTTACGTGTTATCTGTAAACCTATTTGATCTTATGAGCTACAGAAACGTGTATAACTGTATATGTACACACACATATATGTATTTGTGTGCTTATGTCTATCTCTCTCTCTCTCTCTCTATGTATATATATATATATATATATATATATATATATATATATATATATATATATAAGCCCACACACATGTATGTTGACATATATACACACAAACATGTATTTACATCTACTTATGCATACATATATGTAGATGCAATCAATAACGTTTACTCCGAATTGATGACTCTAAGCTTTCGTTTCATTTCGACTAAACTATTCAATCACTGTGGTTTGTGATGAAACAGTCTCAGAAGTGTTATTAACATACATTCCTGCCAATGAAAAGAAAGAACCATTTAGGACAGATAACTTACGGAATCATATACACATGCAATACTGGTGCACAAATTATTTTCCCATTCTGTTCGTTCTCTTTCTGTTTATTGTATCATAACAAACTCTGAGAAACTTACTCATAGGTACATTAACGCCTTTCTAATTATTTGATTATCGGATCCAAAACTTGGGACACTATTTAAAAAACAACTGACATATGCTTATTTTATGTTGCTAATTGCTTCTTAGTAAGTTAACAAAATTTATTATAAGATGTTTATATTTATTAACAGTTAAAATATAATGATTCAAGAATAAAAAAGCTTAAAATAATTTTATGTATCTCTTAATATATAAGGATATTTTTGAAAAGCTGTGCGATGATTCGTGTTGCCTTCAGTAATTTATTATCCTCTAAGTTTTCTCCTGTCAGTAATTTATACAACCAAACTTAGACAATTTTATTTATATGTAAGTTGAATATAATGATTTTAGAATATCAAAAAGTTTAAATTAACAATGCCAATGTAGGTATAATTAGAATGGTTTTACTTTTTTCCGTTGCTGTGATATGAATGCATTTGTTGTAGCAACAAAAGATTTACAATATTAGGTACATTATTTTACATAGGGATTTCCAAGGCATTTTCGGTACTCACCTGTATATTTCTTGTATTTAATAAGGAAAAAGTTCTCACAAAAGGATCTAAATTGTGAGCATGCATTGCAAGTTTTCCATCAAATTTTGAATTAACACATATCTTTTATAACCAAAACATAGTGAGATTGTTTTGTTTGAAAATTTTTTTACGCTGTGGTCATCTTACAATTTTAGAATTTATCCTATTCAAAAATTGCTGAATTTGTAGCTTTGGGATTATTTTAGCTAAAAATTTCTGAAGACTTTCTCCAACTCTGAACTTTTCTCATGTTATCTGCTAAAGCATCAAAGGTAGGATGATCGAGCTTTCAGAAACAATGGTTAGTTCATACATATATTGTAAATTACGAATGGCAAAAAAAAGTACAATAAAGTTACTCAAAAGGAACAGTTTTTTTATTCATTCTGATGGAACTATTCTTATTCTTAATAGCTTATTTTGAATGAATTTATTGTACACTCATGGACAAAAAAATTAGCGCACCAAGAAGGAGTCGTCAAAATAAAACGAAATTTTACATACGTAATGACTACTTTGATATAAGTAAATGATAAGAAAATCAAAGAAAAAGAATAATTTATTTCAGAGAAAAAGGCAAAAGAACGGAGGAGTTAATACTCCGTTGGACCCCCCTCTAGCGCGAATGCACGATGCGATACAATCGGGCATTGAGTCATACAAGTTCTGTATGATGTCTTGAGACATTTCGTTCCATATTTGCTGTAACCTTTCCTCTAGTTCGTTCAAACTCGTGGGATGCCCAAATCGTCGTCCCAAATAATCCCAGATATACTCGATTGGTGACAAATCTGGGGATCGGGCAGGCCAAGGAAGGGTAGTAACAGTGCGGAGACAGTCTTGTGACACCCTTGCCGTATGAGGCCGAGCATTGTCTTGTTGAAAAATGGATCCTGGGAGCCGTTGCATGAGTGGCAACACATGTGGTTGCAGGATTTCATGAACATACCGTTGGGCTGTCATGGTGCCACGGAACAATACTAGGGGTGACAGTGCATTGTAGGCAATGGCACCCCATACCATCACACCAGCTGTGGGAGCGATGTGTCACTGTACAGCAAAGGCAGGATTGAAGCGTTCACCACCGGCTCTCCACACACGAACACGATTGTCATCACTGCCGAGATTGAATCTGGATTCGTCGCTAAAGACGACCTGGTTCCATTCCGCCGCAGTCCAGTTTCCTCGTGCGTGACAAAACTCCAAACGGAGGCGTCGATGGGTGGGCGTCAAGGGCAGCACACGCAATGGGCGCCGCGATACCAACTGTCCTTCAGCCAGGTACCTTCGTATGGTTCGAGAAGACACAGAGGTCCCTAGTGAAGGTGCTACCTGTGCCTGGATGGCGGCCGATGAAGCAATTGGCTGTACGCGTGCATTTCTTACGATGTGGCGGTCTTCTCGACGACTGGTCTGTCGAGGGCGTCCTGAGTCTGGTCTTCGTGTACATGACATCTCTCTGGTCCACTGGTCCCAACACTTCCTCACAACACAATCAGAGCGGCCTAATTGTCGAGCTACTCGCCTAGCTGACCACCCAGCTTCCATCATCCCGACGATTCTCCCCCTCTCAAACTGCGACAACTGCTTATATTGTCTTTGAACTCGGCGTAATGGCATGTCTATCTCAGCTCTTCCTTTGTAAATGATTCAGCACACTCAAACAAGCTTTGGTTACCTGTTTTATACTCCACAGAGTACGATGTTCAACGCCCTCTACAGACTATACGTAATGCGCAATCACGCTGCATTTCTAATCATTTGTATATCTCCCCGACATGTACCTTCATTGCAAGTTTCGTTACGATCCCGCAATTATTTCCTGGTGTGCTAATTTTTTTGTCCATGAGTGTATTTATGTTTAATTTAAAAATATGTAATTCATTTTATTTGTGATTTCTATGCATTACGTAAATCACAAATATCACAAAAATATTGCACAAATTTATGGAATCATACAAATATTCATACAATATTCGTACGATTTTGTACAAATTATGATTTTGTACAAAATCATGAATAAAGGGGTCAGATACCTTTTAAAAGCTAAGAGACTCGACAAACATATGCCTATTTTCAATCATCAGTAGGTATGAAAATAATTTATTAAAGAAAGGGAAAATTTTACTGTGTGTTAAACACACGTTTTTCTTTATAAATATGGCTCTATACGTTCTCTAGCAGAGCTTGTGGTACAGCGCGCTGGTTTTCGGTGCTGAGGGTGCGCGGATCGCATCCCGGCGTTGCGCCACTAAAATTACCTCCGTTTGTGTCGTTCTTCCATAAGGGGGTAATGCTGGTCCGCCTGTATGGTGCCCCCATAATAAAATAGGCCAGCAAACTGCTGTGAATTATAGGCGAATGTCTACACGACAAGTGCCTCCGCTTTAAAAAAGGAAAAAAAAACCATAAAGCCATATCTATATATATATATATAAAACGCGTAGGTATGCGGCACAAAAATCGGCGATATTTCTACACTCCGAATGGCAGTGGCTGATACTACCAGATGTAAATATTATCGGCCAACCGCGTGTGTGCAGTTATTCGACGTTAGCACGTAATTTGGTACAATTTAGTTTTTGTATTTCAGACGTGAATAATTTTAATTTATTCACGAGATAATTTATTCATTTGTTTCAACGGTTTTTCTAAATATACGTAAGAGGGCAAACGTTTGACAAAATATGTTTAGACCTATCAAATCCAGTGTTTAGTCATGGACAGTTTGTATGTAGATTTATATAGAGTCCGTTCTTTTGATTCTGTCATTGTAGTATCTCCTATTTCTGAAATACTCAACTGTGTATATCAAGAAGTTTGAGGAATATCATAGTTAAATATTAATAATTGCATTATAATATCTTAATAGTAAGAAAGAGTTAACTGTCTACACTTTTTTTAGTAGTACTTGCTGAATTTTTACTCCATTTTATAAGTGAAGAAATTTTCCCAACAATTTTTTATTTGGTATGATTAAGTGTAGATATCTGAATTGTGAACAATAGTACATATAGAGAGTAGTGTAATCCACATTATATTTTAGTACTTGCTGAATTTATAGTCCTTATTTAGTGAATAAATTTGTATCTAACAATTTCTTATTTGATGTAATGATAAAGTGTAGATATCTTAATTTTGAAAAATATTACATACAGAGAGGAATGTAATTTTTAAAATCTTTGTTGTTTGGTTTCCCAGTATTATCTTTAACTCTTTTCTGAAGTAATGGAAATTCATATTATTTTAATCACGATGTTTTAGAGTCAGCCTTATAGACAATTTTGAAATGATTATAAATTTTTTGGCTGAGATCGCACTACCACATAACAACGTATATTTATGATGACAGGTAATAAAAACATTCCTTACATGCGTTTCTTTCAATTGAGTTGCTTTGCAAAAGAAAATATAATACTAAAAGCGACCATGCTGGTCGCACAGCAGCTAGTTTGTAAAAATTTAGAGCCATATTTATAAAATTTAGAGCTGCATTTATATAAAAAAAGTTTTCTAGCTTGAAGATAAGTATTATAATTTTTTAAAATTTCAACCATTTCTATATAAATAACTTCAAAGACCCCATAAAAATATCCTTTTCATGACTCAAATAATTCTGAAATTATCCGAAATTTTTTCAGAAAAGTATGACTGTATAATCAAAAGTTTGAAAAAAGTTTTTATTTTTACAGTTCCTCAATCCTAATGTGGTTAGTTAATTTAATGTCATTCTGATCAGACGCAGGATTTCTTAAGTTCACTCACGGTTCATTACCCATTAGAAATACTTGTTTTAAAAATTAATTTTTCTGGACATATTTTTACCATTGCACTCTCGTAAGTTGTCATTTCGATGTTATATCACTGCATGCAGAATTGAATCTGTATATTAATGAATATACACATTTATTTTATTTTGAAAATTAAGTTGTATAATATACCTTTTAAATGAACAACTTTGAAATCAAAATTCTTAGTTCATCATAGGAAAACAATCTTTAAAAATAAATTTTACAATTTCAAAAAGATTTTGATAAATTTTACCGTAATTCTAGTTTTTATAATAGGAATAACATAATAGTTGGTCATTTTAATTATGCATATTTATATTGCATGTGTATAAAATTTTATAGTATTGTAGCCAAATGTTCTGGTGATATCATGTGCGAAATGACATAACAATGGAAAAAAAAATGGTTTCAAGATTTAAAGAATTAAAAAAATTCTCTTCAAGCTAGAAATAATTGAGTGCCATATTTATAAATAAAGAAAGAGTATAATTCACCTTAAAATTTTCATATTTCTGAATAAATTATTTTCAAACTAATGATGATTGAAAATAGGGATATGTTTGTCAGGTCTCTTGGCCTTTTAAAAGGTACCTGACCCTTTAATAATTTCTGAAACTTGTTTGAGTATAATTTGATGATTTCTGAATATATGTATTTGATTAAAAAAAAGAAATAAATCTGAAAATATATTTTATTACCTATCTATTCAAGTACTGATATCCTATATTTGTTAATGTTGTTTTGAGTAATACAATTCTACATGAAACATATATTTAATTTTCTTGAAATATCTACTCTAAGAATTAATGATAAATCTTGTTAAGAGAAAATTATAGGAATAATCCATTTAAACAATTAATAATAATTAATAGTTTAATAATAAAATAATTAATAGTAATAGTTAAAAGTCTCAAAATAATAATTTCTAAGCATGTATTAGACATTGTAAACAATTTGTTTTAAGGACATTTACGCATATTAGTTTAAAACGAGCAAAGGATTTTATCTTAAAGTAGAAGTCTAAATGCTGAATTAATGATATAAACATGAAAATTTAAGTTATAATTACTCAGTTTTGATAAAACATTGAATTAGTCACTGATATTAAAATGCAACTTTTTTTGGAGTTGAAGATAGAGAACCTAATTAGAACACACGAATACGAATTAATTTAATGTATGAATTATTCATACTTAGCATCATCGAGTATCGTTTCGCCTCTACGTTTCCCGAGATTTCTATTTTAAATTGGTCCTCTTCAAAATGAAGATTCAAATTGGTATGACTTTGAAGCCAATTTCATAATTAAGTCAATTTAAGGAGTGAAACAACCTTTGACATTTAAAGCTGTTGATGTGTGCAGTTAAATTTTTGATCAGTTGATAACGTCTTATCTCTTAAGAGGAGCTATCAATTAAGCAGATTAAGTAGTTCTCATTTGGAGGCTTCAACAGAAATAGATTGACTGATGGGAGAAAATATCACATTCCTTTTGAAAGATGTAATTATTTATAACGATATTGTGCACTTCTATTTGATTTTTAAGTGTAGTTTTGCTTTTAAATACCTTTTTCGTAGATTTTGAACTTAGATGCAGTACATAAGTGTAAAAGTGACAAATGTGAAGTCAGTTTTGCAATTTGGATTGTCGAAAAGATACGTTATGGATATTTATATACAGTGGAGTCCCGATAATCCAAAATGATTGGGACCAGACCCTTTTCGGATTAACGAATTTTTCGGATTAAACGAAATCTTTCTTAAAATAAACTTAAATTACATAATAACGTGCGATTATATAAATATTACATTTTACGTGTGATTACACAGCTTTTTTATATGGTCTGTCTAAACTATTTAATAAGGTATGTCTGTACTGTAAGAACAGTATCGTACAGTACAGTAGAGTGTAAGTTGTTCTAGCAGTGAAGGTGAGTCAGATGGTGACAGCGAGTAGAGGGTATCCCACTCAGACGCTGCTGCTGCATTTGATGTAGCGCTACGCTACGTAGAGCAACACTCCGCCGCGACCCATGCGGACGCCATTTTTCTGACATGTTGACGTAATTTGGCTTCAAGGGAGAGGTATTCTTCCCCTCAACAAAAAAATTTAACAGCTTTTTTCAAACCAATAAATTTCAGTAATAATTAGTTCAGAACATTGTCTAACTTTGAATTTTCTTGTAATTTTCAGAAATATACTTTATATAAATTAGTATAACTGTGGTTTTATTGTAACCTTAGTTCTTTTTGACTTTTGGTATCGGATTAAGCAGACTTTCGGATTACCGAAGTTCGGATTATCGGGACTCCAGTGCTAGTCTTTGCGTTGGCTTCAAGTATCTAGAATATCGGTATTTGCAAAAATGAGGAAAATATTTGCTCTGTGAGCACTATTTTCCACCGGAGAGCATTATTTTATACCGGAGAGCATTATTTCTTACATTATTTTATTTTATATCGTTTATCTTTAGTGTAACAAAAAGTTATTACAACTAAACACGCAGATAAGAAGATTATGTTAAGTATCCAACAATATTTATGCTACAAATAGACTAAAAACATTATAGCCTATAACGCATGTTCTTCTCAGGTAAAATGAAATGTAAAATTCTAACTCCGTGCATATCTTTCATATATAAATGCAATTCAGTTGCTTCGTGCACTATTTAGGCAATTAGGAATTAAAGAAGCTTTTCTCTTTACGATTAAATTTTAAAATCTCCATCATGATAATCATGCTATAAATTCCCTGTGGTACACATTATACATATGATTTTATAATACCTAAGTATATCTGATGTTGCATTGTACAGATCTTTTAAGTCAAAATCTAGAACTCATAATGATAAATTTTAAAAAGGAATCCCAATTTACATCATGTACATATTACATCTTGTAAACTGCTTTTTAAAATAAGTTTGATATGTTGGATTTTTGAAATTATTGTAGCATTATGATGTAACCACCTATTATATGGTTGTAAAATTGATTGAGTAGAGATAGAGGGAAAAATTTAATTGAATAGAATACAATTAATTCTCTTTTAATACTCAACTTATTTAGTTTATATAACATGCGTATTGCGGTTTATATGTAACTTCTTTTATCTATACACATAAAACAGTTCCGTAACTGACTGACTGACATATAACGCACAGATCAAACCGCTGGACCTAAAGGGCTGAAATTTTGCATGGTAATTCTTCTTATAATAAAGGGGTGCACTAAGAAAGATTTTTGAAAAATTCTTCTTAGATTTTTTAAATTAAATTTTTAAGTTGTTTTTGTAACACTCTTTAAAGTTTACATTTAAAATAATAATTTTAGGGCTATAAAATTTATATCACGAGAAATATCATAAAAATTCCTTTAAAATGAAATCTTAGAATTTTTAGAATTTAATTTTTAGAATTTAATTTATTAAATGCTGATCACGTGGTTTCTATTTGTGATACTTTAAACTAGTTTTGCGTCACGAGCATAACAGCGAAATAGACAAAAAATTCTTTTTTCTTGCTATTGCGGCAGACGAATGGAAATTATCCAAAAACATATAAAATACGGTAAAAGATATGTCCCTCAAACTGTACTATATTAAGTGTACTATATTCTTTAGTATGTTCTATTAGATTTAATTTGAATATTTTCTTCTACATTGTTTTGTCTATAAAAATATCCCTTACGATTTTTTTATAAATATTATTTTTGTTTTTATCACATCAGTCGCATGATTTTGGATATTTGAGGAAATTAAAAATCTAAAAAATCTATTTATTATAAATATATATATATATATATATATATATATATATATATATATATATATATATATATATATATATATATATATATATTAATCATTTTTTGGGGGGCATTAATTGCATACATTGACCGTTGTATTTGATTTGAATGTACTCTGTAGCGAAGTACGGGTATTCAGCTAGTTAAACATAATTTTTCATAAACTATTTATTGCTCATGTCCTATTTACGGCATCAGTCTTCACTTGACCTTCTCACTAAATTGTTGAATATCAGTCAGATATGATTAAAATTAAATTCAAGCAATCTAAAATTATGATTTTAGCAGAACATATACTATCTATGATAAAAGACAGTGATTATTATTTTAAGAAAATTATTTAATCTAATGCGCTTATGAAAGTCTTATTTTAAGTGATATTTTGAAATACATTATGCGGAAAGCGAGAGAGTTTTTGAAAATAAGGGACGGAGTCTGACCTGAAATGTATGATTCTATCATCGGTTATTAGAAAAGGGTGGAAATTTTAACTACTTTTCAGAATTTTATGACTTCCTGTTAATTAATGTCTTTCAAGTTTGCTTTATGAAAAAGTTGGGAGCTTTTAAAAAAGTTTTACTAAATATTTAACTTTATCATTCATTGCTTAACTAGATTTCAAGTCAATTTTCACCGCTTTCGAAAATTTCTTTTTAACAGGAATCGTAAAGCACAATTAAGGATTTAAGATTTTTGAAAGACTAATTGAATGTAGTCAAAATATGTACTGTAAATATAATAAAATAATTTAAAAATTTGCTTTGTGTTATTCAGGTTTATCATTTATAAAAATAAATCGTATGTCTGTTCACAACGGGCTAAACTCGAATACGTTGAAAAAAAATTTAGGTGATTTTGGATATTTGATGGTTTGTCTTTTAGCATTTGCTGTTGCACATTTCCTAATCAATTAAAATCCAACACAGTTTTTTTATATAAGATAACATTATTGAATTGCGTTCTTATATACCTGGATATTTATTTTTAGCACTGGTGTAACTAAAGCATTGAAAAGAATATTTTGAGTAACTTGATATTTTCAAATCTGCATTTAATTATGGCATTATAACTCAAAACACAGACAAAACGAATAAAAATATGGTGATATCAAAATATGCTTTTCGAAAGGAGGAACAAAAAGCAATTTTGATGCTGAAACATAAAAACTATGAAAGGAACAAAGATTGTTAGCCTAACCATTATTAAATGGTGATCATAGTTTCATAACTTTGTTTATATCAGTGGTCGTCAACCTGGTCCCCACCGCCAACTAGTGAGAGATACAAGCTTTCATGGTGGGTGGTGGGAGTTTTTGCCCGTTTTTTCTTCCAATATTTTTCTTCCACCATGTATCAAATAAATAAATTGCTAACACGTTCAAGAGTTTAACTTTTTAAAATACGCTTTTGCAATTTACTTTTGAATTCCATCTCTAAAATTGGATTACAGGTAATAATCCACAGGACACTTCTCGAAGTATAATTGTGGACGAGGGAGCAACGAATGAGCTCCGTAGCCCTCCGTAGCTATCTATGTACAAATAAATATACGTAAAGTATAAATAAAAATGTAAACTTAAGTACATATTTTTTACAAACCCTCCCTTCTGAAAATTACTTCGCACTTGCGCTAAATTGTGTCACAGCGGATATGCACCGGTAAAGAAATTTGGCCATCAACAAAGATGCAAAAGTGGGCGGTAGGTAATAAAAGGTTGACGATCGCTGGTTTAGATCACTGAATATTCTTATGAAAATAGTCGTACGATCAAAAAATTTATAGTGGCTAAAGCCGAGGTTTCCAATCTGGGAGGCGCGACTCCCAGGGGAGGTGTGGACTATTGCCAGGGGAAGCACCAAAACTTTTTAATAAAAAATCAATGTTCATACTAAAATATCTATAAATAAACGAATACACCATAATATCTATAATTACAAGATAAAAAGAACTTTTTATATACCACGTTTTTAATTTTTCTGTTGAATCATATAAACTTGACAATTCTCTCTTAAGGGGACTGGGACGTCAAATACCTTCAAAAAATTTGTTTTTGAATTTGTGGCTTAAAAAATAGAGCAGATTCTGCAGATTACAAATATATATAATTTATATACTTTTTGACACTCTAACAACAATTATTAGCAATTTAAAAATGTAAACATACATTTAAATCCCATATAATGGGAAAGTGTTTTTTGCGTTTTTCTCAAAATATGATTTTTTCATGTAATGGTACTCTTTCTGCAAAATCTGTTGCAAGTACATCTCTGTAATTTTAAAAGTCAATAGAATAAGTGCTGTTGTATCAATATAACCTATATTTTTAATTTTAAACCTTAAGATATTTTTGTAAATGGTGAAAATGTATGACAAAATATGCAGATTTCTGATACGTGAAATTTATAATTTTTTAAAACTTTTTAAAAAAGTGTAACAAAGATTTAAATGGGTTAACTATATAAAATAAACTGTGTTTAATCATCACACAAGATTTCAAGGTAAGATTTTCACAAAATTTTTGAAAAAGTGTTACAAAATGAATACCTCAAAAATTTCAGGGGGAAAAGTATGTTTGTTTATATTGTTATTTTAAATTTACTTTTCAATCCAGAAAGAAATTTTTTTTCTTAAAATATTAATAAAGGTCTTATTAAATAAACATAAAAAAATCATAATGATACATGCATATTTGTATAAGATATGGGCTTTAAAAGAATAGCCCAAATTTCCAACTTCTTAGTTGTCGCAGACGTCACATTCCTAATTGCACAAACCTTCACTTAATTATTCTTTTTCACTTTCTTTTATTCAATTTTAATCACTTTTTAGTCGATTCCACTATCCACAGACTTTTTAAACTTTAATTTTTATAATTTTTTTAAAAATTTTTCGCACAATACTTTTGTAAACAAACTAAATTCACATGTATTCTGTTTTCAAAATCGTCAAACGCCGTTACGCAAAAGTGCACGCATTGGATACGATCGACACCCCACCTTGCGGATTATTTCGGCTAAAAGTATCAAAAGAATGCATTGTCATCGTGTTCCGAGCTATTCTAAAAGTTTCAAATCTCTAGCTAGTCGGGACGTTAGTTAAAAATCGATTGCAAGATTTGTACTAGACAAACACACACACAAATAAACAAACAACCAAGAAAGTGAGTTAATAAAAACATGGTAATAAATAGACGAATTTGAGTTGACAACCGTCGAAAAAGAAAAATTGATAGAATTGTCATGCGATAGCTCAAGAAAACAAAACTTTCAATGTGAAATCATAGTTGAATTTTGGATGAATGTTAGTGGAGAGTATGAATCTTTGTATTGCAAAGCAATGCAAGGGCTTCTACCGTTTGTAACTTCTTATTTATGCGAAACGGGCTTTTCGGCACTGGCTGCAATGAAAACCAAATATCGAACCAGGTTAATAGTCGAAAAAGAGTTACGAACGGCACTCACCACATTGCCCCTAAGATTTGATAAATTTTGTACCAATAAACAACAACCCTCACATTATACTTTGATGCGTTAGATGTAGTTTAATTAGTAATTTAATATAAAAATAAATATGCATGTTCGTATTGTTATAGCAAAATCTTGTTATTATTCTGTTAATTGTAGTTTTCATTTGTTTAATAAAGTTATTATTATTTAAAACGTGTCTATATTATTATATCTATTAAAAGATAGGGAGGCGCGAAAAAAGCATTTCTTTTTATGGAGGCGCGGAAAAAAAATTTTTTTAGGGAGGTGTAGTAGCATAAAGGTTGGAAACCACTGGGATAAAGAATAGAAAAATATAGTAAAAAATAAACTGACAGTAATTTGAAATGCAAACTAATTGGAATAAAAAACTAAATAATTAACAATCATTTTGGATTGTCTATTCCTTTTGTTGTTGTTGTTGATGTTTCAAATCCCCTTGGTAGGAAGTAATTCCAGACCAGGTCCACATAGACTTGCGGGCCGAGGGGTGCGGATCCGGTTTATAATGGCACCCCAAAGGTCAGAGTCTGATTTCGCCAGGTGCCTCCTCAATTTTGACCGAGCCGACCCCAGGAGCAACATTTGGGAGGGATCGTACCCTCTCCCAACCTCTCTGACCTCATATAGGGACTTTCGGGTCTATGGATTTAACGTGCCCATATCCGGCCTTGACACGGAGGTATTTAATGGCGCTTGTCGGTATTCGAACCTCAGCACCGAAACTATTCCTTTCGTAATTTTTAAACATGATTGACTGAACTTGTGACTTTTGTAACAGAATACTTTGCATGTATGAAAATTTGAATTGGGAAAGTAAGAAAAAAAGCATTTTAATAGCAAATTTTAATATCTGGCTTGCAATATTAAAAAAAACTGATTATAGTTACAAGAAAAAACAAAATTTCAAGCAAAATTTGAAACATAATGGCCAGGCTTTTAGTATTAATGCAGAAAAGTTTATCCAATATTTTGATAGAAAATTGCGTTGCAAGAGCATGTTGCAACTCGAATCCTTTATGTATCTGATAATTAAAAAATATTTTATCTCATTATTTATTATGAATGCGTTTATTCTGAAAAGAGTACAAAGCATAGGAATAATTTCAAAATTTTCAAAATAATGTAAAATTTTTTTTGTTAAAAGTTTTGGCAGGAAAATAGTTTATATTTTTATGTTTAGCTAATCTACCTGATTTCATGATTAAAAAAATTCTGTATCTCCAATAAATTTTTTTTTGATTATATCGTATGTATGACTACTTTTCTTGTATGCAAAAGATTAGTTCAGTAGGGAAAAGTTTTACTTGTTCATGTTTCAAAAGAGATTGAAAAAAAAAATGGTAATATATAGGTAAATTTGAACCATACTCACATGCATGATTAACATATTTTTGTTTTATGCTAAATATAACATTTAAAGGTTGGTATTCATACAATGAATCTCCCCCTATATTGTTAGACCAGCACTTAGGGATGCTGCATTCGAAGTTGTGGGTTTGAGTTCCTTCCCCCCCCCCCCTGGAGACATATATGTACATATCTATACGTATACAGAAAAACTTCTCTAGCCGGTCACCCTCATTGGGCGGACACCCCTCTAAACGGCCACATTTTGTTCCGAATCTATTAAAGATTCCATAGAGCGAATGCTATGGAAGAAAACTCTTTCAGATGGCCATAATTCAAAACGGCCAATTGTTTTCGGAACCATTACTGGCCGCCTTAAAGAAGTTTCATTGTACGGATCTATATGTATATATGCATATGTGCTTACCGATAAAAACGTGATTCTTTCTTTTTTTTATGTGATAAATTAGAAACAGGGGAAGCAGAGGAGTATCTAACTGCCTATCAGTTATAATTTTGGTAATTATTGCCTTACTCTCATGAGTAATAAAACTGAGAAAACTTAAACTTTTTAAAGTACATATTATTAAAACAACTGCTGATTGTAATGAAGCAAAGCATGTTTCTTTACGAATAAAAAGCAATAATTATTAAAAGAAATTACCCAAGTTAAATACCAAGCTTTTATAAAAATTCGCTCATTTCTCAAATTTTTTTTTATATATATCCAAAACAAGAATATAAAGCTTAAAAATAATTTAGAAGAGTCTGAATTTGTTTTTTTCTCTTTAGGCTCTTAAAATATATTTAATTTAAATTATTTTGGATAGTAAAATAAAAATAAAAATTTTCGTCAAAGAAGAAGTTTTTTATCACGCGATCCTTAGTCACTAAGGTCAGTTTCTTATGTTCATTCGTCCGTGACCAAGGCTGTTGTTTAGGATAACATCTTCGGAAATACCTTCATATTTCCTAGACGGCCAACATATTATCTTCTTGATACGAATCATGGCACAACCAAGCGCAGCTCGTAAATGACATCGATGGTTGACCTATAACCTTTATTCCTATAATCTCCCTTGACCTTTTCAGTTTATCTAAAAAAAAAGTTCTATGGAAGTATATGATTTCCCAACCCACCCGCAGAACGAAGAAGGATGTTAACCCCTGTTTCGACATCCGTTATTGGCCCTTAAATTCTACTCTTTCCACTTCCTCGAACAAAATGAAATACCTCCGACCAAACGATGAAAAAACGTTTAACGACATAACCAGAGGCTAATAAAAACTGTTCTTTGGGACCCAAACGGTCTCTCGCCAACCGAACCAGTCCAACATTAGACTCAAATATTGACTCTGAGAAAAGTCTGTACCAAATCGGGTGAACGTCCTCTCTCCCAGAGGCTGTGACCTACCAGACATCGCTCACGCTGATGTAAACCCTTGACCTATCCGTGTTATGCATGCGAGGTCTAAGGTTGCTGCTGCCAGTGGCGTTTAGTCCCACGTTCTGCGGAGAACACACCGGAACAGGTTTGGTGTTACGAGGTTTTTTTTTTTTCTTACGCAGAGGCGCACGGGGATCTCCATTCATCAAATCAGTTAGACATGATAATCTTGAGGTAAGGATCGTGCGCCGCGGAAGTCATTGATCTGTGTCTAGCGATTAGGATCAATTATCGGCTGTCCCGATCGTAGATGATCGTGGAGATGGAACAACGGTGACAAACAAATCACAAAGTGCGAATGTTTGCGTAACGACACAAGCAAGTTGCGGTTCATGTGCCAAAGCAAAGAAAGAGATGCATTAATCGCGTAATTACCGAACTCTTTTGCTGATGATCGAGCAGGGTTTTGTGCGACACGCTGTCACAGTACAGGATATTTCTTAAGCAAATAACTCGCTGCGCGCGTTGATTTCTCAGGATTTGACATGCACGCTTGAGCCTGAAAGTATATCATTAAGCGTGTTCGCAATAATTAAAAAAAAGTACAAAATCTATCTTTGGCTGAACAGATTTGGAATCTATAACGCTAGCAGCTGTCATGTGCTCAAAGAAAAATAAATGATGACAAAATGATTGAAATGCAGAATTCAATTTTGAAATTATTTTATATTTGTTTAAGTTTGATACAACCTAAAAAACCCATAACTTTAACAATGCGATACGTGATTTTTACTTTTATTTACATAATTTGAAATACAGAGAACCTAGATGCCTTAAGTACTAATTGCCTAGAATTTAAAAAGGAATTTAAATCCCCATTTTTATCACTTATGTATATTCTATATCGTAAAGAGATGTATTGGTAGATGTCCTTGTTTATATGCTGTATCAGACAAATACAAAAAATGCATACACAATACACCTATATGTATATTAAAACGTTTAGTATAAAATAAAAGAAAGATAAAGGATTCCTTTATTAAGGGGTTCTGTGGTAATGCCCTCACTTTTGCAGAGTCAGTATTGCGGTCGAACAAAGGATTCCATCTGAAAGGTGTGGTAATAGAAATAAAAGCCTTTTACCTTAATGAAATCTGTTAGAAATAATTTATTTTCTGTCTATCTTTGTATCAAAGACTAAACTGTACCATCAAAAGGGTTCATCGATAAGATCCTCCAGAATTACGCACACGCATTGACATCATATAATCACTGAATGAAGCAGCAATATTTAGTTTTAAGGAATTCTTTACTGATAAGAGGCTTTTAAATTTTTATGATTACAATTGCCTCTTTTAAAAACTTTTGGGTAAATGATTATAAGCACAACTGAAGCTAATCACGATCATTGGACCTTAATTTAATGGGATAGGAATTTTACATGGATTTGTTTTCCTCATCTTCATGTTGAAGTGTGTAAGGTATACACAAGATTCGATTCACAAGAATCGAACTTTTGAGTGAATTAAAGAAGTTGCTTTAGATATGCTAATTTCGGCATACGCGCTTAGTAAAAATACCACGCAGCGTCATTAATGAAAAAAGGGGAGGTTGTTAAGGTTGAAAAGGTGTTATCCTGCGCTAGTGCTTAGCGGGCCAGAAGTTTACATGGCAGTACTGATGGTTTGACTTACTGTTCGTGAGTATAAAAATATATTGTTCTTGAAAGCTGTGTTTATACATTCCGTACAAGTAGTACGCATGCTTATTGCTGTAAAGCCAATTATATGTGCAACGAATTCAATAAACATTGTTTCATGTATAAACTGTGTGTGGTTCAAATTCAAATAGAGAGCCACTTCAAATTATATACACCCAGGTCTGGGTAGAAGTGAGCATAGAATCTCTATAAGTGTTCACATTAATTAGTGTTTTTCTAACATCTTCCCATTATTTTCCTTTATATATATATAGATATATATTATGCTACTTTGCATATATACATATATATATATATATATATATATATATATATAACATACTAAACCCAAAACCTAATTTCTAAATTATTTTAAATTCCCTTGGGCCTAAAGTTAATTTCGTTTTTGCTTTGAGAAAAAAGGAATTGTAAGTTTCCTAAAAACTAATGTAGGCCATCAATATATTGTCCCTTTAAATCTCCAAGCTCTCGCGAAAATTTATATAAGAAAACAGATTGCTTCGGTTCCAGATTCCTGGGTTTACCCAATAATTGCAGAGCTAATAGGTCATGTGACAAGGGCTCGTAAAGTCTATAAAAACTAAAACATGCTTCCAAGAGCGGATTTTAGCGTGACTCTGTTGCTTGATAAACCGCTGTCGTCGTTGTAGCAGAATGTCAAATAAAGAGTATTTGCTGATGTGAAAAGCGATTTGTATTCTGGCCACACGACTACGACTTCCTCTTTTGTGGAATGCCATTCCCCGTCATCATTCCACGGGTCGGGCCTGTATGCTACACACACACACACACACACACATATATATATATATATATATATATATATATATATATATACAGTGGAATCTCGATTGATCGTTCTCCGAATCATCGTTTTCCCATATGTGCCGTTTATTTCACCCAGTCCCGACGACCATATTACTCTGTTATGTTCTCGCATCTATCGTTCAGTTTAGTTGGACCCTTGAAAAACGATAGATCGAGATTCCAATGTATCTATCTATCTATCTATCTATCTATCTATCTATCTATCTATCTATCTATATATATATATATATATATATATATATATATATATATATATATATATATATATCTTATATATATATATATATATATATATATATATATATATATATATATATATATATATATATATATGTGTGTGTGTGTGTGTGTGTGTGTGTGTATGCATGGATATATACACACAATGTGTGTTAGGAAAATAAGCAACATAGATATTAAACAGGGATAAAAGAATATAAAAAGCGTATGATCCAAAATATAATGGGGTATAATAAATTTATCAGACACTACACTACTAACAAATCTGGAGAAATAACGCTTGCAGAGAGAGGTAACATGAGGTCCGAGTACATCTATACTTGATGTGAAGCCAAACAATCAAAAATAAAATGAAATAGGTCGACATAAAATGAGGAAACAAAATTCAGCAGCCCATGTATCTTCATCAGTAGTCTACAAACGGATAAATGAGAAAAAAAGGACTTCAATGTCTCTAAACTAATGTAAAAACGATGTTATTCTTGTTTAATATTGCAGTGGAAGGAGAGGAAAAGAGAAAACAAAATGATACAACAGAAAAGAAAAATCATGTCAAACATGTATTGCATACATTGTAGATTAGGAGGAAGCGTAAAATATTTTTTTTTAAAATTCTTGACTTCAGAATGTAGGAAAAAAATGCCTTTCATGAAGGTGCTTGAGCTGTGAAGCTATTAACGCGATAGAAATATTTTAAAGGTACTGAAAAGCTACTTAATATTTTTATTGCATTTTAGTAATGTAATGTAAATTTGAACTATGCTGATTTTTTTTCCTAGTACTGTGCAGTAATTTTAGATAAAAAGGCGATATGATTAAACTATTTTAACTATCAATTATTTAAAATTTTGTCTAAAGCCGATTTCTTTTGTACTTCTGAGTTTTACCGGAACACATTTTTTATTGATAAATCATGGAAGACATGCATAAAATAATAGTATTTTTGTATAGGTAATGAGTAAACATTTTTGAATCATTAAACAATTCTACAGTGGACGGTAAAATTTGATATAGAACTAAGTTTTCGAAAAAATTAAAACGGTTATCAAAGAAATTTCTAATTATCATTTAAAAGACAATTTTTTCTTTGTTGAGAAAATCTTACTGAAAAACTACATTTTTCTTTAAGATAAAGACACATGCAGATTTCATCCATTTTTATGATATTCTCAACCGCTAGAAAATCTAACAAAATAAAATAAGGCAACTGCTCCTAATCACTTTTACTTGGTGTTGCCAAATCACAAGTCGTTCTCATGATTTGAACAGCGCAAATTTTGAAATCGTCGGATATCTTTTCAATAAAGTGTTTGAGATTTATTGAATATAGCATCTTTTAGTGAAATATTATTTGGCTATATAGATATATAATTGAAACTTATTCTTCGAACGTGATTTTGAAGTTTCCAGGTAATTTAGAATTATTGTTCTAAAATGTTTTTCTTTCCAATATATATTCAGTTTTGTTCAATAAAATTGTCATGATCAAGCTTCCAAATCTTAGTGGTCCAATCCATTTGAGTTACTGAAAATCTATAAAGTTTAACAATTCTAAACGAATCAATGTTCAGGAAAATATATTCATTTAAGACGAATTGATTTACGTTACAACGACAGCATCAGAAAAAAAATTCAGGTAGTCTCTTCTAACGAAACTTCCGCGGGATATTAACGTAGGATTACTTATCGTTGCTTAAATCTTTTGTATGTATATATGTATGTAAATGTTATGTATATATGTATCTATATATATGTACGTATGCATATTTATACATATATGTTCGTATGTCAAAATTTTGACGCATTTTGGTACTTTTCTGTTTAACTGTTTACTGCTTGTCCAAGCGATACAGACTGGGTTTGGTGCGCTGCCAAAATTATAACTCGCGAGGTACGGACGGACAGTTTTAGCGTCTGAAATTCTCCTTTCCGGAGGACCGTTATGGAGGAAAGTAATCCTACGTTAAAAATTATAGATATGTATGGAGTAATGTTAAAATTAAAATTTTTGCATATGATATTACGTATTCTTTATGCTTAAATGTATAACGGGTATACGGTGTAGCGTACTGGAAGTATGGTCTTAATTTTTCCCAAGACCCCACAGATTGCTTGAAACACAGCTGCGTGTGTATCGTGAAAGGTCTTGCCAGTTTCCACCGGTTTTGAACACATGGGGGATTAAAAAACGTTTTCTCACAGATGCAGGCAGTAAAGCTGTCATCCTAACGATTCTGCAAAGTAATAAAATTTCGGCGTTACGAAGGAACTGTCACCAACGATTACCGACCCCCTCTCTGAGGGACAGAGGCCGCTCAGAATCCGCCTTCTGTGGACATGTTTTTTTTAAGCTCCTGTGTTGGGACTGATAGGTCCGGGAGCGTGCTTTGTAGATCTGCACAGAGTTAAATGGAATAAGTTGTAACCTTAAATGTTAAATTTTTTGTTGTTTGTAAATAAAATTCCTCGTTAAGTTTCTGTTTTAAAAATTGGCTCCGCATTTTATTTAGGACTCTGTCTTTCTTGCTATGGATCCAATAGTTGTGAATTTTTTTCAAAATGCCTCAGAGAGTTTAGCCTTGTCGTGACGCTACAACGATATGATTGTTGCATTTGATAGTGATATTGCTCACTCCTTTCAACGACGTCATATCTCGAAAACGGGATTTTTCAGGAGAATGATTTTAAAGTTTAAATGTAGAATGAAATGTATTAAAAATTAATATTAATTCTGCTCTCTAACGGCTATATATTGAGCGGGGAGGTATGACGTTCTTGCAGGGATATGCTACTTTTTCAGGGCATTCTGGAAACAGGCATAACTAAAAAAAAATAGCCGATTTTTCAGTTATGACGTTGTTGAAAGGAGTGAGTGATATGCTTTAGACCTCTGCATAATTTTATTAATGATTACAAATCAAGGACAAAATATATTTATGGATATAATGGTGTTATATGTCCATAATTATGGATATAACTATGGACAAAATATATAATGGTGTGTACGCTATGAATTTAACCATGTGGTTATCTTCTGGGAATTAAGAATTTTTTTTTATAATTATGAAATTCTCTAGTAATTGTCTTTAACAGGGTTTAGAAATAAAGCGAAGGATATTTTTCTGCTTTTTTATTGGTCCTGTATATAGACCTCATTTAAAATGTATCCATGATGTAGCACTAACATGGAGGAAAGAACGTATAAGTATTATTTAGTTGCTGTTTGGTTTATACGCGACAATTATTATATCGAAATTATCCTGTTTTCTGACGGGTACTTCTCTTTGTGCAAATGATGAAGCTCCAATCGGATACTTGAAAAAATAAATGAAACGTGAATTAGGGAGTTAGTTATAAAGGTCTAAATGCCTAGGAAACTTAGGAAGATACCCTAGTGTCGTAGTTATCTTAAAATTTACTGAGCTTGAATTGTTGTGTAAATTGCTAGTGAAACAAAACATTACTTGCATCAAATTTTGCATTTCTGTTGTGTTTTGAAAGTTAAATTACTTTGGGTTTAATGGATAAAATACTGACATTATCTGACAATTCCTTGTATTGGTGGTTAAAGAAATATAGGAACGGCAGATTTCGAGAAGAATTCTTTGCTGTATGTAATGTATTCTGTCTAAACCAACCATAGCCTAGAGTGTAAAACGCAATGCTTGTGAATGTTTTCTTTCAAGGTTTTGTGAGAAATACTTTAATAATTTTTCATCCTATTTTAACGTATCTCATTAAATGTGTCACACGACTTTCACAATCTTATCCTTTCATATATGTGATGTTTTTCGAAGTCAAAATTAGAAAAGACAGCAACTTTGAATGACCACAACACCACAGCTGCATATTAACAGATAACTGATAGTAACAGCTGCGGCTTAGTAATAAAAGTCTAAGAAATTATCTAGAAATGGTAATCTTAATGATTGCAGAAATCGTTTACCTATTCACAAACTTTTGACAGATCTTGCAATAAGCAATGTCAATATTTCAGACAACTTAAATACATGGGACATTTTTCAAGTCTGGAAATAAAATATTATGTTTATGCCAATATCATAAACGTTAATCTGTGTTATTTTACAATCAATGCAATCTTATCCAGTGTGTATCAGAATTCATCAGGAAGAAACACCTTTTTAATTTATTTTGCATTCTTATCCCGATCCAATACCAGAAACACGAAATGTTTATCTTACTGCGCATATATATTGTTGCAAAATTTGGTTAAAGAAGAAACTATTGTAATGTATTACGTGTTGGGAAAAGGTTATTCGTATCTATTCCTTTGCGTCAATAACTACCATTAGAAACATCTTGAGCTTGCGTGACCTGTTACCCTACCACGCGGAAGTAACTGCTTTATGTCTGGAGATTTTCCTGTTCTTGAATTTAATAAAGAAGTCACCCAGGCATTAATAAAAGCTTTTCGAAAGCAACAATAAATGGACGAAAATATAAAGAAGGTTAATATGTTTCCTAGAAATGAAAAGAAATGTGGATCGCCGGCTAGAGAGGCAACGCAGCGTCTGAAAAGATCACTTTGAAGTACGATTTCTACTTACCTATTGATATAGACTTTCTTGTATTCCATTTAGTTTAATGTTTAATGGCGTTTTTATTTTCTAATGCTTATGTTTAACGGTATTTCTTTTTTCTGATGCTTAATGTCAAGGGTATTTTTCGTACTAAGTATGAAAGTTGCTTTTCCTTTACCATATAGAATCGATATTTTCAGCAGCTTTAAAAGGAAATGAAACAAAATTTGATTTCTCTGCATTCCCAGTTTTGCTTATTTCAAGATCTGATTTCGATGAAAATAGATTTTTGATACTCGTCTCTTTAATTTTGATCCTTCAAGAAAGGTTGTTTTTTGCCCTTTTTTCACTACAGGTTTATACAAACATGCCATATGCGCATGTGCATCTGCGTATATGTATGTGTAAATGCATATAAGTATATAAAGAAAAATGTCAGTAACTTATTTTTGACTAATTTATGACTACCATATTCTGAAAATTCATCTAGTATCAGGTACGCAATGAAAGAATGATAGCAAAAACTAAGAGGGTAAGGTATAATTTAAAGTTTTCTGGACCTTCAATAGAGATATAAGGTTGTTAAGCTTTGAATATATAACTATAAATAGAATAAACTCTGTTATGTCTCTCTTTTATGCGTCGAATTTCCGGGAGTTCCATGTACACGTATTAGAAAATATGTTACTTTTAATGTTAATGTTCAGTACTCTTTTATATGGTTCAGTACCAGAGAGATCTCTGGTTATACCGCATAAATTTTACTATATATATACAGTGGAACCTCGCTTGACGAGCACCTCGCATAACGAGTATTTCGCATAACGAGCAAAATAAATCGTAAAAAAATGGCTGGCTTAACGAGCAACATTTCGCATAACGAGGGACGTGGAAGGAAGTCCCCTCTTCAAGTCACTCGGATCTTCACGTCACCGGGATCATCAACAGCCGAAAAATAAGTATTTAAGGATAGTCATGGATGGTCCGAGAAGTAAATATCATGGGACTGGAGGATAACAATGATATTGAGGAGCTTGTGGAAGAGCACAACCAAGAGCTGACCACCGAACAGCCAATAGAATTGCGGTGTCTTTCACAGCAAGCAGTTGTAGAGGAGAGTTTGTCAGTTGAGAAGGACGAAAAAACAGCAAAGAAACAACCTTTTGGCGCAATAAAAGAAATGATGAAAGCATGGGAAACTGTTGCATCGTAAGTTACAAAGCATCACCCTGATAAGACGGTGGCTATGCGCGCTATAAATTTATTCGATGACAATGCGGTGACACATTTTCAGAAAATTTTGAAGCACCGAGAAAAACAAATGTCGCTAGATATCTTTCTAGTAAAAAAAATAGACATGTATCATAAATTCGTAAATAATAAACTACATATGAATGATTTTACTCCTTAAGAATTTATGTATAAGTAATTTGCTTTAAATAATATACGTCACATCTAAAAAGTTTTGAGTATTTTTTGGCACGGAACGAATTATCGTATTTTACATTAATTTATATGGGAAAAATTGTTTCGTTTAACAAGTAAGACTCTAGAATGAATTATGCTCGTTATGTGAGGTTCCACTGTATATATATATATATATATATATATAATTTGTACATGTATGTATGATTAAAAAAGACATTGAGTCTTTTCATTTTACCTAAATTTTACATAGGCCAACTGTCTTACTAAAACAGCTGTAGTGAGTGAAGCAAAATGACCATCTATATTATCCAATCATTTGGTTCCGTTGGATTCTACTCGAATGGGCAGTGGCCATATGTGAACGCAAGTGCTGGATACGCGGTATATTGTCCAGTGACATAGATATTGTCCTTTTCGGCTCTTAAAATGTGTAATTAAAAGAAAAAAAAACATCTTTAAGATATATCATTTATTAAGCTTTTAAATTCCAGTTCAACAATGATCGAATCGATGACCATTGGTTGATCCTAGACGTAAGATGCTCTATCGGCACTGCGCTAGAAATACTGTCTACTGAAAAATACTGAGATCTTACAAAATTTATTTAGGTATTTTAGGTTACTTGCTGACTAGTTAGACCTTTTCTTTTAGGTGAAAAAACACCACCGTTTCTCCTCTTTTTGTTTTATGCGAAAACTATTAACCTATTGCGCATGACTAAGCTTTTAACTCTCCGTAATGTTTGAAGAAATGAATAACAAGTTGAAATGTTGAACTGTCACGGGCTAATTCTGTAATGTTTATCTCGTGAGCTCGCAATTATAGACTAATATTTTGCAAGGCTGGTGATACGCATGCTAAAAGGTAACGATGGTGTTATAAATCATCTGTAACGGATCAGTATTCCATCATTAGACACGAAATTAGACACCACTTAAAAATACTTCGGTAGCATATGTTAAGAGAAAGAGAAATTGAAAAACTTGAAATGTTTCACATGAAATTCGTAGAGTAAGTATAAATAGTGACACATAAACAATTATCGATGTTAAGACGTTAAGGAATTTTTACTTTCCTGTAAAAGAAAAATATTAGAGATATTTTTTCAGGAAAAGATTTGTATCGCATTATTGAATAGTAAGTAGTTTACTAATTCTTAAGTATGATCATACATATCCATATGCAAACTGAGTTTTTCCTTTAATGAAAAGTTCTCAAAATCGGGAGTTATCCAAAATTAGCAATTTCTGCTTCAATTACATGTCTAGATTTTACATCTGAGATACTCCTTAAAGGCTATTGTTCCACTTCGTCCTACTGTTCTTTATTTTGTTGAAAGGTTTGATTTGGATGGCATATATCGCTGTGCATAACGTAGCATTAAACGTAAGTTTCTAACATTAGTCTAAAATGGGGAAAAGGAAAACCAATATCGATTCTGCAAAAATAGAGTTAAATCAACTCATTTGATTCGAAAAATGAGAATTTAATGTAAATGCCTTTTTATGATATTTTTGACCAGTTTTTCCAGCCTAATTTTTTTAATCCTTGGATTATACAAAAAGGAGCATAAATTTATTAAAATTGTGAAAATATTTAAAAAAGTTATTAAATAATTTACGATTCTTTGATTTACGATACGAACTTACGAACTGGGTTATTTATTTCATTAAATTTTTAAACTAATTTTTACGGCCAAAAACCGGCACTTCCCTGCTTTCTAATGTAAGTAAGATTGACTAGGCTCAATTATTTGACGATCTTTTATTACAAATAACTAAGGAACAAAGTTTATTCTTGTATTACTGGTTTCTCTGACTTATGTAACAAAAAGTCCATCTGTCCTTTTTCGTATTTACCCTTGTATTTTTCTATGATTCAGTGACCTGTAGCTTTCTAATTTTAAAATATACATATGTAACTGGTCTCTTCTTCCACACATACTTCTAAACTCGGGATGTGATTCGCCAGAAACGTATAGATCTATACTTAAGGAAATGTGTGACAATGAGGCCGCTTATGGGAATGCATCTGCTTTGCAGCTTTATACCTAATAAAGTTTTTCTTTATCTAAGTAGGCACGGAGGGCAGCTAAACAGTATGAAAGATTTCAGAAATAGCCAAACAATTTCGAAGACAGGTTCGCATTATTGGTTAAAAAAGTGAGTAAATATAACTAAAAATAAAAAATCAGCAGAGCAAGATAATTATTATCGGTAAGAATGCAGACAAATACAAACAGAAATCACGCACTTAGGGCTCAACGCACCATAAGGCAAGATTCTGCAGCAGTACCGGAACTAAACCAAATATCGACGTAACCGACTTGTCTCGTCATCAGGAGGCCTAACCAAATCAGTTACCTCAAGGGGGACCTTTCTGAATAGGATGTAGGTCTAACCAAAAAACATCCCTAGGCCCCGAGATCCCCATTGAAATAGATAGTCAAATCAAATGAAAGTACACGAACTTTGGATCTTGCACTTAGGGCATTAAAAAAAGTGAGTTCATAGTTTTACACAATGAATGCTGCTGTCCTATAGCATCGTACGGATAGTGGCTTTCACAGGATGACCTGTAAACGGTAGGACCAAATGATCGTTAAAGCCAGTGTCACAATCCTAACAGCGACATCATCGACTGTTTGACCGCAAGTAACGTTGTGCAAAGAAACTAGAATTTATCCCGGACTATCTGACAAGTGATCGTGGGCGCACTTATCAAATAGTCCACGCGATTCGTGGACGCGAACTTCATTCTCAAAGACAATTAAAATTTAGTGTTTTTTCCAAAAATGATTTTATGATTCAGTATTAGCGAAGTGCATTTCATTGCTTTCATGTTGTCTCTTAAGTGATGAATTTCTGATTGTATTAGGAGTTACTAAATATGATCACCGTAACGTTAAAACTGTGAACAAAGAAATATTGAAAATATATGAATTACAAAATACTTTAGGTTTGGTGTTGGTGTAACAGCAGCATGTTTATCTGCCTATTTCATCCATCTACCAATAATGTGTCTATCTATGAATCTATCCGTCTGTATCTCTATTTATCAATCTTCCTATATTATATTAAAGTAGGCGCTAAAATTATAAAACTATTAGAATTAATAAAAAATAATGAAACATTACCTTATTATTGACTTTTTTTAAGTCACTTGCTCGCTAAAAAGAAAATTAGTCTGAGTTAACGATCTCTGAAATGAAAATTTAACAGGGTCAAAGATTGCAAGGAATAATGTCTCTAGTTCTGAGTTTTAAAAGTTACGTCTTGAGCTTCTTTTCTGTCTAGGGAATAATGATGTTTCGGGAGTAATCTCCGTACTCTAATAGCTTTCGAAAGCTCTTGACTAGCAAAAGTAATTCCTCTAATCCCCTCTATTTCTTATTTATTGCTTGTTTTAATTCTGAAAACATATTTAAAAAGGAACTAGCCCTTTCTTATTGTAAATCCTGCAAGTGTTTAGCTTATAATGCCCAAAATATGTCTTCTTCTTTATATGAGTTAAATGTTTTTTAAAAATAATTTAGACAGATTATAGTTATGGTATTTTAGAAAAATAAAAGCGTTAAAAATAATTTATTAAAATCAATTAATAGAAAGCCAACTTTTTTAATATATGAAGAGTCATATCGAGCAGTTTAAAATACCATCTTTTTCTATAGTGAATTTGCATTATAAAAGATCCATTTTCATTGACTTTGACAAACTTGTTTTTCCACAAGGCGGTCAAACAAGTCAAGGTTTTTTGCGGTATATTAAAAAAGCAATGGAAAAGATTTTTGGAAAAATAGGATTGAAATATTAAAACTTTGTTAAAACTTTAACAAATGGGATTAAATTTATTATTCTTTACTTTTTTATTATTTAAAGTACTTCATAAATTAAACAACTGTCCGAGTGCAAAACGTGAATTTTTAACTTATCTAGTAAACAAACCTTGTTCAGATACTAATCCAATAATAGTAAACTCAATTTCAGAAAAAAAAATTCAGGAATGATATAGTTTTCGAAATGGCTGTTACGTTTATTTATGTTAAAAATATAACTTTTGAAAATCAATTTTGCCAAAATAAAAATGGAAATTTGAAAAGAAATATTGAAATTTTGTATAGGCTTTGCTTTATTCTGAAAGCAAACAAGGAGCTGAAAACAACTTTTATGCTTTTTCCCACACACTCAGTTTTCAAAAGTTAACTTTAATAATTCATAAAGTTATTTCAAAAGTTAACTTTAAGCAGTTAATAATTACTCCATAAATGTAGACATGCTGTCTAGTTTAAGAGAAATTCTTCTTCTTTATACCTAAAACAAAGATCACTTGACCAAAAACTAGAAACCATAACAAGCAGTCGAATAGAAACACTACGAAAACAACTTTTGTAAATGTAGCGTAATTACGTAACAGTAAATGTTGGAAGAATATACCGAAGCACTGGAATGGATTTCTTAAAACAGAACATAATTGAAATTGCGGCATATTTTAAAACGAGCTAGAAATAAAAAATTATTATTTTTCTATTTTATAATTATAAAGCAAACCAAATAATTAAAAAGAAAAAAAACTAGAGAGAAGAAAATCGATTATGTTCAACTTGATCTGATAAACGAGTTATAAAATTCGCCCATCAATAAAATAGTTTAGTTTCAGAAAAAAGAAAACAGGCAAAATTCGTTCATAAATACTGCAACGGAAGTAATTAAAATTTAATCATAGATAAACGTAATGGAAAAATTTCGGAGAAGAAAACAGAAAAAATGAACAGCATCTATTATTAGCTTGTGGGGAAAATCTTATTGAAAAACGTAAATCATCTAAATAATGAGAGAAATTTTACGTTTCCGTTTTAAGAAAAGAAACACAAAAAAGGTAAGTCTGTCTGATGTTATCTGTAAAATGCTGGGAATAACTATAAATTTGACTCCTGTTTTGTTAGAAATTATGATCTTTTTATAGGGCAAAATTTTGTTCAAATATCGTACTAATGTTTGCTTAAAGGCAGATGTAAGTAAAACATTTCAACACTAGTTTTTACGAAATTGTGCAGTACGTACTTGCGAAGAATTTAATGGGTTCTTTAAGATATGTTAAGGAATGGCTTCCAAATCTGAGGATAATCTTTGCTACTTTCCTAATTCCCTTGTTTAAAACTAGAAAATCAAAATATTCCGAATCAGTTTCTTCGTTATATTCATTTTAAAGAATTGAATTTTTACAACTTCCGCGAATTCCATAAAGTCCTTTGGATGTTTTTTTGCTTTTATTTGACCTGAATACAACTTTCAAAAGAGGCTTGATCCCCAAAGTACCTAAAAATAGCGCTTAACTTACGCAGTGACCAGATTATTCAGTACACACTGTATTTCCAGCTCACACTGAATCCGTAATGTTACGTAGCGTCATCATTAAAAATTTGAACCAGTCACAAAACTGAATTCATTGAACACGTGATACTTAAAACCAATCACAAGTCATGTCAACAATCTTGCAGCTAACATAGTAATGTACCTCAACTCTCCAGATGCAATGTAAACAGGCCTTAAGGGAACGGTGGACGTTATCATTATTTTTTTTTTTTACTTTTTATCTTATACTTTTTTATTATTTCCTTTTTATAGAGATATGAAATTTTCTACATGTCTCCATTTCATCATAAATATATAGAATACCTTAAAATAAATTTCCAATCTTATTATAATTTTAAAATTTTTAAAAATTGAAAATTTATAAGCAAAATTTTAAAATGCTCCTTACGACTTAATTTTTGAGATATTTCCTCGATTTTGTATTTTAATCACTTAAAACTGTATTGGAAACAAATCTGCGTATAGATTATTTAATCCCTTGAATAGTTAATATTTGAGAGATTTTTTTCTGAATTCCATCCAGATTTTCATCAAAATTTTGCGTTTTAATAAATTATAAAGGAAACTTAATTAACTTAATGAAGTCAAATTGTAAAATGCATACTCAGTTTATTTGTAAACAGTATCAGAATTCTTCCTTATCAATTTCATGAATTTTGGCAAAAAATTAAGTCGCATGAAGCATTTAAAAATTCTAAAAACCTTGAAAAATCTGTTTTGAAAAAAAAAAGATTTAAAGTTTATTACTATACTTAAATTTATTATTTACTTCATAGAAGCTTCATAAATGATGTTTTACTTGAAAAAAAAACTATTTTGGTACTAATATCCTGCCTGCACACACACACACACACACACAAACGATCATTCCCCGAACGGGGGACATTCCCGAATACTGGAAAACGATCGTTCTCCGAACGATCGTTTTCCCATATGTATCGTTTATTTCACCCAGTCCCGAATAAATTCCATAGAAAACAAGCAAAAAAGACCGCATGGATCGTTCCTCGATGCACCGTTTTCCCGCAATATTCGTTCAGAATATCGCAGCTTTACATTAATTTATCGGATCGGTCGTTATTTCATAATAACTGAACCTGAAATATAAATGTCTGGATTGAGCTAGAATGACGCTCTAATTAAACTATGGGCAGAACATTTGAGATGCACGGTCTCGAATTTTTGTTCTCTCTTGTTTAGCCTGGTTTCGCTTTATTGTACCACTCCCATTATTTGTTCGTCATTGGTGTTCCTTAATTCTTTAGCCCCTGAAGTACCCTATTTTCGGCAACTTATTCCAAATTCCCCGACTATTCAACATTTCTGTTCTTATCAGCAATGGCTCACTGTCAGCTTTTTTGTTGGTCTTGGGATGGAGGCGCCCTGGTGTTTCGTCTAGTGTGTGAGAAGTTTCTGATTACTGAAGTTCTACACTGGCCGATGAGTGTTTCACCCGGAAGCAGAACTTCTCGGTGGTCTTATGTCGGACCCCATCCAGTGCAATGGAATGGGTCTAGTTACAAACGATTCACGGCTCCCGCTTCTTTATACTCTCACACAATAACCGATACCGAAAAGAATGCAATTTGCAACACAAAAAAAAATATTGTTTACTTGTGGAGAGAAAACCGCCAAAAAACAAACGACGATTAAGTACTTTTATTTGAATCAAAATTCCTGTGTAGCTGTGTGTATTTCTTTTTTTGTTATTATTATCTTGGACTTCAGTACACTTTGTAATTTTATCTTTAGTTACACTACGGGTATGCATGCATTTATGTATGTGACTAAATATATTTTAGGGATATCAAACTTTTTGGTATGTTAATACTTTTTTGTATGTTTCCGCATCTATCGTTTTCCCGCATCCATCGTTTAGTTCAGTCGGTCCCTTCGAAAACGATAGATCGAGATTCCACTGTATATATAATCAATTCAATTTCATGAAATTTGACTAAAAATTAAGTCGCATGAAGCATTTAAAATTTCTAAAAACCTTGAAAAATCTGTTTTGAGAGGAACAGATTTAAAGTTTATTACTATACTTACCTTTATTATTTACTCCATAGAAGCTCCATAAATGACTTTTTACTTGAAAGAAACTTTTTTGGTACTATTATCCTGCACACACACACACACACACACACACACACATATATATATATATATATATATATATATATATATATATAATCAATTCAATTTAATGAAATTTGACTAAAAATTAAGTCGCATGAAGCATTTAAAATTTCTAAAAACCTTGAAAAATCTGTTTTGAGAGGAACAGATTTAAAGTTTATTACTATACTTACCTTTATTATTTACTCCATAGAAGCTCCATAAATGACTTTTTACTTGAAAGAAACTTTTTTGGTACTATTATCCTGCACACACACACACACACACACACACACACATATATATATATATATATATATATATATATATATATATAATCAATTCAATTTAATGAAATTTGACTAAAAATTAAGTCGCATGAAGCATTTAAAATTTCTAAAAACCTTGAAAAATCTGTTTTGAGAGGAACAGATTTAAAGTTTATTACTATACTTACCTTTATTATTTACTCCATAGAAGCTCCATAAATGACTTTTTACTTGAAAGAAACTTTTTTGGTACTATTATCCTGCACACACACACACACACACACACACACACACACACACACACATATATATATATATATATATATATATAAATAATCAATTCAATTTAATGAAATTTGACTAAAAATTAAGTCGCATGAAGCATTTAAAAATTCTAAAAACCTTGAAAAATATGTTTTGAGAAAAACAGATTTAAAGTTTATTACTAACGTTGAAAATCTGTTTTGTGGAAAACAGATTTAAAGTTTATTACTATACTTTATTATTACTTTTTACTTTATTATTTACTTCATAGCTATATTTTATTATTTACTTCATACGTTATGCTTTATTATTTACTTCATAGCAGCTTCATAAATGATTTTTTACTTGAAAAAAAACTATTTTGGTAGTTTTATTCTGCCTGCGCACACACAGACACACACACAAACAAACACACACACACACACACACACACACACACACACACACACACACATATATATATATATATATATATATAATCATAATTTCATGAATTTTGACGAAAAATTAAGTCGCATGAAGCATTTATAAATTCTAAAAACCTTGAAAAATATGTTTTGAGAAAAACAGATTTAAAGTTTATTACTATACTTACCTTTATTATTTACTTCATAAAAGCTTCATAAATGATTTTTTACTTGAAAAAAAAAACTATTTTGCTACTATTATCCTGCACACACACACACACACACACACATATATATATATAGAGAGAGTATATATATATTATAATAAGACAATCAATATTACAATAATAAAGATTTGCTAAAATTAATGGCGACGGTCCTCTTAATAATCGATTCGTTCTTCGGCTCTTCTCGCGTCAATCCGTCAAGGTGGTATAAACTTTCGCAAAATTTCATAACGTGTAAAAAAATGCAAAGAACACAACTTGAGCTAGATATAAATACTAATAACAGATATTACAGATATAATTTGTTGTGAAGGTTTGTAAGGGGTTGGAATTAAAGAAAACATTAAGTCATTTACTAAGTCGTGATCTGGGATCTTGCTTACATGGTAAAAGAATGTTAATAGTAGATGTCAAAGTTGCACGCTGAGAATAGAACTATTTCAATTAACGTTTGAAAGATGCTCTTTTCAAACAAATAACACCTGATCTGAATTCAACTTATGATCATAAGATCTGAAATCAACACAGGAAAAAAAATGAGCGTTCACAATGGAAGCGTTCCTCCTCGGTTCTACCGATAGTTTGAGTGAAACTCCAAATTTTGTTTTCAGACGAGTAACCAGAATTTCCAGAAGCGTAATAGAAACAAATTGTTTCAAAACTTTTGTAACTCATTCCATAGCCTAAAAATTTCACTGCATTTTTACTATCTTACAGGTTTTCATTTGAAATTCGACGGTGAAATCGAGATCATGTTTAATCAGAAAAAAATATCGAATTAAGGGAATCGGGAATAGTAAATTCTAAAAAAATGCCTTTTTTTATTTATGAATATATTATAGAGCTTTAAGAATCCAAAAACACAACCTGCAAATTTCTACGATGACTACATTGGCAGATGCAATATTTGTTATGCTGTGTACGGTT
The DNA here is from genome assembly GCA_907164885.2 of Dolomedes plantarius. Classification (NCBI taxonomy): domain Eukaryota; kingdom Metazoa; phylum Arthropoda; class Arachnida; order Araneae; family Dolomedidae; genus Dolomedes; species Dolomedes plantarius. The sequence goes on along the minus strand of OU015493.1, from coordinate 140,839,709 downwards.
TATATGCGCACGTTGTTACATATCTGAACTGTAAAAGTCTGTTTATCTATGTAAGGACTTTTCAATGATTTGTAATTTTCAAATGATATTCTTGAAATTTTTAGTACTTGAAGTTATATCCATGAATATTGTTCAGAATATTCTTCTATCCCTCTTAAATTTTATTTAAATTTTCGAGTTAAAGTAAAGTCTGGAAAAATTTTCCCTACATCAAAAACTAATATGAAAACTTAATTTTTTGCCCTCAAAGGTGATGAAAAAATATATTAATAATATTTTGATAACTCGCGAAGATGAACTATTTTCTAGTCCCTGTTGTGCAGAAAAATTAAAAAGGAATGCAAACAGAATGTTTGGCTTGGCAGATAAATCAAAAACGCAATATAAGAATTTTCAAATAAATCATTGAAATTGCTCGTTTTATATGTATAATCTCTCTCTCTCTCTCTCTATATATATATATATATATATGTATATATATATATATATATATATATATATATATATATATATATATATATATATATATATATACATATATATACATATATATATATATATATATATGTATATATATATATATATATATATATATATATATATATATATATATACATATATATACATATATACATATATATATATATATATATATATGTATATATATATATATATATATATATATATATATATATATATATATATATACATATATATATATATATATATATGTATATATATATATATATATATATATATATATATATATATATATATATATATATATATACATATATATACATATATATACATATATATATATATATATATATATGTATATATATATATATATATATATATATATATATATATATATATATATATATATATATATATATATATATGACTTATGGATATGAAACAAAGAAATTAATTTCATACATTGACCGTTGTATTTAATTTGAATATTTTCTTCTACATTATTTTGTCTATAAAAATATCCGTTACGATTTTGTATAGATTTTTTTTTTTTGGAATTCCTTGCATACATTGACAGTTGTATTTAATCTGAATGTACTCCGTAGTGGAGCACGGGTATTCAGCGAGTGATCTACATATGCAGATACACATAATGCCAAAAAAAATCTCAGATAAAGAGTATTGCAATAAGTAAAATGGCTGACCTTATAAAAGTAATGTGTGAAAAACTCGCTAGAAAGTTTGAGAGAAATTCCCTGATATCTAGATTTTACTAAACAAAGTAGAAAAGGGCCTAGAATATGCGAAATATAAAATTCTGGACCTTCCTTCTCACTCTGTAAATTAAATTACTCAATTTGGAGTTTGAAGATTGCGGAGTACATAGCAGTTTTAGCGAATGCTTAATGAGTTTCGAAATTTATATAAAATATTCTTTTCTTCATAACGCTGCCTCCAGATAAGCCTCCTGATTGCCAAAAAATAAAAGGGCAAAATATTGCTAAATAATTCAACTCGTAAGTAAAAAAAAATTTGAGATTCTGAAAACTGTTTTCAGGATATTTCCTCGAGCTGGGGCAATTTGAAAAGTTCTTAGTGTAATTTTGAAAATAAATTATTAGATTTTTAAAAATGCAAATTTATGAGAATTCATTTCACACAGTTGGAAAATTAATTTTTTTTGTTTTTGTTTTTCTGGCTAACACACTCAAGTTAAAACGTATTTAGAGGGAAGTATAGGCGTAAAATAGCTATTCTGCTTTTGAATTGTTAATAATTCTGTTATAAATTATTAACTATTCAAAAATTTAAAATGGAGCTGTTCAAATTTCCAGCATTTGCTTCCACACTCGTTTGCTCTGAAAAATAAATTAACATAAAAGAAGAAAAAAAAAGGTATTTGAAAAACTAATTAATTATTTTAAAAACACATATATTGAAAATTCTGCAATTTATACAACGAAAAATTACTTAAAAGTTTGAATCTTTAAATCATCAAGTGGCATAAATATAAATTTTTAAATCCATTTTCACTCAAACACATACCCAAATTTTAAAACAATGTATTTGAATTTTCTATCTGGAATGATTGAACTTGGTTTCTTAAAAAATGTGTGCATTTCATATAAGAAAGGTATAAAATGTAGTTATTGAACATCATAGTATAAAACGATTATTTTATTTTTTGACATTAGAGTCTCTACAACCTTTGTTTTCATTTCTGAAAAACTATAGCTATCTTTTTTAAATATCCTGAAGCGTCTATCTCAGTATTTCCCAACATGTGTGCTGCGACCATTTAGGGTGGCGTGAGATTGTCAAGGGATGCCGGGAAAATTCTCTTTGGATAAACAAAAAGTATTAGTAGGGCAAACATCAAATAAATCTAAAATTGAATTAATTACTATCACACCGGACAAATTGTAAAACAAATCAATTCGCTTGTTCCTGGGGATGAATTGTGTACCCTCGTGCACACAACTATTAGGATTGATATCAAACATTTGTGCTCTAAGCATCCATCCAATTCTCGCATTAACATAAAACAAAACTCATTTTAGCGATTTTCTCTGTAGTCCGCTAGTGCAGGGGTCGGCAACCTATTGAAGCAGAAGAGCCAAAAGTTACAACTTACAAAATTTCCCATTTTTAAAGAGCCACTAAAAATTTTCGTTTCAATATTGTAGTATTTGCTTATATATATTTGATTTTTTATTTAAAATAAACGGCTTTAAATACGGAATAATATTTATTCATATAAAAACACAAATATAGATAGTTACATCAATGGGATCATTGACTTTGCATGTCTTTTGAAAGTTTGATTAAATCTGGCTTATAATTTGTTGTTTAAGTTTCAAGCACGACTCCAGATTTTTATTTTTTAGTTGACCTAATTTTACTTTTTATTATATTCATGCAAGAAAACGCTTGCTCGCACGAATATGTCAACCCGAAGATCGTCAGCACTACATATGCCAACTTCTTAACCTCACTGTAGCATTCTGGAAGACTATTCCATGCTCAGAATATGAGGGCCTCAACTCGCGGAATTTCTTTTAGAGCTGTCCACTTGTGCTGCGCGATGTGAATGTATTTCTGGACCTCCAACTCTTCCAGCTTGCTCTTGAGTTCTGTGAACTTTCCACTCAAGTCTTTGGTTTTCAAATCGAGTAATTGCATTTGAAGCAATCCAGCATTAATTCCAAATGGCTCAATGTTGATCTCATTTGTATTTGTGCTGAGAGGATTTACTATTAACGCGAGAGTACTTTTGTTTGTTTTGAATTGATCGAATCTCTCAGCGAATCCATCCTTCATGTTTTTTAAAGCTATGCTGAAGTAATTCGTGTCAATAGTTGCATTGGTCTCATCGCGATATTGCTTCAGATTTTTAAAATGAAGTAATTTACCGCTCTCCATGTCTTCAACAAAAAGAAGTAATTTTTTTCGGAACAAACTACTTCTTCAAGCAAGGCGTAGGCTGGGCTGCCCTTTCCTTACAGTTTTAGATTTAGTTCATTTAGTTTCATTGTGGTATCTACCATGAAGTTGAATTTTTACAGCCATTTGTCTTCTTCCAATTCAGGATGGTCAATACTTTTTTCATTGAGGAATGATTTTATTTCACTCAAGCAAAACGTTGCAATACGTTACCTTTGGAAAGCCATCGCACTTTATTGTGCAGAAGTAGGTCAGAAAACTGGCTATCTATTTCTTCAAGGAAATCTTTAAACTGGCGATGATAGAGTGCTTTTGCCATGATGCTGTTAATAATCTTAATTACCAAGTTCATGACCTCAACTATTTCAGCCGGAAATGTTTGGGCACAAAGCGCTTCTTGATGAATTATGCAGTGAAACGTTAGAATTTCGTGGTTTATATTTTTCTGAAGAATTGATGTTACCCCTCTATGTATTCCTTTCATACTTCTGGCTCCATCGGTTGCTATAGAAACGATTTTATTTATATCGATTCCATTGTCTTCAAGGCATTTTTGCACATTTGCTATATCTTCTCCACGAGTTTGCCCTGAGAGCGGTAGCAATCCTAGCAGTTCTTGTTTTGGACCTTAGGACGACATATACCTGACGGAAAGGGTAACTTGTGCAGTGTCTTTTATGTCGCAAGACTCATCTATAACAAGTGATAAGGCAGAAGACTGTTGAATGTCTTCCACTTGCATATGTGTTACATTTGAAAACATTTTAGCAGTTCTATCTTGTACTGTTTTAGCAGATAATGGCAAATCTTTGATTTTTTTTCATGATTTCTGCTTTGTTTTTAAAATCACGAAACAGTTCTTCAGATGCGCGTATAAAACAATCTTTGACGTACTCACCATCTGTGAATGGTTTTTCTCTTTTTGCAATTTCTAATGATACTGCAAAGCTTGCCAGATTTACATTATTAGAAGATTGCGCCCAGTTACTTAGCATGGAACTTGACTGTTTTTTTTTGAGCTCTTCAACAGCTTTTTTTCGTGCGTCACTGGTTGGATATTTAACAGCAAACTGGGTATGCTTTGTAGTGAAGTGTGTCTCTAAATCTGACTTCTTATTGTGTGCGAGTTTTTCGTGGCAAATGAGAAAAGTCGGAAGGCCATCTGTGTTGCATATGAATGCAAACGACTCCGTCCAATCCTGATTGAATTCTCGGTTTTCTTCTTCAGTTCTTCTCTTTTTTTACCAGATGCCATGCTAGCGGTGGAGCTGAAAAAATGATTTTTTAAAATATTATTTAGCTATCTAAACCGGCAAACAATTTATTTACCATTATTACTTCGTTAACACGATCCTCAGATATGTAATCCAATTCTGCTACTGATTTTATTATATTATACGCGTACATATCTTTGAGAAGATAATTCGCTTCTAAATCGTATTCTTCTTGAAACAACAAGCGAATAGACACGCAAAAACCGCAAGCGATTAAATTAACACACATGCAACGTAACGTCGACAACGCTATCCGAGGATGAATGACTTACAACACGTCTAGAGTCTAGACATGTTGTCTGGACTCTAGACGGTGGCTGTTTGGGTTAGACGGAAATGGAATGCAATTGGCTGAAAGATAAACATGGTCACGGAGTCTCATCTCTAAGAACAAAATAATAGTTCAAATTTATCTCATTACGGTCATGTTTAGCAGAGAGATTTGTAATTAACGATTATGAAAATAGAAGTTATTGAGAAATTAGGTACTAAAAATATATTTTCTTATCTTTTAAGGGTTTTGATAGTAAATTATTAATTTTTTCGTATGGAACTGGAGAGCCGCAACTTTACATCAAAAGAGCCACATGAGGCTCGCGAGGCGCAGGTTGAAAACCCCTGCGCTAGTGTAATACTATACTGAATTCCATGGCTATATTTGAAAATGTAACTCATTAGGGTTACAATAATACTATCAAGGTTTTAAATAAAACTTCGTCGAAATTTACACAGTAAAAAGACTCAAAAATCACTGCACAAAAAATGACTATTACACAGGAACGCATTTCATTCCATCTCTCACCGTCTCATTTTTACAAATGGAATAAAAATTGTTTTCATTAGGTAAACAGTGTTGCCAATTTTATTCAGATAAAAATTATTTCAGAAACTAACAAAACCTCTGAGTCAGGAGTTCACAGTACATGCTGCTACATTAATATATCCTATTCTAGTGTTTGTGACTTATATATATATATATAAAACAAATAAAATCAGCAATGGAGTAGATACTTATTTGAATTTAAATTTAACATGTTCCTGAAATATATTCCACTTTAATTTAATATTTAAAAAATTGAAAAAACGAAAATTTCAACAAGGGTTCCACAATTTTGTAATCTCATTTCCAAAGGTACCGCAAACAGAAAAAAAAGTTTTGGAATCCCTAGTATATCTTTAGAACGGTAAAGGAACGGTGGACGTCAAAAATTTTTTTTAAACTTTTTATCATAGAGATATGAAATTTTGTACATATATACATTTCACCAAAAGTATACAGAATACCTTAAAAAAATTTCCAATCTTATTATAATTTTAAGATTTTTAAGAAAATTAAAATTCATAAATAAATTTTAAAATGCTCCTTGTGACATAATTTTTGAGATTTTACCTCGATTTTACATTTTAATCCCTTAAAACTGTATTACAAACAAGTCTGAGTATCGATTGTTTAATCCCTTAAATAGTTAATTTTTGAAAGATTTTTTTTTCTGAATTCCATCCTGATTTTCATCAAAATTTTGTCTTTTAATAGGTTATAAATAAAACTTAATTACCTTAATGAAGTGGAATTGTAAAATGCATACCCAGTTTCTTTGTAAACCGTATTAGAATTCTTCCTTATCAATTTCATGAATTTTGAACAAAAATTAAGTCGCAAGGAGCATTTAGAAAATATAAAAACCTTGAAAAATCTGTTTAGAGAAAAACAGATTTAAAGTTTATTACTGCACTTACCTTTATTACTTACTCCCAAAACATATCTGGAGCCGAGTGGTCAATATGCTGCTGTAACACTTATGGAGCAATAAGGACTAAACATTTATTATTTTTTAAAAATAGATTCTTCCATAAAACTAGTAAAATTTATTATATTATTAGGTTCAACATTTTTATGGCTTTGATTCTTCCCGTACCTGCTTGTTAAGTAACATTGAAGGCATCATAATATAATTTTGTAATTATGCATAACTGTGTTCATAATTTGTAATGTCAAAATGATTGTTACCTCATCTTTGTGAAATATAATTTTTATGAAAGTATATATTCGATAAAGATAACTGAGAAGCGCTGCTCATTAGATGAATCATGCCCGCATCTAATCACAGTAATTTTATTTAACCAGTTCCACACTTTGAACTCGAACAAGGAAAACAAACAACAGGTTAAACCAATTTATCCAGACGACCCGTCGTGTGACTAGAATAATACGGTATTTTTATATAAATTACTCAGTAAGAACTGACACGAAGCCTAGGTTATATCCGGGGCCTTAAAATTTTATTTTCCTGTAGAGCAAATCATTTAAAGATTGGATCTAACCTCCTTGACATGCATGGTCGTTGAGCCAGCAATTTTAATAAGCATGTGCGTTTGCTCGTTTCCCTCTTCTGAGGCTGTCTGCGTCAAAGGTACCACCAGAAATCAGGTTTGAGTGGATATTTCTTTTAATTATACACACAAACGTATTTCATATTGTCTCCAGTATCAAGGCAGACAGGTTATTAAAACTGAAATATGTTTCATTTTGTTCAATAAATAATCCATCCTTCTGTATTTTTTCTTCCAAATCCGAAACAGTCGGTAAATTGGACTCATCATAGTGAGGAAAAAATGTTTGATAGTATTTATAGTTATGGTTTAGGCGAGACATATCATTTGACACTAGTTTAATGTACACGTCAATTCAACTAAATAAATATTTCTATCATCACATGACTTCGATGGCAGCGATCCAGATAAACTATATTTCACAAATAGGAATAACCAATGGTATAGATAAACAATGCTATATTCTTTATAAAAACATTTTTATAACCCCAAAAAGTATGTCCTCTTTCTTTTAAATAATAAATATGCAAGAAAAATAAACAAAAATTTCTATTAGTTAAAATCTAATTCAAAAGAACATGCACTAAATATTTTTATATATTAACATTTGATTACATTCGTCACAACAAAAAAAATCTCGGAAGCCAAATGGTAAAATTAAACTTTGAAAATAAGAGTTAGAACTGTATTGAGGCTTTATTCAATTTTAAATTACCAGTAATCCTATTTATTTTCCAGTCTCTGTTGATTATGAAAAACTCATGCGGTGTTTCACAATGTTTTGGAAGCCCCTTAGGTTTAAGCCCCTTAGGAGAATATATTTCTTTTGGGAAGTCTTTTATTACGATACAAATAAAATACTGAATAATCTGACAAAGACGTACATAGGGAACTTGCGTTATATATTTTTACAACTTATATTCTTAAATATGAATTTAGATTTTAATTTTTTCAAAAATTAAGACTATATTCCAAATAAGTGTTTTTTCACTAAGCCTGGATTATAAGGCTTATAGATTATAGTTTGGTTTTCGGCTGTGATATAAAATACTGAGGTATTTGAGACTACGCTATGAATAAATCTTTCAGCTGCTGTTTGGCTTAAGTACTTTGATATCGCCTAAACGGTAAGTAGTATGAATGATATATCTAACACGCCTTGATATAAAAAAGGCCATTGAAATTTATGACACTTGTACGTTTTTTATTGTGGCTAAATAGATGAAAAGTTTAGATGTGTATTGTGAAATAACTAAAATATTTTTCCCTTTTGGTGTTAGTCTTTAAAAAAAAACACTATCTCTCTCTCTCATACGTCCAGTTCAGTTAAAAACTGCTAAGCAAGTAGTAAGACATTGACTTTCGCTGTACGAATATTTCGATGCAGGATTATGAATATTTTATTGATTAAGGCAAAAATAAATACTACTCTTTTACATTTAAACTGTTTTTTCCTTGTCTTTTTTGCTTTAGTTCGTTTCTTCTCTTTCAGTAAAAAGTTATGGAAGATCTTGGGAAACTGTATTACTGGGCACTCCCCTCTTCCTGATTTGCAATCGACGCTCCCAAAATGCACTCTCTATGCTTGCTAGTGGACACACTTGGAGCCTTTCTTTTGACGAGGAATAAAACGTCCTTTTCATCTGCACTAAGTGCCATGCCCGTTAGGCCTCTCCTGTGCACATTTTGGAGTGTCTCGGCCTTAGCAGAGAAGATCTCATCACAAAATCTCTTCTCGACCTTGATTTTGCGAGAGTCAACAACCTTATGGTTCTCATTTGAATTTAATTCGGATGCCAGAGCATTAGAAACAACAACACCAGAATCAATTGAAAACCTTTATTTCAAAATGAGAAACAGACATTATAAAAAGAACAACTTTCTTCAATACATGTAGTAGGGGTATCATGGCAAAATATGTATTTTAATATTAATATCAACAAGATCTTAGAAATATTCATCATTAAAAAGTGGAAAGTTTTTATATTAAAAGTAGCTGAATACCCGTGCTTCGCTACGGAGTACATTAAAATTAAATACAACGGTTAATGTATGCAATTAATGTCAAAAAATTTATATATATAAATTTATAAAAAAAATTGTAATGGATATTTTTATAGATAAAATAATGTAGAACAAAATTAAATGGAACGGCCAATGTATGCAATTAATTTGTATGTTTAATATCCATAAAACATATTAATTTGAATTAAATTCTTAAAAAACTTTCATTCTCAATCAGTCTTGTGGTTAAATTTTATCTTTTACCGTATTTCCGTATTTTTTTTGTCAATTTATTTCGGTGTTATGCACGTGACGCAAAATTAATTTAAAGTATCACAAAAACGAAAAGAAACCACGTGATCAACATTTAATAAATTGAATTCTAAAAATCAATCTTTCAAAATTCACCAAATATCACAAAATGGTAATATAGTGACATACTAAATATAAGACATACTAAATATAAGACATACTAAAGAATATAGTGCCGTTAATATAGTGCAGTTTGAGGAACATATATTATACTTTATTTTAATATTTTTTTGGAAAAAGTCTAATCGTCTGTCGCATTAACAAGAAATTTTTTTTTGTCCATTTCGTTGTTATGTGACGATAAATTTATTTAAAGTACCAAAAAAAGAAATCACATGATCAGTGTTTAATAAATTAAATTCTAAAAATTAATCTTTAAAAATTCACCAAAAATCAGAAAATGGAGGTAAAGATTCGAAAAAGATCTCATTTTAAAGGAATTTTTAGGATCTTTATCGTGATTTAAATTTTATAACCCTCAAATTATTAATTTAAATGTAAACTTTAAAAAGTGTTACAAAAACAGCTTAAAAATTTAATTTTAAAAAATCTAAGAAGAGTTTTTCAAAAATCTTTCTTAGTGCACCCCTAAACTATATTTTTTTATAAGAAGAGCAAAATTTCAGCCTTTAAGGTCCAGTGGTTTGGTCTGTGCGTTATCTGTCTGTCAGTCAGTCACCCAGTTATGGAACTATTTTATATATATAGATGAATTAAATTTACTATGGTTATGACCATGCTGTACTTCAGTTTCCTCACAAGATTTTTGCTTTAGGAATGCAAAAATGTCTTGATTTGGAGATGTAAAAATAGCAAGATGTCTTTGCGACTGGGTTAGTATTATGTGTTTGAGTACCAAATTTGGCAAAACAAAAAGTGAAAAAGTTTGGTCAACACCCAAAGGGGTATAGTGAAAATAGTTAAATCGTGCAAAACGTTTTTACCCTAACCTTAGATGCATATTATACTGACACAAATTGGTTACAGGTATGATGTTAACCTGGTGAATGCCATTCTGTAATGTTGAAATATGGTTTTGTGCTATTGATTTTAGAGTGAGCAGTTCCTAATATTTTTTAATGCATTGAAGGCTTATTCCTTTTAAAATTTATTTATTCTAATCGTTTTCCAGAATTTCCTTGATGTCCAATGCAACAATACTTTACTAACATGTTTTCTTAGTCATACATCATTATTCAAGCCCATAAATATTATAGACTGATTGCTATACGCCTGTTTACTCTGTTGAACGTTCTGAAACATAATCTAATGTTAGAATGACAAAGAAAATAATTATTTTTCTTAAAGGTTTGCTGAAAAATGTATATACATTTCTAAAATGTAATTTTGACGAATCATGAACAAAATTTTAAAAAATAGCAAATGATCTTTACGGATAAAAGAAATTTGTTCTAATGTGTTTCATTAGTAAAGATGATGATTATATGTTAATAAAGTTGTTTTAAAGTAAGCAATAAAGGTTGCTGCCCCATTATTATATGGTCACTAGAAAACAGTGAAATTTCTCCAATATAACAGTCACTTACATCAAATTACGCAATAAAAACTCTATGCAAAAATTAAATCTGCTGAAAAAGCAGCAGAAGCTCAGAACGTAAGAAAAATAAAGTTCAGGATATTTGATTCTTTTTTATGAATAGGAAACAATGTTAATTTCTTTCGCTATATTTTGCTTAAAAGAGATTTGTTACGTATTAAATATATCCATTTGTCTACTTCCCCCAAAATATAAGTTTTTAAAGAACGTGATAAAATAAATTTACACTCTACATATATATATATATATATATATATATATATATATATATATATATATATATATATATTAGGGACTGAACAGTCTTACCGATCAAGAAAGAATTTTTTAACCTTTCTTCACAATACAAAGTTTAATAAAAAACCATCAAATTATAAAGCATTTTTCGAGATTTTAAACTGAGAAATATCGTCCATGCTCTACGCTTTTTGCTATAAAGTTCTTACTAGGAGCACTGACGAGACGGGTTCTCAGCATAGGCTTATTTATGAATGATTGACGGCTAATACCCCGAAGCCTGCGCTTCAAATGTTACTCTGTTGCCTTTAGGAATGTTCAGCATGTTACAGTAGACAATACCCCAGACAAAAGCAATTAGAGGATGTTGAACCGAAAGAAATTCAAAAGTAACGGCGAACATAATGAATATAATATAATGAAGGTAATCGAAAAACACCTTCTCCATTAATTCCTGAATGATTGATGAAGCAGAAATTTAACTGTTAAAACTACGAGTCTAATGATTTATTCGTGATTCAGATGGCCCATTAAATTGTCGTACTTTTATTCTTCCGATTTATCATTTAAAGGTATTACAATATTATATAATTAAAAAATGTAACTAATATCTTTCAACATTTTCCTTCACATTACTAAGCAAGTATTTTAAATTTGCGCTTGTTGGAAAAAAGAGTGTCAAAGCTTCTATCTGTGTGTTTAAACAAATGAAAACTTGGATTCAAAGCAGTTTAACATATATGCAGTCAGATTACTGCATTAACAGGAGCGTTATGAACTCTTAATTCTTTCAAGACTTATCTCGCAAAGACACTTTCCAAGGAATTTAACATAATTACGAGTATGTCTTTCGGGATACAATTTAGAATGTAAAAAATGTAAATCCGAGTTTCCGCTCTAAGAGCTTTTAAGATTTGAATGAGCTCTTTGAATCACAGAAATACAATTGTTTAATACATATAGATATATGTATGTATAAAGGTTTATGTATATATGTATTTATATGTATATATGCACGTGTATAGATGTATGTAAATGTATATAAGTATGAATATAAATGTATATACATATATGCAGTGGTGGAATTAAAACAAATTAACAACAGATTCTATGTCCTAATCAGTGGTGGGCTTCAGCCGGTTCGCACCGGTTCTGTAGAACTAATACCTACATTAGAAATCGGTACTACAGAACCGGTGCGAACCGGCTGAATCCCACCACTGCATATGCATGTTGTAGCGTCACGACAAGTAGGTAAGGCGATTCTCTCTGAGGCGTTGCTAAAAATTACTACCATGGGATCCATAACAAAGAAAGACATAGTTCTAATTAACAAACGAAGGCCAAATTTTTAAAACAAAAACTCAACAATTTATTAACAAAAAAAATTAACATTTAAACACTGCAACATATTCAATTAAAATCCCGTGCAGATTCATAACGTACGGAGCCTAAAACACACATCCGCACAGGCCGCGTTCTCTAGCGTCTCTCCCTCCCAGCGAGGTGGTCGGCAAGCGTTGGTGTCAGTCTCTTCGTAGACGCCGAACTTTATTACCTTGCAGAAACGTTAGGATGACAGCTTTACTGGCTGCATCTGTGGGAAAAACATTTTTTAATCCCCCCACGTGTTCCGAACTGGTGGAACCGAGCAACACATTCCTTGAAAAATACGCAGCTGTGTTTCAAGCTCTTGTGGGGTCTCGGGAAAAAAATAAGACCATATTTCCAGTAGGCTACAATGTATATCCCTTACAGCCCGTGTCTTCAAACTTCAGGCTGGTATTCTAAAACCTGCACTTTCGCCCCCTACACTTTCGCAGACCTACACTTTAGCACGGTAGTGTGAACAAGTGTCATTTCGAAAGACTTTCCTTTAAACCTCTGTACCATAAAGTGTATACTAATTTTGTTCGCTGATATTTTGTTCTCGTGTTATTCTATTTTCTTCTGAAAAGCCGATAGTAAAGTTTTAACTTTTACCTGTCTTGAAATTATACAGATTCCTCATAGCTATAAAGATTGCGCGAGTCCACAGTGTCGAGCAAGTTAATAACTTTCTTTATTTCGTCTTAGGGCATTGAAAAGATATTTCTTCCTCATATTTGTGTTTCTTTGTCTTCTTTATAGAGCAGACATCCGGTGTCAGGTTATTCCGATGGCCCAATTGTATTACTTGATTAGGACTTTCAATGTCTTTTCGTTTCAGGAATAAGTAACTTATCTGTCATTTTTTGATATAATTATGTTGAATAATAAGTTTTTTCATAAAAATATATGTTACTAGACGTAGAGCAAAAAGAAAAGTACAGAGTAAGTGCCGATGCAACTTAAAATAACTTCCTACACGAGCACGTGCACACGCGCAAAGGCTTTCATTATAATCACAATATTTAAACTTAAAATAAGTTTCCAACGTTTAAATTATTTTCTTTGTGTGAAAGAGGCTCAATTCCCACATCTTTAAAGGCAATTTATGTAGCACATTAACTTCTATTACCATTTTACAGATCCTAATTAAGGCAAAATTAGTCTGCTAGCTGCTAACATTCATCTTATAAACAGTTGCTTAATCCCTCAAGTAATTCAACCTGTTATATATTTTCCAGTTTAGTACCCAATTTGAGGAACTTATAAACCTTCGTTCCATTTACGTTCCATACATCCATTTGTGCGAGTTGTAATAAATATAGAGGAAAAGTGTAAATGAGACAGATTTATACATTGGTTCTCTCAGAGGTATGAGCATCAGGGATGTTTTGCCCATTCTCCCCATAGTATATTCAATGAATTATCAGTAGGCAACATCTCTATTTCATCTTTTGAAGATTCTGCATACCTCTAGGATCTGTAAGCCATTTTAACGAAAATTCGGCCGTTTTTGGTCATAATGCGAAACAGCGACAAAGGTAAAAGAGAACCAATTGGTCTATGTTATGCATCAAGGACCAATTGGAGCCGAATTATTCCAAACTACACTGAAACTGAGAAAATTGAGTTTTAATAAAGCATTACAATAAACATTTCTGTTGCTGATGGTGGGTTCTCCAGTTAATAAAAAGAATCTTATTTAGCCTATACCAGAGGTACTCAACCTGTTGGTCCTATGAGAGTCGGAACGTGTTTTCTTTGGGGGTCGCTACGGTTTTATTCAATTAAAATACCTCTTTTTCAAATTTCCCGAAAAAAAGGGGGAATATTTATTTACTATTAGCTGAATACTCGTTCTTAGCTATGGAGTACACTCGAATTAAATATAACGGTCAATGTATGCAATTAATGTAAAAAAACAACAAAAAATATATTTATGAAAAATCGTAACGGATATTTTTATAGACAAAATAATGTAGAAGAAAATATTCAAATGAAATATAACGGTCAATGTTTGCAATTAGTTTGTATGTTTAAAATCCATAAAACATACTAATTTGAATTAAATTCTTTAAAAACTTCCATCTCGTTTAGTCTAGTGGTTAAATTTTACCCTTTCCTGTATTTTAATATTTTTTTGTCAATTTATTCCGCTGTTATGCACATGACAAAAAATTAATTTAGAGTATCATAAAAAGAAAATAAACCACGTAATCAGTATTTAGTAAATTAAATTCTAAAAATTAATCTTTAAAAATTCGACAAAAATCAGAAAAGATTTCATTTTAAAATAATTTTCGTGGTCTTTCTTGTGATATAAATTTTATAACCCTCAGATTATTATTTTAAATGCAAACTTAAAAAAAGTTACAAAAGCGGCTTAAAAATTTAATTTTTAAAAAAATCTAAGAAGGATTTTTCAAAAATAGTTCTTAGTGCACCCCTACACTATATGAAGAATCGCCATGCAAAATTTCAGCCCTTTAGGTCCAGCGGTTTGTTCTGTGCGTTATCTGTCATCTGTCAGTCAATCAGTCAGTCAGTCACGGAACTGTTTTATATATATGGATGAAACTGTACGGCAATGGTGTTTTTAAAAGGAAAATGTCTCATTCAAAGCACTGACTCAATTTGTTAGAGAAATTTATCGCTTTCATTTGGTGGTAAATGAAAATCGCGGTTACTTACTACGTACAGTACACAAATTCTGAACGTCAGTTTGTCTTTCAGACTATGCTGTCACTTTTGGCATTAATATTTTAGTTTCCCCAGCGGAATAAAGAAATTTCCTTTCGGTAAGAGTTTTTCTATTTTTACTGTTATATAATTCTGAATCCATATGGTAGGTGCATTATTTTTCTTGAGGTTTAGTTTTTGATTTTAACCATCGTTAACTGAGAGATGAAAAGTTCTTAATGTTCTCGATTTCTTACAAATTTCTTACTAATTTCATTTTTGATAAAATAAACCTTTAGTTGGAATCAAATTATGAAAAATGTATTTTAATGTTTTTTCTTTATGTCTTGAGAGGCGTTTTAAAGGAAAATATACAGCGTGGGAAGAGAAGACCGCAGGATACGTGGAAACAATTGAAAGGAGTCACGACTCGAAAACGGGGGGGGGGGACAATGGTCTAGACTAGTAATTCCCCCCCCCCCCAAATAATTAATATGTGGTGAATCTAACTATTTAACTACCTATTTAACTTTTAAATTTTTCTGGGTTGGTTCTTTCTTGCTAAACTCTCAAATTGTGTGTATATTCACCAAAATAAGTTTAATTATTTAACTAGTTTTTATTAAATAAATCAGCAGATTTAATATGCATCACAATTCAATGAAGTAAATAAATTCTAATTGTAACACTTTGCTAACTGTCACACGTAGATATGAAAATTCCAAGATGATGCGAACAAGTTTTTCTTATGTAATGACAAATTCCATGTATTTGCCTTCATGATTCAGCTCTAGCGTATTGAGTCAAGCAGTAGACTTCTTTTTATATCACCATACACAGATACTTTTAAAGAGAATAAATAAAGAGTTTTCCTGAATTCAATCAGGATTTTTATCACCCATTAAATGAAATTCCCTCTCCAAAGTTATTCGACTCTTAAGCAATCTGGAAGCATTTTTCAGATAAATAAGTAAAAGCGCTAACCCGCTTTCTTTAAACGAAATGATTTTTTCTAATAAAAATGAAGAACATCTGAGACGAGAAACAGAGGAACAAGTTCCCATACCTTTCTTCGAATGTAGTCACGTTTTGATAGTTACGGTATTTACCTTATTAAAATGCAAGTCAATAACGTTTTTTCCCCGTTGCAGACCTCCGCTGTAATCATACGAACAAACGTGAACAAATGCTATTATTTAGGAGTGAACCGGATTGTTTTTATTGCGGAAATGGCATTCATGCTGGCGCCGCAAGAAATTTGAAAGCCGTCTGAGTGTTCTTTAGTGCGACTTAATAATGTTAAATGGGTATGGGAATAGCTCGTGTTTTAATTATTTGAGCACAGTAATTATTAAAGGGTACTTGAAGCGGAAAAATTATACCGTTTCCACTGACAAATGTATATATTAATTGGCTTGGACTATCATTTAGAGAACTGAGAATGTTTTAATGAGTATTTATTTTCTCTTGGGATAATAAGAGCTTTTACTCATACATAATGCTATATAAAGCATTGATTCTTAAACTTTTTTTGTGTTGTGGATCCCCAATGACAGTCTGGTGAAAGCTATGGACCCACTCCTTCCGATAATTAATGCTCGTATAACAATCGTTTCAAACAAAAAGTTTGGAAATACACTAAAGCAACAAATAGTTTAAAAAAATATAATTATATTCGATTATACTCGTAGTCTAGAGTGGGAAGGATAAGCATAAAATAAAATACAGAGGATTGAAAAAGATATCAATATACTGTTACAAAAACAAATTTGGGATTTAATAATTTATTTATACTTTACTGACGCACAATTTACCCAATTACCACTGCACATCCGTACTTCTGATTTAATTCGAAGTAAAAGGCTACTACGTGGTTTCTTTTAGTTTTCAAATTTAGCATATGCATCCATTGTAATTTTAAATAAAAAGTCTTGAAATTTGTGTTTTGCCGCATGAGCGACTTTCTGGACTAGAATTCTCCACCAAGTCTGAGGATCACTGAAATTTATTCACGGAGCCCTGAGGGGTCCATCGACCACAAGTTAAAAAGCCCTGCTATTAAGTTCAGTGCTTTCTTATTTATAATATTATTTTGATTTTGTGTAGTTACTGCATACTTTGAAACTACTCGATAACAGTTTCATTTCACTCAAGAAACAAACTTTTCACGACTGTTTTATACAATATTAAGACCATTCCAAATAACAAAGCTGTTAAATGCGTGTATTCGTGACGAACGGTGCGAAATTTGTAAACTCTGCTTTCCACATTCGCGAGAAAATCACGTGCGTATCAAAATCTGCTGATCCATTGTATTCTAGATCAACCAACTAAGATGAAAACACTGGATTTAGCTGTTTTCAAATAAAAAACCCATTTTAAATTTAATTTCGTATTTTCTGAAGGCATAATGATTTTTATACTGTTGACATACCAATTTTATGTATGTATGTATATATATATATATATATATATATATATATATATATATATATATATATATATATATATATATATATATATATATATATATATATACATATATGTATATACATATATATATGTAATATGTATGTATGCATGTATATATATCTATATATCTATATGTATATATATATACATATGTGTATATATATATATATATATATATATATATATATATATATATACATATATGTATATACATATATATATGTAATATGTATGTATGCATATATATATATCTATATATCTATATGTATATATATATACATATGTGTATATATATATATATATATATATATATATATATATATATATATATATATATATATATATTCCCTTTTCCTGCCGATCCGATATTTTATATTAAAAATATATATAAGATGGCGTCTCATAAGTTGACTTCACTAATCTCCAATCCACTTGTTGAGTTATGGATTTTACGTTTAGTTATTTTCTTATCACAGATTAGCATACTTACATATTTTAAGTAGCTTCTCTGTACATGGGTAAAGATCTTTAAATGTAACACGAGAGTTTAAAAAAATTGCATTTTAAGTCATTTTTTTTATATATAAAATCAATTTTATGTATAGTTATAAATGTCAATAATCTATTGCCCTTTATAAAATTAACTACTGCAAAATTTGAAATTTTAAAACTATGGGCTTTTTATTTCAACGTCAACGTGCTAAAATAAGAATTAGTTAATCTGTGAATACCAAATAAAAGAGAAAATTTCGTATGCTTTTGACATGGGAATGAATTACACGTGAGATCAACTAATGCAAAGCCTTTATATACAGAAACCAGTCAATTTAATCTACCAGTCAATTTGACCAGTGCGTAAATATAGGTCCCACATAGAAAATATTCCAATGTGCTGCAACAGTAAATTTTCTAAAGTAAAATTATTATAATATTTTAGTGTATTGTGGTTTTCTACTGCATACATTACAGTTAGCTATTAAAAACTTAAATAATTATAAACTACTATTTTTAAGTAGTTACTAACAGCCGTAATAGGTATTACTAGTAGTATTACTATTTACTGTTAGTTACAACTATAAACTTAAATAACAACTATATTTCAGTAAGCTGTGAAACTTCAAAATATTTTCTATTTAATTATAGATAGCAAACTTCAAATAAGCAAAAGTTCAGGCTCGACAGAGCTAATATTTTTCCTCCTGTCTGTTTATATGACGTCTTTCAACGTATCTTTTAATAATATAAAATGTACTTCTTTACAAATCAAAATAAACTGCGTATATGAATCACGGCAAATAATACACATATACAAAGGTATTAAAATATATCTTATGTAACAGATGTAATAGAAGTGTACAGTTTTCAGCATACTACATTAATATATGCATGTATATGCTTTATTAAACACTTATATATGAGATGAGCGTTTTAATGATTATTAGAAAATAACTTACGTACATTGGTGAGTACTAAAACATGTTTCACTATTACAATGACTGTCTGTGTGGTTCGATTATGAGATAAACAGGGCAAATTGAGAATTCAGATGTGGTGTATCGTGTTTTATATAAGCCTTCGCATGCCATACCTCGCATTTTTCTTTCTGAGATATACATTTTACAAAAAGAAAAATATGTCCTCCTAATGTGTCACGCGTAGGGTTATTTTTCTGAAAAAACAGCAGTTTTGAGTAAAATGACGACTCTTTTTTTAGATAGTAGCAATATAATATATAATAAATCTAAAGATCTTTAGTTTTAGCTTTAGTTTTGTCTTAGCTTTACCCAAGGCTGATGAACACGAGCGGAGTTAGTTGATTATATGTTTTTGGGTGTTGATTTACCTACTACATGTTTTTTTGGATGTGGATTCACCTACTTTTAACAAACTTTTCAAACACATTTTAAATATTCTGGTTAGAAAATTATATTTAAAAAAAATCAAATATTACATGGTTCTTTGGGTGCCGATTCACCTATTGTATGAGGCGGTGAAAGGCAAAGTGGTCTAAGTCAAGTTAGAGTCATTTTGAGAAATAATGTGTTTTACTGCAAAAAATACAAAAATTTCCACCAAAAATTGAACAAATTATAATTAATAATAATTATTATAATATTGTAAATAATAATTATTTGAAATTTCACTATAAATCGAACATGGAGATTACATTTTTGCCCTCAGGTAAAAAAAAAGTTGAAAATGGGACTTACACCACTTTGACTTTTACCGCCTCATATGTTTTTGGGTGTTAATTCAAATACTATATATTTTGGGTGTTAATTTAACACTATATATGAGTTTCTTTAGCGCAGGGATTCGCCTAGTTCGCAAATGCTAAGCTGCAATATACATGCTGTTATAACGCACGAAAACACTTGTCAATTTTGTTATATATATATATATATATATATATATATATATATATATATATATATATATATATATATATGTGTGTGTGTGTGTGTGTGTGTGTGTATGCATGTGTATATGTATAACCTGATGCATCGACTAACATTTGAAATATTTTACAAATTTCATTACATGTAAAATAATGAGACTGTTAATACATGTACTAATAATCGTATCAAATCAAATCAAATATAAATCAACTCGCGTACACGCATCTACACAAACGTTACATCATACCTTCTAAATTACATACATTTGTGCATGGCGTATACATTTATAACTGGATCTGTTAATATATCATATGCATTGTTCTTCTGTGCTCTCCATATTTATATATAAACTTATAAACAGATATTAAAATAAATACACATGTATTTAACGTTTTACTTTATTTTACTTTGCGAGACATAAATAATTAAAAAGTGAAAACAAACTTCCAAACGCATTTTAAATATTCATTAACGTTTTCTGGCAAGAGAATGATTTTTAAAAAATGTCATTAAAAGTAAGCTTTTTTAAATTAAAATGAATTTGAAATCTAAATTCGTTAAGGGATCGGTTTCTGGTTTTGGATGGCTAATGCTGAGAAATTTTGGCAAATTTATTCTTTTGTGAAATACATGAAATTATAAGAGCTGCCAAAAAGAAATTAGGAGAAAAGGACCCTATTTTTATTATAATGTGAATTTATTCCTTCTTGCTTTTTGAATTCAGTTGGAACTACTGAAAGAAAAAAAATCTGCGAAACGCACAAAATGGGCGCATTAACCTTAAAATATATGCAAATGGAATTAAAATTCTCCCGAATACCTCAAATGTATTCTTTCCCTAAAAGTCCTTTATCAAGAACGCAAAATTCGAAATCGATATGATATTTTCTTTTTTCTTAAACGGCTACCTTTTAATTCAATGAAAATTTCTTTCAGCTATTTGTTATTCGGTTTTTTTTTCATTTAAAAAAAAAATTCCTTTAAAATTCAGTGGTATATCTCGCCTGCCCCCTCTCTTTTCTTGTACATCGGAAGGGTAAACTCGGAAGGTAGAATTCCTCCAGGATTAAAAGGTGCTCTCGAAATTAAATTTAGTTTGAAAACAAACTTTTCTTTCTTTCGATTATTAGATTAAAAAAAATATACAGTAAAGAATCAAAGTGTAGCGTCGCATTTCTGTTCTATCAAATAAGTGTCCGGAATGAAATGAGTTATGATACTTTTGTAAACAATAAGTTTTCTGAAGGGATTATTCTTCAGCCTAAAATATGATCAAACTTACTCCATTTTGTTTCTTTTTTTAGCACAATGAAACTTCTCTATGGTGATCACCATTATTGATTCCGGATAAAAGAGGTTGGTTTAAGGGGTGGCAGTACCCTAACACTGGCTATATGCAGTCTTTAACCGGTTCTGGAAAAAATATGGCCATTTAGAGAGGTGGCCGGCTAGAGGAGTTTTATTGCAGTCGATATCCCAAATCTCGACGCGATCCGTTGTTAAAGCTACCATTTATATATCATATTCCATCATGCTGCAAATGGCTTACAAGAATACTAGATTTAAAGTTCTGGACCTCTTTATGAAAATTTATTAATTTTCCTAAAGAGGTCCAGTACTTTATGAAAATTAGTGGACCACTTTAATACTTTACTAAATGACTTTAATACTTTACTTTTTAATTACTTTACTAAATATCAGCACATACAATGGCAATGTGAATAAATTTACTAAATATCTTTCTTTTGCCGAAAGGTATACAGCATTAAAGGACTCCAAATTATGTTTTTGTATTCCCTAACTCTCTAAAGGTTCATAAATTCAATATAATCGGGAAAAATCACAGATAGAGATTTAGGATAAATAACAGTCTTCGAGTTATAAACTTCTCTAAATACCAAGCTATCATGACAGAATAAATTTCTCTACGCTCTGGTAGTCAAATTTATAGTGCTAGATTATTGCTGCAACTATTTGGTTACAAATGGCTTCTGTTGCCTTTGATAAAAAGTCTGTTGGTTTAAAGGCACAGTAAACAGATCTAAAGCAATTATGCGTTATGATATGAATGCGGCATTTGAGTGTCTTTGATCTTGCTGCTGTAAAACAAAGAAAAATTCAATAAGTAAAAAAAAATGTTCTATAAAATTCAAATTTAATTCATTATCTAGCTATTTGCACACTTCTTTTTTTTAAATCAATATGCGCGTTTATATATATATATATATATATATATATATATATATATATATATATATATATATATATAGTGTAATATGTGTTTGTCTATATGTGTATGTGAGTATACGTGTATGTATGTGTGTTTTATATTTGTTATAATGTAGTAAATTGCTATGATATCATCAACAATTCTTCTAACATTTGAATTAAAATGAATTTTATCAAGAGAGAAAGTTCCTTCCTAACTCTTTTATTAATTACTGAAGGAAAACTAATGTGCTAAAATCAGGATCTAAAACATTTTTTTCGTGGAGGGGAACCTCACTTTTTCGAAATGTCCAAACTTCTTATGTGATACACTCTTGAAACTCGTAAAATGAGTTTGATGATGCAAGTTCCTTGGTTTACCGTTACACGTTTTATCAAATAGAATCATTCCAGCACATCTCGATATGAATGAGATATTGCGGTTGATAAGATTGATGAAAAAGCACAATAGGACCGTCAAAAAATTATAGTGTTCCTTAGTCCCTTAACAATGAAATGCTTATCTACAATCTCGATGAGGTACCGATGGCCTTTACACTATATTAATGACTTCCTGAGTGTATTAACGAGGTGTATTGGCAGATGCAAGTATTGGTTGTGAATCCAATACCAAAAGTATTTGTGAGGTGAGTGCACACTTGATATTATGATTCAAGTCATACAGGAATGCTTATCATTTGAGACTGAAGTATATATATACATATATGTATATATATATATATATATATATATATATATATATATATATATATATATATATATATATATATATATATATATGTATATATATATTATATATATATATATATATATATATATATATATATATATATATATATACATATATATATATATATATATATATATATATATATATATATATATATATATATATATATATATATGTATATATATATATATATATATATATATATATATATATATATATATATATATATATTATATATATATATATATATATATATATATATATATTATATATATATATATATATATATATATATATATATATATATATATATATATATATATATATATATATATATATATATATATATATATCTATATACAGTGGTTCCTCGGTACTCGTCGTTAATTGGTTCTAGAAGGCACGATTATTACAGAACAAATTTTTTCCATAAAGGGTAATGTAAATCGAATTAATTCGTTCCTGAAACCATAAATTTCACATTTCATTAGGCAATTTATAAATTGATGGCGTTACTTTTTTACACAAAAATCTTTAAATTAGACCGACATAATTTAAAACAATAATTAGATAAAATTAAATAAAATTTATCATCCCACAGTACCGATTTCGACGAGTAACAAGGTATGACTGAATGTATATATATATATATATATATATATATATATACACACATACACAGACACACAAATTAATCATACATATACCAATTTTGACGAACTCTTTAGAAATGTTTGAGTTCTAGTTCCTGTTCTAGTTTCATAGATTATGTAATCATAGTGTGAAACAATATTGATATTTAAGTAGTCATATTATACTTAATAAGTAGTCACATTATAAAATGATATAAAGAAGATTTATTATATAATTCCTTAAAAGTATTAGATATGTTGTATCATATGATGCTATTAGTCATGCCCATATTAAAGATTAAAGAAAGCAAATTTATTGACTTTTTACTTAGGTCTTTATTTGACCTCTACAACAATACAGCCTTACATTAACTAAAAAAAATCTCATCCCTGCAGTTTAAATCCCAACCATCAAAGAATACAGAGATTTCCGAAGCAATCAATAAGAACGTTCTTCCACATACGTAAAAGTAAATTGCTGCCTGCTTCGGGAAAGGAAATGAGCGAACGCATTGTTTAAAATTCGGCTCAAAGTGACCGCTTTCGTTTCCAAAACCAGATAGATGAGGGGAGTAGAGAGGAGGGGGTGGGTCTCTGTGAAGCTCGGTTCTGTTGTCTGCTAAAGTTTGAAGACTTAAAGTTTTTTATCGGATATGACATCAAATGGCCGGAGGATTCAAAAACATAAAAGTACAGCGACACATTCATATACTAGAAACGTCAGAGATAGAAAAAATTCGCAAGTATGAAATAAAATAAAATCGTTGACTTGACAATATGCCAAATATTTGTTATAAATGCCATAGAGTTTTTGATTTAATTAGAGGATTATATTAGAATTATTTTAAAAAAACCATTAATCATGTATGAAGGAAGGCAGAAAAGAAAAAAAATACTTTAAAATATGCTAAAACACATTTTTTCTTAAAGATAAGTCTGCTCTCTAAAGAATTATCTTAAAGTTTGACTTTCGGAAAATGTTTACCCTATAGATTGGAAGTCAATTTTGTGGTTCTGAGAAAAAGATTGTGACAAAAAGAGAATGGTCATATAAAGCTCATACAACTCATAGAGCGATAATATAATTAAAAGAAATAAATGAACTATAAAAACCCACCGCGTTGTCAATGATTAAATTCATTATATTTTTCTTCCTCTGGGGAACGTCAACAAGGCATTATAATATAACTTTTTTCTCCCTTCTCTGTTAAATGTCGCCAAGGCATTGCTATGTTGCTTGTTCTTTTCCTACCAGTATTAATTTCGTGAGGGAATCGCTATCTAACTAGTATGGAGAACTTGAAAAAGGCGGAAATGCTAATCTGTCAAAGGGATAACAATGGCACTTTAAAACAATTATAATAATAAATGCAAATAAAACATTGCTTTTTAAAATTTAGCTATTGTTAAATTTCTAACATCTCAATTAACGTTTTAATATTGACATTAATTAGTAAGGCTTCTACATAATTCATTTTTACGGTATTACTGAAAATCTTCATTTAAGATGCTATACATAATGGGTCTATTGCGTTTTTTCAGGCGTGAAGTCATTTATTGCTTTGGGGTGTCTGAGGTTATCGGAATTTTCTCAGTTTGATCAATATTGTAATTAGATTTTTCCGTACCGTACCATACACATTGTACACATTGTAATATACACATTGAACACACCAGGTCCACACACACTCACACACACTCATACACACACACAGATATATATATATATATATATATATATATATATATATATATATATATATATATGCGTGTGTGTGTGTGTGTGTGTAAGTAAGTGTAAGTAAAATATTGAAGTCGCATTGTATCGACAAATTTTAACATTGTAAACCCACTTTTATTAATCTACGTTATAATTAAATTCATCGTAGTCTAGGCCGAATATGGGCACGTTAAATCCGTAGACCGGAAAGTCCTTCTCTTATGTCATTCGATGGGGAAGGTACGATCCCCTGAGATGTCGTCCCCTGCGGGTGCTTGGTCAAAATTATGGTAGCACCTGGCCAAGACAGACTCCGACCCGTATGGTATTATTATAACTGGAGCCGCACTACTCAGCTCGAAGCTTGTATGAACCTGAGCTGGGAATTCCAGCCAGGGGGCAATAGGAACAACAGCAGTATAATTAAATTCAAAACAGAATAGATAGTAATATTATAGAGGCTGAATTCATCAATTTTATAATTTTCAAGTTCACTGGTTTTATACTTTTCATTCTTATACTATTGCCTACTTATTTTATTCTAGACTATTCCCATTTGATGCCACGTACAGAAAATGTGCTAAACCATCAGGGGGAATTAATATTCTCTCTCATGCATAGATATACTGCCCGATTATGGAAAAGCATGTATCTTCATCTTCGTCCTGCACAGTGTTAAGATAAACCCCAAAAGGTTTCAGCTATTACACATTTCACTTAAAAGCTTCATCTGAAAATCAAAACCTAATTTTTTGCTTCTTTCCCCCCCCCCCTCTGGCCTTACTCAATACTGAGTTCGTATTTCTTTTTATACTCCTTATACTTCTGATTTTTTATACTGCTCATATTCAGAATTACGGATCATAGAGAAAATATTAACTGCAAGATCCTCCATGTATTTAAAAAGGTTTCTTGATTAATTCAAACGCTTGGAAACGCACCTACCCTAAAATGTAAGAAATATCTAAAAGACGCAAAAATCAATAAAATTCTGGGTTTTTTTTTACTCGGCAAGATTTTTTTTTGTGCAGTCTTTTAGTATTTATTAAAATTTTCTTGTCATTCTGTGACACGGACTGCTGCCGTGTTATTAACTTTTGTTGTTTTTCCCAGATAAATTCGTTTACTTCAGTCCTGTCTCATGAATGTGCCCTTTGAATTGTTTACATTTCTCGTCAGGATTTTATTTCTTCATTAGTTTATTTCTTCTTTTTTTGTGATACGTTTCTTTCTGGGGCTTATTTAATCTTACGGTACACGGTGAAAGTGTATCATTAATGAAACTAGAGTATTAAGATTTTTTTCAGAGTATGGTACTATTTTTCTTTAAAGGATATATTTTAACGTTCATATATAAGAATCATTGATGAGAATTGAGTATATGTATAAACTTTTAAAAGATTTTATGAATAAGAAAAAAATGGAATTTTTTATAACGACACACTATTTTAATCTTATAATACATATCTTGGGATTTGCTTGCATTACAGGAACTTTAAAAAGATTGAATTATGTTGTGTGAGAAACTTCTGGCCGGTCGGAAACCTATTGACATCATTGAGATGAATTTGACATTGGATTAGATGTACAGAAGACTAACCAAGGAAAAACCCTGATATGGGAAAGAAGGTAGATATGAAAAAACCTGAAACTTTAGCCTCATTTATTGGACTGATAGTAACGTTAAGGTATAAGTGAAAATTTCGTAAAATTGTAATAAAAAATATGCCTTAATGATTATAATGGGCCGTCGTAGATGCCAAAGGTTACAGAATCAGATATTAGCAGCATAAAACAACCATTTGTGCGTAAAAACTAGTGTTTTGGGATAAGTGGCACACCAAGGATTTTTCTTGGGGGGGGGGGGCTAGATGAACAGATAAAGATATTTATAATGCATGGATGGGGGGCCTAGATGGACGGATAAAAATATTTATAATACAAAATCAATATTCATAATGCAATATCTATTTCTTTGGGGGATCCATGGCCCCTTGAACCCTCCTCCCTGAATGCGCTACTGTTTGGGATACTGTTTGAATAGAAGAGTATTATAATGATGAACTAAACTGTCAACAACAATGCAAAAGTCCTCTTTTCTCTGTCAAGCTAGAATATCGGTAATTATGACAGTAGAGCTGCAGGAAATGCTTGACTGGAATGGAAATGATATGCATAACTGGAAGATAATATATTGACGCATTAAATTTATATTCATTTGGATTTATAAAATTCTTTAATAGCCCACAAAATCATGACAGACTTTTCTCTAACCTTCATGTAATTCTTTCCCCTTTTTCAGTATTCTGCGCATGACTGAACTCTGCATTTCAGTTTTTTTGGTATTTTGAAAATAGAAATAATAGTTTATAATAATTTCCCTCTTTTTACTTCTACAGTAATATCCCTAATTCCTTTTTTTTCTATTTTAATTGTTTGAAATAAATCTCTGACAAACGCAAGGTAAAAATCGATAGCTGGGATTTTTAACTTCAACTGCATTATATTTTTTACCTTTCTTTTTTTGCGTGTTTTATGTCTTGAGAGAGAAAAAAAATATCAAAGTATGCAATTTAAGTGAAGAAAAAACGGAAATCGTGGTATTCGTTTAAAATTAATTACTGTAGTTAATTGTTAAAAAGGATATTAATGAATTTCGATGTAATTAAGATCTTTCATGCATTTTAATGGATATACAAGTATTAATTAGAGATTCTAAAAATATGATTTGGTATCTTATGCTGTGGAAACTTTTTTTACTTGTCATAGCCAATGAAAAATATTTGCCTTTCAAAAGGAAAAGACAGAGCGTATCGAACATATGTATTTAAAAATTGAAATGAAATACGAATTATTAAAAGTGGGTGTATAATTATCTGTGTAAACCTACATTTAAATGAGTACATACAGTCGAGTTAACTAATGATGCATTTATGAAACTCACCGGAAATTTTCATTTTCATTCCATAGTGAATATTTTAAATAAATGAATCTATGTATTAACGGAAGACTATAATTTCTTCCGCGGATAGATTGAATTACTTGATATGATACGTAATTAATTTGAAAGATATTCAGAAGCATCTATTAAATTTGCCTGATTTTGAATTCGTTGTTAAAATTCTCTTCGTCTTTTTTTAATAGATTGCTTTTATTGTTCTGGAGGTAAACTGAAAAGTGTTGAAATAACATACAGTATATCTAAATTAAAAATAAATTTTTAGACTTGCATATAAGATTTAAAATTACTTTTTTTCCCTAACGTATAAAATGGATATAAAATTGGCAAATAAAAGGTTAAATTTAAGAAACCTGGTTCTTCATAAAACTATTTTGCTCATGAGCACATCTAAATATTTGAAAGTCGTGTGTCAGCAATATTTTCTAATAATTTAGGCCTCTGGAAAATTATACGCGTATTCGAGTTCTTATTAATATCCTAACATGGTACATATAGTTGACATATAACCCTAAAAGTGATGTATTATAATGATAAACATCTTGGACTGGTAATAAGATTAGGTCTTGCTGCAATGTCCCCAGTTTCTTCTATTACCTGTCAATAAACTTACACAGGAAGCCGGCTGTTAAAGTGTACACGATTAGGAACTGTACACTGAGAAGGCTCGTACCTTTAATGATTTCCTGATTGGAAAAATAGAACATGAAACAAGTGCCAACAGCTTTGAAAGCAGGTTCATGAGTATGGTTCATAATCGTTGTAATGGTGTCAGTTTATAGAATTGTCACCTGTGAACTTCAGTTCGCCCAAATAGATAAGAAGTTTTTGTTTGAACTCTCACTGTAAATGTATATGACTTCTTATATCCATTTTCAGACGATGTTTACCAATTAGTGACGTCGAGCGAAGGAACTATACAAAGGTAAAATATAACTTAAAAAGTCTTTCCCCTCTTATCTTTCAAATAGAATTTACAAATATAGATATATTTTAAGTAATTTTAGTTGTAGGAAGTTTTCGCTTATAAATCGAATTAAAAAAGGAACGCATTATTTGAATAGTGGTCCAACTCCATTAAAAAAATAGAGTTAGCCCCAATTTCATGTTCATACAAGTCATTTCTATCTTATTTTTAAACTGACACACCTCCAGCTTATTTCTGCTGCCAACAGAGGGCATTACAAATTGGACTTCAACAGTCATTTCTCAGAACTCCTTTGACTCTGTATCTCAAAATGAACAATAATGGAGTTGGACCACTACTTAAATAAGACCTTCAAATAATCACCTACATTTTGTTATTTTATATAGTCTTTCGTATAAGCATCGAAGTCAGCCCATATCTTTGGGTCCCAGTTTCTCATCCACCTTATTCCCTCTCTGGACTATCTTGATGGAACCTTTTCCTTTGTTCTTGTGAAATAGCTTCTTAGTTTTCCATGAGGCAGGAATGCTTGAGAGATATTTCAGTTCACTGTCGATTGTACTGGCCTTATTGGTACGAATATATACGACAATAGCTCCCGCTGCCTAATGCTTACTCCATACCAACGGCGACAGCAACGAAAGACAGACACATTTTGCCATCTGTCTCTGTAGCTGTCATAAAAGCCTTCACACAACTAGGAGATGGGAAGAATAGGCAACTTATTTGCACATGCGCATGATCTTCTCTTTCTATTTTGATTGGCTGTCGAGCATAGCGGCAGAGACAAAAGATGAACTTTTTCCAACTTGAAACCCCAGATACGAACCGGGACGAACCGGGGGTGTGCAAATTGGTTTGTAATATGCATGCGCAACAACGAGGATACATGATTTTCGTCTCCGTCGCCGTTGGTGTGGAGTAAGCATTAGACCTCCGCCCAAACAGTTGCATGGTCGAATTTTATTGAAATAAACATATTTATATGAAAAAATTTCGTTTTTCCTATGGGGAACTGTTGATAACTTTTTTAGTCGTAGCCCTATTCCGCCATTTACGTCTTTCCAAGCCGAGTATAAACATTAGCTATTTACTCCCGATCTATCTGTCCGAATAACACAAAACTTTTTTAATTATCTAAACACATTGCATTAATCATTCGTATGCATAAAAACATCCGAATAGACTAACATTGTTAACGTTTATTTTTTTTTCTTTAAAATAGCAATTTTGCCGTAAAAAACAAGCTATTATTCAAAAATGTTTGCACAAGTTTTAGCTCCGGTTTTGCAGTGAACAGTGTTCAAGTTATAGATAATAACCATCACTTTCATATTGAGAATTTTGTCGCAGGACAGTGTTATTTAGGATCTAGGGCATAGCTGAAATGGTTTATGTTGTACGTGATCTGCAGTTCTTAAGCTAAGTGGTTTCTCCTGTCACCATAAAATAATTTCAGAACACTAAGAGATCAATCTATAAACATATAAATAGATATATTTATACAGTGTCTTAATAACGAAAAATACAAAATACATCTTTTACTTGAAGTTTTCCATTACATTTGACATTTTGCGTTTGAAAAATTGAAAAAATATTTAAATCATAATGGAAATAATTGAAGCAAACTTTTGAAGAAAAAAAAGTTTTTTTTCCCTCATGGTTGAATGTTAAACAGTAAACAAGAAAACCTGATTACTTTCGGCATAAATTTTTCTTTGGGAGTTTGAGATATCTAGTATAATTTAAATATCAAAAATCAATAGCTTTATTTTTGTTCGTCCACAGAACAAGGGATAATGAGATTTAGTGTAATTTAATATTTTGTGAAATATTTGGGAGATTCGCCATGCAAAAAATTATGAACAGGGGTGTTTTTAATTCAAAATACGTAGAAAATAATTTCATATTTTAAGGATGAATGAAATTAAGTTATACGTAGAGAATATTCTAAACGTTTAGTTTTAAAATAAAGGTGTACTGAAATGCTTTGGATTTAATGGAAAATATTACTTAAAGTTTGAAAAATGTCGAAGCTGTTAGGGTTATTCCTTTTATATACTGAGCTTTAATAGTTAGAAGAATAAATTTAATCTTTCTAAGCAAATGGAAGTCGTATATTTATGATAGATCTTAAAGAAGTTATTACATTTACTGTGTATAAACATTGCACATATGCTTTCAAAGGAAAAAAAATAAACTCATATGTATGTAGAAGGAATGAAATTTTTATTTTGTCGTCTGGATTTCAAAAAGAGATTAAATTTCTTACTTTATATTTTTGGAATTTGAAAAATTAATTAAACAATATGCAAAACTTTAACTAGTTTATGCTTTAAATCAATCGATTAAATTTATTCTATTCTTAATAGAAATTAATGAGTTGCAGTCAAAGAATGTTATCGCAGTTTTTCACTTTATTCCGTTTCGTTGGAGAATTCAGGATTAAATAGAAATTACGAATGGACTACAAATGAAAGAAATCGCTAAATAATCTGTTTTTTACGTAATCATTCGTTTTTGTTTGAAAATTGAACCATTTTTGACAAGTTGATTATATTTTATGATATACCTAAGGGTAGTTTAAACCTTAACTGATTTTCGTTCACATCTCCAAATTTGATTTCAGCCCAGACTTCTGAAGTAATAACTCCAACTATGTACTCATATTACGAATTTTTAAGGACGGAAAATCATTTAAAACTTTCCAATTTGAAAAATCAGCTTCAGTCTGGGAAAAGTCTAAAAATATTCGATTGTATTAAAAAAGTATTTTTTCATTCAAGATAGGGTGTCATGTTGATAAAATGCGTTTGAAAATTTGAATATTTTGAACTACATGTAGTGATTAATTTTCAGATTCAATTCCTAACGACACTTACAAAACATTTTAAGATACATAAATGTATTGGGAACCTACTTGTTAGAATTAAAATGGTTTAAAATGACTGCTAACGTATGTTTGAATGCATTCCTATACATCTATATATATGTATATATACACTGAAGTGCCACTGAATTAGGGATAGCAAAGCCTATGGAAATTGTGTAACGCTGCGCATCATGTATGCGCAAGTGAGGGCGCTGTGGTAACTGCATGTATAGCGCATACTGTGGTTGTTCTGAATTAGTTGTTGGAATTGCCAGTATGGGTAAACTGCCTGATTTAGGCGCCTTTGATCGCGGACAAATCGTAGGTGCGCGACGCATGGGCCATACAATTTCCGAAATCGTCAGACAGCTAGGAACTTTCAAGGTCGACAGTGTCAAGATTATACCAAGAATACATGGATGGTGGAAAAAAAAACTAGCGATCGGGCAAACTGCAAAGGACAATTAGCTTTGACAGTGCGTGGTGAGAGACGGATCAGGCGTATTGTACGTAGCCAGCGAAGTCAAACATTAGCTCAAATTACCACCCAGTTTAAAGACGGTGCCAGTCGTACAGTCAGTAAACGGACTGTGCAACGCTCGCTTCACCGTATGGGTTTCGGGAGCCGTCGACCTACGAGAGTACCATTGCTCTATACTCGCCATCGGGCTGCACGTCTTGCCTGGGCAAGAGAGCACAGAGACTGGAGTGTAGAGGACTGGAAACGAGTAGCATGGAGTGATGAGTCTCGATTCCGAGTACTTAACGCCGACGGGAGGCTGAGAATATGGCGCCAGGCTCATGAAGCCATGGATCCTGCATGCCTGGCTGGAACTGTACAAGGACATGGTGGCTCAATCATGGTCTGGGGTGTTTTTTCGTGGCACAGTTTGGGATCTTTGGTGCGTGTACCAACCTCCCTCAATGCAATTCGGTACGTAGAGTTGCTGGGTGATCACCTCCATCCGTTTATGCTGTTCTGTTATCCGCACGGTAATAGAGTTTTCCAGCAAGACAACTGTACCTCTCACAAGTCCCGGTTGGCTACTGGCTGGTTGGATGAGCATTCCTCTGACTTCTCTGTCATGAATTGGCCACCTAGAAGCCCAGACTTAAATCCTATTAAGAATCTTTGGGATGTTTTGGAACAAGGCGTGAAAGGCCATCACACAGCACCAAAGAACCTTACTGAATTATGGACAGCTTTAGCCAATATTTGGCAAGCCATTCCCGTGGAACGTTTCCAGAAACTTGTTGAATCTATGCCTCGTCGTGTGGCAGCCGTTATCAAGGCTATAGGAGGTCCAACTCGTTACTAGGTAGGTATCCCTAATTCGGAGGCACTTCAGTGTATATATATATATATATATATATATATATATATATATATATATATATATATATATATATATATATATATATATATATATACAGTGGAACCTCCCTTAACGGACACTCCAGAATAGCGGACACCTCTAATTTACGGACATTTTTACGAGTCCCAGACATTTTATATAGGACAATCCATGTTATTCCCTCTGAATAGCGGACAGGTATTTTGAAAAATTTTCAATTATTTTCGCAAACATTTCAAAATTATAAACTTTTAACGCCTCAAATGGAAAAATTCCGGACACGTCACAACATATTTTTTAAACAGATTTGTGTTGAAGAAAAATCTGTAAATTCAAATGAAGTAGCAGATTGGATTGGAAAGCTTAAATATTTGTGCAAAGTATATGGTGATAGAGACATTTTCGATGCTGATGCGTCTGGCCTCTTTTGCCGTGTCCTTCCAGACAAGACCTTATGTTTTAAGGGTGGAAAATGTAGTGAAGGAAATTTCAAAAGACCGGCTCACTCTTTTGCTGCGTTGCAACATGCTGGGAGACTTCGAAAGCCCAATTGTTATTGGAAAAGCTAAGAAGCCTAGATGTTTCAAGAACATTGATGTGCAAAAATTTAGTGTTTCATGGAAGTCAAATATGAATGCGTGGATTACCATTGAGATAATGACCGATTGGTTGGTGGAGTTAGACCACAAAATGAAAAAATAAAAGAGAAATATCATTCTGTTCATAGACAATGCTACAGCCAATTTCAGGGAATTATCCCCAGCTTTAAAGTACGATAAAGAAATCTGCTTCTGACACAGATTATCTCCTGCAAATCCAGCGAAGACTTGGCAAAATCGGTATCTGTTTTGGATGCAATTTCCTGGACTACGTCAGCCCTTAAAAAGGTGGAACCTGGGTGCGTTCTAAAATGTTTTATGAAGACGTGATTCTTGAGTACAAGCGAAGTGGCAACTGACAGCACTACCGAAAAATGCAAAAATGAACTTGCGGATCTAGTAGTCAATTTTGATTCAAATGTCAGCGTTGAAGAGGAAGTCAAGATAGACGACGATTTATCCATTGAGGAAGAAAACCTGCGTGTTTACAATTTCATTCATCGGGCCACCACTGAAGCACTGGCCCTTTCTGAGTATGATGATGAGGAATCGCCAATGGAAGACTGCAAAATGAAAGATTATTCGGAAGCACTGAAATACAGCGAACAATCCAAACATTTCTTTCTGAACAACGAAGAATCGGAGAGACTAGCAAAGCTAAATCCTATGAAGATTCACCTTGAAAAACAGGTTTGCTGTGTAAAAAAGAGAAATCAAACTTTGTTAAGATATTTTTTCAGGAGTAGTTAAAATAATTTAGCTACTATACATTGTATTTTGGGATTATTTAATACAAGATAAAATGATTAGCACACAATTAAAAGGAAAAGTAGTAAATAGTTATTCTTTTCTTGCCTAATTAATTTTTCATTTTTAATTAAAATTGCAGCCGTAATTTTCAATCAAATGTCAAACAAAAGAGCAAAAACTTATTTATAAAAATGTTGTCCTCCCCTATAGCGGACACTTCCTAATAACGGACAAAACTTTTGGTCCCGTGACTGTCCGCTTTTCGGAGGTACCACTGTATATATATATATATATGTATGTATACATAAACTTATGATGCTTATTCAACAGGCATGTTTTTCTTGAATTACGTAAAATATTATGCAAGTATTTTTCTTTTCTTCTGTATTCTGGACATGAATTTTATCAGTGGGAGTTGTTGTAAGCAATAAAACAGTCTGTAATGACAGAGAACAAAAGCAGTCGCACAGTAAACAGATAAATATGCTCTCTAGAGGCATATAAAATATTCTTGGAGGACAAGAAGACAAAATTGAGCTCTTGGTATCTGCTGCAACTTTGCCGTTGCCAATAAATTATGGGATGTCACATTTATACGCATATATATATTTTGCGCAGGGCGTATACCTGCTATTACAAATTGAAACTTCCAGAGTAAATTTTATGCTTGATTTTATGTAGATTATTTTGTAGGAATATTTAGAGGTTGATTTTTAATTAAACGGTTGAGAATGTGGTGAAGAGTTTGTTGATTTGAACAAGAGCTCGAAGTTTTTATAGATCTCGAAGATATAAGGGAAAATAATGATCGTAAATTTAGAATTGTAAATAGTATGTGCATAATAATGTAAATCATTACCATACATTCTTCATAATGTCGACTTAGCACGCTCAATTAAAAAAATAAAAGATGAGGTCAAAATATATTAATCAGAAGCTTGTTACTGTTAGCCCTTTATAAATGCAAGCAACACTTTGTGTGGTATCATAAATAAAAATATGAATGACAATGAAATTACATATTTGTGTTTTCTCACTATGCAAATTTCAAATACTAATACTTTGAAAGAGATCCGAAACAATAGAAAATAATACCAGAGTTAATTTATAACACAGAATAAAAATTATTATTACCTTGCATTCAGTAGCAAAATTTATTATTTATTTTATGATATTTTAGGATTTGTTAAAAGAGATAATTAAATTATTAAATTAACAAATAAACTATTTAAAAAATAAAAGATTATGACAATAAGTTCAGATCTACAAATAAAGCTTCAATTTACAGAAAGCTTATAATTACGCTTTGAATAGACTAAAGTTTAGATTACGCTCAGATAGCTTGTAAGGTCTACCTAATAATCGATTAACAATAATCGATCATTATATTTGTATAAATCCAAAGATGCTACGCTAAATGACGCTAGTTATGCTAAATTCAGCATAGATGGTTACTATAAATACCGCGTAGCCAGGTTACGCAGACATTATGGTCTGTTTGGAGCTGTTTATGCGAGTTGCCGTTTTCTATTAGCTAGATCGCTTCAAAACTTACGTGAGTTTTTGCCAATCCGGCATAAAGAGGTTTTTGTGGTCGTAGGAGTAGATTACCGTGCAGCATCGGTGGTTTGACTTTATTGATATTTGTGAGTATTTTTGAACTATATTTCCTTGCATAGTGTTTATACATTTTGTACCAGTATCTACGCAGTACTGTTTTGAACCGCAAGTTATATGCGTCAAGCGAATAATAAACTTTGTTGTATATCTATTAAGTGTCGTTTCTACTTCATTAGAGGGTAACTTCGATGTAAATATATCCTAGTTAGGGTAAATGTTAGTCATCTCTATAAGCTTCAATTTTTGCTCACGTTTAAGATTTTTTCTCTTTTTCTACTGTGTGAATATTACTAAATCAAAAACGTCCTTTAATTTGTTGAAAAATAAATCGAAGACCTTAAACCGATCGAAATAAAAATTAATTACGGTACACGTCTGCAATATTTACCGTTGGTACTGTGGAAACCTTGTACTGATAAACCTAAGTGCTTTAGATATAAATTTAAAATGTTTTACAACACTGTTTTAAAGATTCTTTTTGACGAGAATAAGATATTTTACAGATTTTTTAGATATTTATAATTGTTAGATAGTGTCAGATATTTAATGTTAGTATAAATCTTTCGCACACCTCAGACATAAATGCATTTTAAATTCTTATGCTTAACCCTCAAACCGTCCCACCGGTCATTATGACCGGCAGCGGTAGAACTAAGGAGTGTGGCAGGAGTGGGTAGAGGCGTGAACGCTTGGCTGGCTTTGACATCCTCATTCTGTTCATGGACATCAGGAAGAGCACATCAGGGTTTCACAAATACTCGCCATTTGCCAGTAAGTTGCAATTATGTAAAAGTATGGCGGTCAAAATGACCGGTAGGGATGTTATTGCCACTGAGCAATAACAGGCTTACCGGTCCTGATAGGGATGGTCCTGATGGGGATTATAGTGTTCTGTGCGATTTTTAAAGTATCCTGTGAAGTCTTGACATCACTCTTCTCTACTTCAATCACTGGCGGGATAGTTTTTGGAGCAATTATGCATGAGAAACAGTGTGCAATTCTTTTAAGAGCACTAAGATTTGATGATGTAGATACCAGATCAAAATAAATTAAACAAATTGAATAAATAAGTGTAGATGATTTTTTCCCTTACTATTCATCACTAATATAAATGAATCAAACCTGTGCATAATATCAATATGCAGTTCCATCGTAATAACGCAAAAATAACAGCTTTTAGGCTTGGGGGTCAATTTGACCGATAGTCCTGATAGTGGCAACAAAATCATGGGCCGGTTTAAGGGTTAAATAAATTTGGCCATACCTAATAAATAAAGAATCATAAAATCTTTTGTGATATTTATTAACTTTTTAATTTTCGTTGATGAGATTAACTTACATTATCATCAGTTTCAATGATCAATCAATAGGGGTACGTAAATTTCGCATAAAGAATATCGAAATTTTGCAAAGAAGTTACAATTTATAGAATTTCGCATTTATTCGCAAATATACTCATGGACAAAAAAATTAGCGCACCAAGAAGGAGTAGTCAAAATGAAACGAAATTTTACATACGTAATGACTACTTTGATATAAGTAAATGATAAGAAAATCAAAGAAAAAGGATAATTTATTTCAGAGAAAAAGGCAAAAGAACGGAGGAGTTAATACTCCGTTGGACCCTCTCTAGCGCGAATGCACGATGCGATACGATCGGGCATTGAGTCATACAAGTTCTGTATGATGTCTTGAGACATTTCGTTCCATATTTGCTGTAACCTTGCCTCTAGTTCGTTCAAACTCCTGGGATGCCCAACTCGTCATCCCAAATGATCCCAGATATGCTCGATTGGAGACAAATCTGGGGATCGGGCAGGCCAAGGAAGGGTAGTAACAGTGCGGAGACAGTCTTGTGACACCCTTGCCGTATGAGGCCGAGCATTGTCTTGTTGAAAAATAGCTCCTGGGAGCCGTTGCATGAGTGGCAACACATGTGGTTGCAGGATTTCATGAACATACCGCTGGGCTGTCATGGTGCCACGGAACAATACTAGGGGTGACCGTGTATTGTAGGCAATGGCACCCCATACCATCACACCAGCTGTGGGAGCGATGTGTCGCTGTACAGCAAAGGCAGGATTGAAGCGTTCACCACGGGCTCTCCACACACGAACACGATTGTCATCACTGCCGAGATTGAATCTGGATTCGTCGCTAAAGACGACCTGGTTCCATTCCGCTGCAGTCCAGTTTCCTCGTGCGCGGCAAAACTCCAAACGGAGGAGTCGATGGGTGGCGTCAAGGGCAGCACACGGAATGGGCGCCGCGATACCAACTGTCCGTCAGCCA
Organism: Dolomedes plantarius; assembly: GCA_907164885.2. NCBI lineage: Eukaryota > Metazoa > Arthropoda > Arachnida > Araneae > Dolomedidae > Dolomedes > Dolomedes plantarius. The sequence goes on along the minus strand of OU015493.1, from coordinate 140,800,966 downwards.
GGCGCCTTCGTATGGTTCGAGAAGACACAGAGGCCCCTAGTGAAGGTGCTACCTGTGCCTGGATGGCGGCCGATGAAGCAGTTGGCTGTACGCGTGCATTTCTTACGATGTGGCGGTCTTCTCGACGACTGGTCTGTCGAGGGCGTCCTGAGCCTGGTCTTCGTGTACATGACATCTATCGGGTCCACTGGTCCCAACACCTCCTCACAACACAATCAGAGCGGCCTAATTGACGAGCTACTCGCCTAGCTGATCACCCAGCTTCCATCATCCCGACGATTCTCTCCCTCTCAAACTGCGACAACTGCTTATATTGTCTTCGAACACGGCGTAATAGCATGTCTATCTCAGCTCTTCCTTTGTAAATGATTCGGCACACTCAAACAAGCTTTGGTTACCTGTTTTATACTCCACAGAGTACGATGTTCAACGCCCTCTACCGGCTGTACGTAATGCGCAATCACGCTGCATTTCTAATCATTTGCATATCTCGCCGACATGTACCTTCATTGCAAGTTTCGTTACGATCCCGCAATTATTTCTTGGTGCGCTAATTTTTTTGTCCAGGAGTGTATATATATATATATATATATATATATATATATATATATATATATATATATATACTAGCATTATTGCCCGGCGTTGCCCGGGTAGATATATAGATATAAAATTTTTCATACATTTCATCATAAAATTACTGGGCTGTCCCCCCCTCCCCGCTCTTCATGTTCATCTGGCCAGACAGAATGGGCTTATCGAGTTTTTACTGAAATGATATACAAACAATAAGAAAGAAAGAAACTTTTAGCCTGCGGACCTTCGTCTGATTATACGTCTGATTTTATTGAGAATTAATAACACTGAGTTGCGCACGTTTGGATTGAATAAGTTTACTGTTTTATTATATTTGTTAGATACCGTTTAATTAGATTTAATTAGATTTGTTTTATCCGCTGTTTATTTAGAAATATTGTTTTATAATTCACATTTGCCTTTATTTTTTATTTTTCCCTTAAAAACGCAGTTTTTTCCACACCACTCAAGAGGTAAAGTGCAAGATGCGTTATTCTTTTATTTATTCAAAGTAAGGTGGGATTCCACATGAAGCCTAGGCTCAAAGTTTTTTTCTTTCTTATTTTTTGTATATCGTTTCAGTAGAAATGCGCTAAGCTCATTCTGTTTGGTCAGATGAACATGAAGAGCGGGGGGGGGGGGGGCAGTCCAGTATTTTTTTGATGGAATGCATGAAAAATTTTATATCTATATATCTATCCGGACAACGTCGGGCAATCATTCTTTAAAAATAATTTCATTAACTTTCTTATGCCTTAATATAACTAGAGGACTAATAGTTCGGAATGAAAGTTGTGTCATTATGTTTCTCTGTTTAAAGAGCTTTTCCTCCCACTGCTTAAAACCCCCCAAAACTCTAAAAGATTTATCTTATATGATTTCACGGAATAAGTAATCCAAATACATATTTTATGTTAACTCTGTTTCTCGAATTTAGGGAAAAAACCTGTATAACTCTTAAACTTCTTCCCATTTTATGATCCTCAAACGATTAATATATTTAGATCATCAGAAGTCTTCGAAAAAACTGGCCATGGGACAAACTTAATTTTTATTTTTTTCCTTTTTTTCCAAACTTTATTAAGTTCTATCAGTTTGAACGCCATTGTATAAAATCATCTAAAGCAGCTGTTCTCAACCTTTTTATTCCCACGACTCCACTAAACGTGAGAAAAATAAGATAAACACTTCGCCCCCTTTCCGTCACCCCCAGACCAACACTCAGACCACCCCCAGATCAACCCTCAGAACAACCCTCTTCTTCCCCGCGGATCAAATTTCACTGATAACGCAGCTGGTTGGGGTGAAGGGGCTATATCCGCATTTAAGTGGTACGCGCACCACTTAGGGGCACAAAAATGATTAAAAAAATTAATTTAAAAAAAACTAATTGAGCCCAAAATTTCCTTTTTGCTCCGTTAAGTTTCTCGGGTCCTACATATTAACTGTGCCGAATTTGGTCCCAGTGTGTGAAACAGTCTATGATTGTATAGCGGAAAAACAAACAGACGAGCTCTTTTATATATATAGATAGATATAAGATATATATATATATATATATATATATATATATATATATATATATAAATTCAAAAATTCAAAAATGTCGCATTTATTAAAAAAAATGTCAATTTTACTTACTTGGTAACTATCAAATTTCTTATTTAAATGCTAACATTGTAGTAGTTTCCACATTCTCTTCCTTAAGTCTTTAACAATAAGTAATAAGTAATTTTCGAGAGTGAGATCTCTAAGTTAAAGACCGTGGATGGTCTTATATAAGCAACTAGCTGAAAACCCGCAATTCGCTACGGAGTACATTCAAATTAAATACAACGGTCAACATATGCAATTAATGCCAAAATAAAAAAATAAATAAATATATATATAATAAATATGACGATCAATGTATACAGTTGATATAAAAAAATTATATATTTATAAAAAAAAATCGTGAGGGATATTTCTATAGACAAAATTATGTAGAAGAAAATAATCAAATTAAATCTGATAAGACATAGTAAAGAATATAGTACAGTTAATATAGTACAGTTCGTAGAACATATCTTATGCTGTATTTTAATATTTTTTGGTTAATGTCCAATCGTCTGCCGCATTAGCAAGAAAAAAAATATTTTTTTGTCTATTACGTTGTTATGCACGTGACGAAAAATTTATTTAAAGTACCAGAAAAAGATATCACGTGATCAGCATTTAATATATTAAATTCCAAAAATTAATCTTTAAAAATTCACCAAAAATCAGAGAAGGAAAGTAAGTATTCGAAAAATCTTTCATCTTAAAGAAATTTTTATGTTCTTTCTCGTGTTATAAATTTTATAACCCTCATTTATTATTTTAAATGCAAACTTAAAAGAAGTTACTAAAACAGCTTGAAAATTTAAGTTTAAAAATTTAAATAATTTGAAAAATTTAATTAAAAAAAATTAATTTTAAATCTAAGAAGAATTTTTCAAAAATCTTTCTTAGTGCACCCCTACACTATAAGAAGAATCTCCATGCAAAATTTCAGCCCTTTAGGTCCAGCGGTTTGGTCTGTGCGTTGTATGTCAGTCAGTTAATCAATCAGTCAGTGTGTCAGTCAGTTACTTGAACTGTTTTATATATATAGATTATGTTAATAAATTATTACTATTATTACCTAATTTCGCTTAAAAAGCCGTTTTTCACCGAGTTTTCACCGAAAAGTAGTAAAAAAAAATAATTTTCGCATTTATTCGCATCTATTTCGTTAATACGAAAATTACGCATCCCTATCAATCAACAGTTATACTAGAATGTTATGAAAACCCATACATAATATTTATTGGATATTAAACAACCACATACTGCTGGATGCAACGAAATCGGAAAAAAAAATACTTTCTTCTCTAACCATATAAGAATAAAACATCACATCACGAAATATATGCAGAAACTATTCAATACTTTATATATTAGGAGGAACCGTGTTCATCCAGTATATATAAGCATTAAATATTTCTATATATGATACTCACAAACTAGATTCCATGTAAGACATTATTTCCCATTTAAACCTAAAACACCCTAAAAATCTTATTCAATTTCCATAGAAATAAATTTTAATGATAAATATTTAAGTCTATTTTCTCATATTACTTGAACTGAAATCCCCCATAATTCAACGCGTTTAAACATTCAGTTCGAAATAAAAGTTTATAGGATTATGTTTGTCTCTTTTAACAGTTTGCCACATGAAATTTAATACGCTGCTAGAGACATTTTATTGCTGTATCTTTTTAAACTATTCTTCTTATCACTCTGTCTAGGAGCAAAGTTTCCAGCTATCGGTGATTTATATGGTTTGGGTGCAATTTGTCTTCTTTTTTTTCAGTTTTAGCTCCATATGTGCTTAGGGGGTTTTTACTCTCGTTACCTCATTTATTCCCTATGTTCAGCGAGTATATAGCCTTTTCAATCTTACTTTTCTTTTCCCATGTTCCTTTGTGCTTCACATTTTTTGGTTGAATTGTATATTCTACGCTCGATTCAACAATTTGAAGAACATCTGTGTTTCTATTCAAATACCATTATTTCTACAAAAAAACATTTTTTTTCGCAACTAATTTTTTTCGCATACAAAATAAAAGTAAAAATGTGTTTATCTAGGCAGTTTTTAATACGAAATTTTAGTATGCTCTTTGTATTTTTCATTAAATTAAACTTTAAAAAAAATTACTTGTTTCTGCTCTAACACTCAGCTTTCTCAGCAACTTTATCTTGTATAATAAGTCTATAAATAAAAAAAATTATTTTAAAAAGTAAGTTTTAAGATAACTTATGAAAGTCTAGATTTCTTTTCATTCGCAAAACCCCCTTTATTTGGGGTAAAGGAATGTTTATTTTTTATACATAAAAAGTTTTCACTGAATTTTTGATAATGTCTTGATAAACGTAAATCTTGATGAAGTAATCTGATGCATAACATCATTCCCAATTATTTATGGGATAATTTATGAATAGATGATCCTAAATTTTTTTAACAATAAAAGATGAAAAAACTTCTTGTTAATTCTCAACCAAATTTGATAACTAAGCTTTATTGCTGAATATTGGGAAAACTTTTGATTATATTTAACGCTGGAGATATATTTTGAAAATGAATATTCAATACATGCACTTTTAAATTAAGGAATTAAAAAATATAATGAAACCCCTTTTTATTAAATCATTCAGTATGATTATATTTTTATCTGCTTTAAGACCTGTCATTTATCTACGCGGAATTGTGGTTATAGACCATGATGGCCGTACATTCATATAAAACATTAAAGGCCAAATGCGAAAGTATAAGATAACATGTCTTCCTCTATTTCTTAACCCTTTGAGGGGCGCCGTTTGCACAGTGCATATGCATAAATCTAGTCTTTTTTCACTTGCATTCAATGTATACCAGTTAAATGAGCAGAAAAATGGTTAGTACTGCCATCTGTTATAAGTTTAAAGAAGTTAAAACCTTTTGAAACCTATAATTAGAAATTTTTTCAAGATTCTTTAGGTTAAAAACAAAATCAGAGGAAAAATCTGCACCGTCCAAACGGCGGAAGTTGTTACCCCTGAAAGGGTTAAACAATTAATATTAATTTACAAATTATTAAATGTGTTGAAAAAACAATTTTCGTTCTTCTATGTTTGTATTTTATTTTTAAAAGGCTATCTTCATAAGCTGAGTGCCCACATTTATTTTAACGTAGAATTACGTCCCTCCATAACGGTCCTCCGGAAAGCAAAATTTCAGACGCTAAAACCGTCCGTCCTCGCGAGTTATAATTTTGGCAGCATGCCAAACCCAGTCTGTATAGCTTGGGCAAGCAGAAAACAAATAAACAGAAAAGTATCAAAATGCATCTAAATTTTGACACACAGACACACACACACACACACACACACACACACACACACACACACACACACATATATATATATACAGTGGTGTCTCGACTTACGAGTTTTTCGAAATACAAGCATTCTCTCGGAAGATTTTTTGCTTCGAGTTACGAGCTAAAATTCGGGTTACGGGCAAACTTCAGATAGCCCACCGCTAGTTTGAGCAGCGAATGCCATGCTACGTACTCATCAAATGAGAACACAAGAAGCATACAATATTTACAACCTTTATGTACAATTATTATAGAATTGTATACAAATTATTCTGAGACTACTATCCAGTCTTAAACCGAGAGATGAACACTCAACAATTACCACCCGGGGCAGCTTTCTCTGCCCAAACTTGAGTCGCCCTCAGATACCGAACAGCGCCCAACCCCTCTCGCAGAGAGATAGCTTCAATTCCTTTTTGCCTCATCCCCTAGAACCCCCCATGGGATCTATGGGATGGGATGACTTTGGTCCTAGGATCGCAAGCTCTCTCCCTTTAACAGATTCTGAGAAATCGTTCTTCGGATTATGAAAGAAGAATTTAGACATTACAACCACAGTGAACGATGCAACAATCATCCAGCTACCATGTCTCACTCGTTTACTTTAAGAGAGTAGCTGGTAATAAAAGCGAAAGTGAAGAAAGCGGGGAGAAAAGGTCAAAAATCAACTAATACGATTTAATTTTTCAGTTCAACCTTTCTCCTCTTCTTCCATCAGCATCTTCAAGTCTGATCTCCAAGGTAAATGTTGTACATTACACTCAATAAAACAAATTTATTGCAGTACATTCTATTGAATTGCGTTTTTATAAAATGTTCGTCGTTTATAAGCACATTTTTCTTATTTAAAACCATGTAACAAAAAATTGCGGTGTTTTGGGGGATCCCGGAACGAATTAATGGCATTTCCATTCATTTCAGTGGGAAAAATTGATTCGAGATACGAGTGTTTCGAGTTACGAGCTCCGTCATGGAACGAATTAACTCGTAAGTCGAGGTACCACTGTATATATATATATATATATATATATATATATATATATATATATATATGTATATATATATATATATATATATATATATATATATATATATATATATATATATATATATATATATATATATATATATATATATATATATATATATATATATATATACTAGCCGAGCTTCTCCCGGCTATGCTCGGGCCCCACAAAAGAAAAAAAACGCCCTTTTCAGGGCCATACAAATGTATTAAATTCCCGACAATTTTCATTCCCTTCGCTGCCGACAGATGGCTGCACCATACTACATGGAGTGGACTGCTTCTCCGGTGGAGTGCTTTTTTAGAATTAAAATATCTTTAAAACTATTAAAATAACAGAATAACTGTAAGCAGAAAAAGTTATCAGTTTTCAAAGCTCTTTCTAAATATGTAAGATTTATGTACTTTCATCAGAAAAAGAATACACCGATTTTCGACTAAAACAAAATGGCCGCCAACATCGCAATATCAGGATGAGTGACACCCGGAGACGTGATGCTCATGTGACTCGACAAAACCCACGACAAATACGTCTGTTACTTTATATATATATATATATATATATATATATATATATATATACATACATATATAGATAGATAGATATATAGATAGATAGAAACATAACACATGCAAAATATATACATACAAAAGAGGTAAGCAACGGTACATAATGCTACGCTAATAACCCGCGGTAGTTTCGTTAGAAGAGGCAACCTGAATTTTTTTAAATCTTCTTTATGTGGTTATATTTCTTTAAAGTTAGTTTCCTGCATTCTGATTCTTTCATTTCAGACGCGTTATTGTCGTGATTCTAATTTGGATACAATCAGCCCGAGAATGAAAAGTGTGACCTTGAGATTAGTTTCGACCCTGTCTAGACGAGAAAGTCTAGTCACAACATTCGGCCTGCCAGCACTCATTCTGTGGCTCGCGAGGTCTTTTGTACTGACGCATAACAATATAAATCCAGAAAATATGGAATATTACTTGTAGATTCATAGTAGTACAAAAGAAATTTATAAGACGTGAATATTGATATTTATTTTAGTTTTATCAGTAATTTATTTTTTGTGGATAAAATAGTTTTCGTTTTATCGTTTATCTATTTTTTAGGCCCTCAGCAGCTTTCCATAAGGTAATAAGGCCCGCACCACATTTCGAGTTTTGCAGGCCTGGTTTAGAAAGTAAAAAATCAAGTCTATAAGATATACAGATGACTTAAGGCTGCTGTGTATTAACCCTATTGGATTCGCTCACCTCAATGTTAACCTATGAAGAAAATTTATCAAGGACTGCCGACTTGGATTTAAAGGTTATTTTTTAAAATTGTATTCGGTATTAGAGAAATAAATTTTACATCTTGGGGCATTTTCCGTTTTTTTAAATGAAATAATATTTTTAAATTAAATTATTCTGTGAAAAAAATCTGATATAGTGTGTTGTAAACGCTCAAAAATTACTTTGGTGGACAAAATTTATAAAATGAATCCTGTTGCAAGGTGCAAAAAATTCCAGGCTCTGAGAAAATAGCATTTTTATTGGATTAAATGCATTTATGTAGCTGTAAATAGTAGACAAATTTTCTCCATAGGTTAATATTGAGGTGAGTGATTCCAATAGGGTTCCTTAATGAGTTGTGTATCAAGAAATGGTTAATAGGCTAGTGATGCAGTTCAAAAAATACCCTCTACAGTTTGATGGGAAGATGGGTATATGCCTCTCTGAAATTGCAATATGAAATTTACGAAGTTTTATTTTATAATTTCATATAACACTTTCTGAGATTAATTACCACCACTTTTCCTCGCTCATTAGTGGAAATTTTCGTCAACACACCTTAATAAAAAATTTACTTGATTTACTTTTGTTTGATCGAACTTCCGTTTCTACACCTATACACGAAAAAAAGTATTATAAAATCTAATGTCTCTGAATTTTACATGAAGCAATGAAGAAAAAGTATTACTTTGTATACCGTCAATTATGACCTGATTTCTTGGTAACATTTTCAAGTCACTGAAACACGGTTAAATAGAGAAATTCAAAAAGTAACCTAAATGATGCATCGTGTAAATATTTACAGGAAAGGACTCTTAAAAAGATTTATCAGTCAAGATTTTACGGTTCTCTAGTCAAAATCGAAATGGTTAGGAGGATGCTAAATTTTCTAACTGTAACTTTATCTGCTGATTTTTAAAGGAACTACAAGCAGAAATTCCTGGATTTAAGGTCTAAATTACAGAAAATATTTTCTGTTTGGATAGAAGTTTAATGTATTATTTTTATAGCAAAAATTTTACACTAGAACTAGACATTTTTTCGATTAATGCAGTCATTTTTTCTAAACTAGTTTAGAAAGAGTTGATATTAAAAGGACGATGAAAACTCATTTTAGACTTATTAATGTAGAAATGTGTTTTTCCTACAAAAAGTAAAATTAATAGCCTTTATTTCAGTCATTTTAGATTTATAAAAAAAATGTTACTTTAGGGATACTTAGATGTATACCAGAAAATATAAAAAAGTATTTCTCTCAAAATCACAAAAATAAGATTTAATGGTTTTAATCCCAAATACTTTTCATCCAAAAGTATTACTGAAGATAAACATGGTAGTAAATTATATCCTTGAAACGTCACAAAAATGTTTAAACTAAGTAAATTTGGGCTCTGCAATGCTTGAAAATTACTGCTAATCAAATTTTTAGTTAGACAGCTTAAAAATTGCAAAAGACTACTATATGAGCCAAATGTCATACGTTGCACTGGTCCTAAATTTGTTGTATTCGAATGGACTGTAGACTAATTATATTAAAACCATTGTCGACCATACGACACACGAATTAATAACAATTTTATTTACTTAAACGAATTACTAATGTATGAACAAAATCAATACATGAAACATCGACCATACGATGTTCGAGCGAAACAAACTTTTTTATGGAACAAACGATTTCAAACAAATTCTAATATCTTTTAGTTTACGATGCCAACGTAAGAAATAAAAACTATGGTACCTATATTTGTATTCTTTCATGGCGCGTTGGCGATTGCCAACATAGCCATTGGCGTCAACAACTACTTTTGTATTAGTTGCATTTCTGTGACCTTAACAAAATATTTGTTGACAAGGTTTCTAAGATAAATCCTGAGCCTGGACAGGCAAAGAAAAATGTATATTTATTACTCAAATTGAGGTAATAACAAAAGGTTGTACTTAAAATAAAATTTTACACTATCACCACGTAGATATAGAGTGTCTTTAGAGTGTTTCAGGGGACTCACTACCCTTAAATCTTTAAAACATTCGATTTTTGTAAAAAAATATATGTTAAAGCCTGATCATTTCTGAACAAAATAAAGCAAACCGCATGAAAATATTCCGCTTAGTTCCGAAGATATTGATATTCTAAATAGTTAATTACTTATCAAGTTTATGGTAAGAAAAAGTTTAATCTCCTATTTCCCAAAATGTAATATTGAATCATTCCGCAAACTGATATCTCAAAAACTACGACGCATAATTCCATGAAATATTTATCACTGCATAATCATGTTATTTTATTGCGTCTGAACTAGAATTATTGCAATCACTGCACATTTTGTTATTTTTTTCAGGGCTAAATTAATGCAAAAATTTAAGGAAATATTAAGTATATTTTGAGCAGTTTTAAAAAAATTGAAAAAATGTTTTAATGTTGAATGTTTTATGTTCAATTGTATTTTGAGTTATTTATTTTAAATATAAAACAGGAATTATACATTTAAGTGTAAAATTAATTTCATAGTTCTGCGCGCAAGCCAGTATACAATAAAAATGCTTAAAAACAAAGTATATCTAAAGCATTAAAAATATTTAAAATTATTTGAGAGTTGAAAATTTGTTTATTAAAATAAATATATAAATTTATCATATACATAACATTTGGAAAAATTGGGAGTAAATTGAAATAGTTACAAAGAGTCAAAAACTATGAAAATATGCCTTATTCCCTCGACTTAAGGGTCGTGAGTCCCCTTAAAGGTTCAAACCTCTAAAACAAACATGAATATCAATTTCTAAATATTAAAGAACTATAACCAATGGGATGACACAGAATTTTGGCAGCATCATGTCATTGATAAAGAACCTCGAAGTGACATCGGCAAGATGGTATCTGCTTATCATACGTGATCTCATCCTCCATGTTAACTAATTATGATTGTACTGGCTGCTTATGGTTAGTTGGCTGTAACGATAATCTATTTTTTCATACTCGCCAAGGTGAAAACTGTATGAAGCTTTTAAAAAGTAATTGAAATGAATTGCGATAGGGATAAGAAATGAAATAAAATTTTGACTATAAAGTCAAAATAATACAATAACGCCAATGTATGAACTCTAACTCCCTTAAAAATATAAAAACAAGCATGAGTGTGCTGATATCATACGGCTTGATTTAGCACAATTCCATAATTGAGGCGGTGAAAAGCAAAGTTAAATAAGTCACATTTTCAACTTTTTTTAGGTTAGGGCAAAAATGTAATCTCCATGCTCTATTTATAGTAGAATTACAAATAATTATTATTCGCAATATTATAATAATAGGCATTAATTATAATTTGTTCAACTTATAGTGGAATTTTTTGTAGTTTTTGCAGTAAAACGCTTTGTTTCTCAAAACGACTCTAACTTAACTTACACCACTTTGCCTTTCACCGTCTCAATTCATGAAGATGACTACTTAAAAACAATATTTCTACAATAGTTCACAATAGTATAGCTGTCTATCCCTACTTATGATTTCCCTAAAAGCTCTCATTATTTCAAAGAAATAATTTAAAGTTGTTCAGTCCGGTAGAGTGAAACTGCGAGTTCACCAACTTTATTTGCCTTTAGAAACAAATCACAGCTTTTAACGTCTTAGAAATCCCCGTGGTGTCTGTAAAACCTTCTTTCAAAGATAAAGCGGAATTTTCCTTTGAAAACGGCATAAGCATTTCCAAATCGATAATGGAGAAGAATTTCCTAATGTTGAGTCATTTTTGATGACAAATTTTTATGGATGTGAAACAGAACGGATAAATATATCGGAGATATGAAATTATTTGAGATTGTTATCGAGCGTTGAACGCGTTTCTATGCAATACTCTGAAAGATTTTTAATTTTGTTAAAATTTTCTGAACTCTTGCATGTAAATGCTTAGTTTTGTGAGATTCAGAGAAATGTGAGATTAACGTAATGAGAATAGTTTTAAGGCACATTTTGTTAGATATGAAATTGCCATCACGTTGAAAGCAGCTTAGTTGGATAATTTTATATTTTTAAAGTAATTTACAAAAAATTAGAGTAATTTTTTACCTGCATATATTAAATACAGGCTGTGTTTTGTTCCCCCAAACCCTTTATTAAGTGAAATAATCAGTTTCAACTATGTTGCTTTCATATCTGAATTTATAACATATTTACTCATTAATTTTGAGGAAAATTTTAATGAAAATTTACTCATTATAGGGAAAATTCATTATAATAGTAATGCTTCCTCATACAACAATAACACTGCAAATTATTCAGTAATGATTTGTATTACTGTAATATATTGAACTGTAGGTAAAGCAAAAATAAATAAATTACCATGAGAGGTGCGTTGATTATAAAACATAAAAATTATATCCCGAATTGTTAAGCCATTTAATTATTTGTTTTCAGTTTCCATAAATAAGTCTCATAGATTTGTATCGACAGGATAATATAATTTATTAACATTTTCAGAAGTTGTCAATTTATTTAGAGTAACTTCAGAACCTTATAAACTAATAATATGCTTTGTTTATTGGTGTTTAAAATATTTCAGTAGCTCGCTGTTATATTAATCGCAAAAATGTCAACGATTACTATATCATCACAAGTAAGAATCCTAATAGCACACTGTTACTTAAACATGCTTAACGTTTATAGTTTTCTTATGATGATGATTTCAGTTTGATTTACAGGAAATTTTTGATGGTTCTACTACATTGAATGAACTGATAATTTAAGGTATCTATATTTATTAGACTATAATTCACTTTATTTATTTAGAAACGTTTGATAGTTTTTGGGCATTTCATATTTTGTTGATGCAATTTTGCAGTTATATCGTGAAGAGTTATTTTCTTTTTTTTCAGCTTCCGAGAATATGTTTGATTGCGCTTTGTTGAGTGTTCAATAAAGATAATTATTCTATTTTTTATTCTTTTACTATTTGTCTGTTATTGAATTATTAGATGAGTTAGATTTTGAATTTGCACAAATAAATAAATAATCACACACACACACACACACACACACATATATATATATATATATATGTATATCTATCTATCTATCTATCTATCTATCTATATTTATTTATTTATTTATTTATATATTTTTATACCGGGTGGTTCAAATTAAAGTATCCCTATTTGGGACTCCCTGGTGAGAAAAGTAGTGGACGTAACGTCTTCATATTTGGAGAGTATACATATCAGGCCTTGGGGAATTGATTGGTGGGAAAAGAACAATTAGTTCCAACAAAGACCGCTAGGTGCAAATGAGGCGCTGCGATCGGTTGAAGGTAAGGAAAATGAAACATGACTGTACGAAGAAAGGAAAGAATGCGAGGTGTCGGTAATAAACTTTATTAGTACAGTTCGTTACACATGCAAGATCTAAACTACACTGACTTAGCTTTATGTTTGCAAGCGTGTGCAGCGTACGCGTTGTGTTTCCTGTGTAGAAGCAGCACAACTAAACTTCCATCTCTTTTCGCCGTGCTGTATTTAAGTGAGAATTTGAATATTCGACTGTGCGCGCAGTACCGGAGAACAAAATTTGCATACGAGCTGGACGAAAGAACAGTCGAAACAGATAAAAAAGAGGGTTCACAGGTTCGGATCATTCTTCGACCGCCACGATGGTTCTTTCTTTGCTTGAGCGTGCTTTGCTGGTAAAGTTATTTTACCAAAACGGCGATAACGTCGCCAAAGCGCTTCGCTTGTACCGAGGGCAGAAAGCTTTTCGTACGGGTCCAGTAACACCATGTACCCTGCGGCGAATAGTGAAGCGTTTCGAGGAAACAGGTAGCTTTGCCGTTCAAGCAGGCCGAGGGCGAAAAAAAACGGATACCGCAGGTGATGGATGATGTCGCAACCGCTGTAGTTGAGCAGGCAAATTCGAACACAGCAGGAATATGCAGTGCTCGCGCCGTATCAAGGCAACTCGGATTGTCTCACAGTACGGTATGGAGGTACATGCGGAAAACACTCAAAGCCTATCCGTAAAAGTTCCGTCGCTTACAAGAGTTAAAACATGGCAATTACGATCTGCGTGGAACGTTCGCTTTAACGTTCTTGGCACATATGGAGGTGGAGAAGAATTGGACGTGGAACATCCTATGGACCGATGACGCTCACTTTTACATGTGAGGAACAGTGAAGCATATAACTGCCGTATCTGGTCCACTGAGTATCCTCCTCTGGTATTTCGTCCACTGAGAATCCGCACTCGGTCCACCTAATGCTCCTGCAATCACCGCATGTGACTGTATGGATCGGCGTCACTGCGACCTTTATGATTGGGCCATTTTTCTTCGAGAAAAACACCCTGCGGGGACTAAAAACCTTTCGTGACTGCAGCACGTTATCAGGCTATGTTGCAAGGTGTGGTCCAGAACTCCAGCAGCGTGGATGTCTCGCTACAACGGTATTCCAACAAGATGGTGCCCCTCCTCACATTGGACGTGAGGTTCAACAGTTGCTGCGACGTCATTTTACGGATCGCATTATCAGCCGTGCATTTCATACTAGATAGCCTCCACGTTCACCCGACTTTACCCTGTGCGATATTTGGCTTTGGGGTTACCTCAAAGATAAAATGTATTGGGGAAACATAGGAAATCTGGCAGATTTAAAGAACAACATCCTCTTGCACGTACGCAACATCGGTCCCGACTAGTTACACGCCGCTGTAGATCATGCTATAACACGGTGTCACGCGTTGGCCCTGCACCACCGTGCCACCTGTTGCACGGTGGACACATTGAAAACCACCTGTGTAATCTTTGTGTGCTGTTGTTACTACGCACATGCCTTTCGTTTGCGCCTTCACTAACATTTCTGTAGGATCGACAGTTCTCGTGTAACGAACTGTACTAATAATGTTAATTACCGACACCTCTTATTCTTTACTTTCTTCGTACAGTCATGTTTCATTTTCCTTACCTTCAACCGATCGCAGTGCCTCATTTGCACCTAGCGGTCTTTTTGGAACTAATTGTTTTTTTTCCCACCAATCAATTCCCCATGGCCTGATATGTATACCCTCCAAATATGAAGCCGTTACGTCCACTGCTTTCCTCGCCAGGGAGTCCCAAACAGGGATACTTTAATTTGAACCACTCGGTATATACAGACAGAGAGAGAAAGAGAGAGAGAAATTTAACCCTCGGCATAAATTTATTAAAAGTCTTATCCGTAGTTAACTATTCAAAATTCCTGGATATTGAAAATACTACATTGAAAAAGTTACAAGGCTTTTGCAATTAACTTAACTATCAATAAAATTAAAATAATTTTTACTAGTCTATAAAACAATCGAAAATTTACAAAAAGGAATTGCTGATTTACGTTATAGATATCTTAAAAGGACTTTTTAAAAGATATTTGAATAAATTATTTAAGTGATTAAAGTAAGCGGATATGTTACAATGAAATATTTATATATTTATGACAAACAATATTGACGCTCTTTCTCGAATTTAAATAATTAACTACCTACTCTGAACAGATGCACTTTCTAGATAGTTTGAATTTTAAATCTCCAGAAGAAGAGTAAAAAAAAGTTGCCTAAAACATTCATAATTAATTCCCATTATGAATATGGAAATCATTAGCGTCTAGAACATATGTTTCCGCACAATTAACAGTTATCATCAGTTCAGCACTAAAACGAAAGAAAAACGTGTTTTTTCATTTACACACGGTGACTACATGCAACCTTTTAATTTCTTCCGTAAAAGTAAGTTATTTTATATATTGGTAACAGTTACTCGTCCCAAAGATTACTCTGAAATTATTGCTTTGTATTTTGGGGGATAAATAAAGATTAAACTGCTTCTTTAGGGATATTTTATGTTCAAGTTTTTCCCTGTTTAAAATATTTCCCTAACACAGTCCCTGACTAATAAATTAATGACCGGATCATTAATAAATAGCTTAATTTTTCGTTCCGCTGAAGTTACAGAATGTAATATTAGAGATATCTAATTTCTTTGGGGAAAAATTGTGTTTTCATATTTTTTAATCTGTAGCGAAGAACTTTCAAGAGAGGATTTAAAGAGGTGAGAGATAAATTTGATTCTTTTCTTGAGTAAGGGTTAGACTGCTGTGAAGCTGGAAAATTTAAATTTTATTTTAGCTTTATTTAGCATCGTTAGCATCCATGTTAGAATTTTTTTTCAAATACCAGTTATATTGCACACATATCACCAATTTTACAAGTTAGAGTACTAGGACAACTTGGAAATATGAAGAATTGTGCTCGTATTTTTACGTTTTTCATAATTTGAACAAAAATTACTCTGAGGCATTACCATGCTATAGAAGCCTTCATGTATTGAAACAGCGTCATTTCAAAATGTGTTTGTACGTTCCCATACCGTTGAATTCATCATTTACTTGGATTCTGATCCAAAATAGAATATTCAAGTGCACTCAGATATATGAATTTTGAACTTTCAATGAATGGATTATACTGGAAAAAAGAAGTTTAAAAAGGAGTATAAATGATCTAAACATCAGAAAATAGTAACTTTTAAATAATTAGATACAGGTATTTTGACAGAGATTAGAATTTTAAGGTAAAAAGCTACTTTTTCCTTGAAGAAACGATATCGTTTTCAATTAAACGTATTGCAGTCTCCCTTCTAAATGAATTATAAAAAGTACTTGTGAAAAACCAATAGTTTAAAAGAACCTATTTTAGCCTAAAATAAAAGCGCATTTAAATTAATTTTTATACTAATTTTGATTGCTGGAGGACATTTAAACGAGGCAAGTAATTATAAATCCAAAAATATTACAGCACTAACTATTGACAATTAGTAAAACAATAATACCCGACATTTAAGAATGAATTTCGAAACATTGTTTTTCTTGACTTGATGATCTGTCTAGTTGATGTATATTAGTTTCAGCGAGATATAAAAAGGTCCCCTAAATTTGTTGGTATCGTTGATCTAATGCAACCTGACCGGAATTTATTCCAGACCAGGTCCATATAGGCTAGGCTCTGGTTTTATAATGTCACCCCAAGGGTCGGAGTCGCACTTAGCCAGGTGCCAGCTCAATTTTGACCGATAAACTCCAGGGGTGGCAACTGCGAGGATCGTACCCTCTCCCACCTTCTCTGACCCCATAGAGGGACTTTCCGATCTACGGATTTAATGTTCCCATATCCTGCCCAGACACGGAGGAAATTGATGGCGCTTGCCGAGATTTGATCCGAGCAACTTCAATACCGAAAGCTGACGCGCTACCACTAGGCTACCTTGATCCCTCGTCCCAAATTCACAAACTTGTAACTTTTGGAATATATAACCACTGAACAATTAATTGCCATGTACAGAACAACTGTCCGTGATGGAACGTAGAAGCTTATTCCATCATACCATTTGGCAAAAATAACGGTTTCGAGAGCCAGATGGCCTAACATTTGACAACCATCAAAGAAAAATTATTTTATGACCCAATTCTATTTCATCTGAGTTGGTTGGGATGCTAAGGTAAACTCTTGTTACACAAGGGCTACAATTTAAAGCCGATTTCGAACGGCTACAAGCATTCATACCAGCAGTGGAATTCGAACCCATAGGTTCTGGGATCGAATGCCAATGACTTAGCCATTCGACTATCGTCCGGCTATTTGACAATTCGCAGAAGTCATTAAATATTTCGTTGTCATAATTAAAAAACCATACCAAAAAACATAACTCACATTTACCACTTTTTACAGGATGAACAAAAAAAACGATTTATTCGACAGTGGAAATATAAATTATTATCGTTTATTCTTAAAAACTTAGTATTAAAGTGTTCTGATATATATATATATATATATATATATATATACACTGAAGTGCCACTGAATTAGAGATAGCAAAGCCTATGCAAATTGTGTAGCGCTGCGCATCATGTATGCGCAAGTGAGGGTGCTGTGGTAACTGCAACTGCATATATAGCGCGTACTGTGGTTCTTCTGAATTAGTTGTTGGAATTGCCAGTATGGGTAAACTGCCCATACTGGCAAATTTAGACGCCTACGATCGCAGACAAATTGTAGGTGCGTGACGCATGGGCCATTCAATTTCCGAAATCGTCAGACAGATAGGATTTTCAAGGTCGACAGTGTCAAGAGTATACCAAGAATACATGGATGGTGGGAAAAAAACTATTGATCGGGCAAACTGCAAAGGACAATTAGCCTTGACAGTGCGTGGTGAGAGACGGCTCAGGCGTATTGTACGTAGCCAGCGAAGCCAAACATTAGCTCAAATTACCACCCAGTTTAATGACGGTGCCAGTCGTACAGTCAGTAAACGGACTGTGCAACGCTCGCTTCACCGTATGGGTTTCGGGAGCCGTCGACCTACGAGAGTATCATTCCTCTATACTCGCCATCGGGCTGCACGTCTTGCCTGGGCAAGAGAGCACAGAGACTGGAGTGTAGAGGATTGGAAACGAGTAGCATGGAGTGATGAGTCTCGATTCCGACTACTTAACGCCGACGGGAGGCTGAGAATATGGCGTCAGGCTCATGAAGCCGTGGATCCTGCATGCCTGGCTGGAACTGTACAAGGCCATGGTGGCTCAATCATGGTCTGGTGTGTTTTTTCGTGGCACAGTTTGGGATCTTTGGTGCGTGTACCAACCTCCCTCAATGCAATTCGGTACGTAGAGTTGCTGGGTGATCACCTAAATCCATTTATGCTGTTCTTTTATCCGCATGGTAATGGAGTTTTCCAGCAAGACAACTGTACCTCTCACAAGTCCCGGTTGGCTACTGGCTGGTTGGATGAGCATTCCTCTGACTTCTCTATCATGAATTAGTCCACTAGAAGCCCAGTCTTAAATCGTATTGAACATCTTTGGGATGTTTTGGAACAAGATGTGAAAGGCCATCACACTGCATCAAAGAACCTTACTGAATTATGGACAGCTTTAGCCAATATTTGGCAAGCCATTCCCGTGGAACGTTTCCAGAAACTTGTTGAATCTATGCCTCATCGTGTGGCAGCCGTTATCAAGGCCAGAGGAGGCCCAACTCGTTACTAGGTAGGTATCCCTAATTCAGTGGCACTTCAGTGTATATATATATGGGACAAATTGTTATGTTATGGAACATCTTCATTATTCATAATTAAAGTGGAATTACGAGGTTAGCAACAGTTAAGTTCATGGGTCACGTGGTAGTCAATTGTTTTTCCCTTTTTTTGAATTGAATTAAATTTTTGAAGTTTGGAGGTTGTCAGAGTTGTTCAGTGCATCATTAAGCAATGTAATAGCATAAAAACACTAAATCGTATTTTTTGGAGTTACGTGGTTTGTTTATTAGGCCAACGATATTTTATAAATTTTAAGAAGCGAAAAAAACGAACATTACATTTTTTGATATTTTTTTTAAGAAATAAAGGTAAGTATAATTTACGTTTTGGGAAGTTCTACGTTTAGCGGTTTGTTAATAATTTTAATATTTTAAATTTTTCAGAAGAAAGAAAGGCTTTAAATTTTTTTTGGGATTAAACTGACATGAAACGCAGTCACAGATATTTCTAAATAGTCAACATATCTGAATATCCCTACTTAATCATTTGGACCCTTTCTGAATAAACCAATTTTGATTCAATAGAGAAAGTTAACTTTATATTTTAATAACTTTATATTTCTGTTGCATTTATATCGAATAACGGCAAATAAGCAATATTTAAGTAGTTGAAACTTCACTTTTATCGTTAATATAAGTTCTAACTTTAATAGAGGATCAATTTGGAGAAAAGGTCGTTATAGAAATAAAATTAGTTAAAATACTTACCATAGCTAATTTTTAAACATTTTTTTAAAATTTTTGTTAAAGTAAGTGAAAGTAATAACTTTCTGTTCGCAGTATAAATGCGCAGAAGTACTTTAAAGTAAAAAAGAGAGAATGTCTTAAATGGCTATTTTCTTTTTTTTTTCCTTAAAATTGTCTTATTTAATTTTATAACAAAGATTTTCCAGTGAAATTTTTATCTCTCTTCACTTAATGATAATTTATATATATAAAACAGTTCCGTAACTGAATGACTGACTGACAGACAACGCACAGACCAAACCACTGGACCTAAAGGGCGAAATTTTGCACGGCGATTCTTCCTATAGTGTAGGGGTGCACTAAGAAAGATTTTTGAAAAATTCTTCGTGGATCTTTTAAAATTAAATTTTTAAGCTGTTTTTGTAACTTTTTTTAAGTTTGAATTTAAAATAATAACCTGAAGGTTATAAAATTTATATCACGATAAAGATCATAAAAATTTCTTTAAAATGAAATCTTTTTCGAATCTTTACCTCCATTTTCTGATTTTTGGTCAATATTTAAAGATTAAATTTTAGAATTTAATTTTTTGAATTCTAATCACTTGATTTCATTTTTTGGTACTTTAAATTATTTTATCGTCACATGCGTAACCACGAAATAGACCAAAAAAAAAATTTTTTTCTTGCTAATGCGGCAGACGATTGGCCATTATTCGAAAAAATATTAAAATACAGTAAAAGAAATGGTCCTCAAACTGTACTACATTAACTGTACTATATTCTTTAGTATATTCTATTAGATTTATTTAATTTGAATACTTTCTTCTACATTATTTTGTCTATAAAAATATCCGTTACGATTTTTTTATAAATATATTTTTTCGGTTTTTTTTTGCATCAATTGCATACATTGACCGTTGTATTTAATTTGAATGAACTCCGTAGCGAAGTACGGGTTTTCAGTTAGTAACTAATAAAATGTAAATTATTCAATAGAAACAGATATTAAATAATAGGAAGTATGTAATGACAGGCAAACGAAATAAACAGAAATCCTGAACTTAGAGCTAAACGCACCATAAATGCAAGATTCTATAGCAGCATAAAAACTAAACCATATAACGAGGCAACCGTCCGGTCTCTTCATCAGGAGGCCTAACCGTATCAGTTACCTCAAGGAGGAACTTTTCTAAATAGGATGCAGGTCTAACTAAAAGACATCCCAAGGCCCCGACATCCCCATGGAACCAGTGTCGTGAACCCTCACTCTTTCTTTCTCTCGGTTCACCTAGGTTCTTTTCCTATGATGGCATGGGGAGAAATGAGGTAGTGCAAAAACGAGTCATCACTGTACAACACGAACATAAATTTATTTACAACTTTACAACTTTGTACAGTTTTTGACTTAACATAAAAATTTCAGGCAACTCTGTTCTGCTTACAGAACTAATTATTTCACTGGAGGCGAGACGGGCGTGCTATATCTAGCCAGGCCTCCTAGCACTCTCAGAGACGCCCTCTCTGTCTCTATTCTAATCATAGAATAATTAACACACCAGAGGTGAGACGAGCCTGCTCTATCTTGCCAGACCTCGGATCCCTACTAGAGACGCTCTCTCTCTCTTTCTTACTATTCTAATCACAGAATAATTAACTCACCAGAGGTGAGACAACCCTGCTATATCTCGCCAGACCTCCGATTCCCATTAGACGCGACCCTTGTCTCTATTCTAACTGACTCCCGATGATCACCACCCCCTTGGGTTTTTCGGTCACGCAGCCAACCCTCTGATTGGTAGAAGTGTGGGGGGGGGGAATCACGGGGTACAACATTTTCTCTTTAACAAGCGCTCCTAGTCAAACATTACACTACAACCCGATAGTCAAATAAATTGAAAATAAGCAGAAATCCTGCACTTAGAGCTAAACGCACCATAAATGCAAGATTCTGTAGCAGTAAAAAGAAAACATACAATCCTAAAAGAACACAAATGAAAAGACAGAAATATAAAAGGCACACTCCTCCTATCCCGATAAATAGTGAATTGACGGTTATAACTAAACAACAGCAATTTCAACCCTAAGAATTACGCGACTGTAGCATAACTACAGCGCCACAGACAATTGAAATTTTGAAGCCACTAGTATTGAAAGAAAATGTGAAACCAGAAAACCTTATCTCAATTGTCCTTAAAATACACCCGAGTCTAAATACCATTTTTTAATATTCTTAAATTACCGAAGTTATTGGGGAAATTGTTCATACATAGGTTTTCCTCTATTGTATTACACGCCTCCAATGAAGCAGAAGGAAATTAAAAAGAAATTGACAAGAGCAAGAAATGTTTTGCATCAGCGTAATGATCAGCGACAGATCTTTCAAACTATTGTATGTGTTGCATTCACAAAAAATAATAAACTACAAAAATGTTAGAAAATGACAAATTATTGCAAGTATTTTTAATCAAATGTTTTTGCTATTCAATAAGTAATTATGCAGTTTCTTCTCCGAAAGAAATATATTTCTAACCATTGTAAAAAATTGAACTATCACATCCTTTCCATAAATTTTAAACTAACATTTTTTTTATTAGAAACTTTAACCCATCTGCCAATGTTTTTAATCAAGTATAAATGCCATTTACTGTATAAACATTCTAAAAAACAGTCGAGATTAATGCGTTTGTAGGAACTTTAAATAAATTTCACTTCTTTAAAGCAGTATTTACTCTAAGAAAAGTTATTTATGAAGTTCCTTTGTTTAGTTTTCTTTCTGTGTTTGCAAAGAACCACAAAAAAATATATTTCACATACTGCAGTTCATAGACATAGGAACAAAGCAAGAAATCACGCAAAACAGTTTGATTTCGAAGCGAGTAACGTCTAATCTCGTAGTCACAGACCCGTAAAATTGAATATTTAATACAGTGAACTGAAATGCAAGAAAAAAGAATATGATAAATAAAGGTAAAATGTAAATACCCCGATAGTAAATAATTTATCAGAGGATTTTGAGGTAACCTCCAAAAACATTTTTGTACAACTTTGATAGGAGCTATTCTACAAAAAAAGTAAATTGTCTTCTTTCTTTTCTACTCTTTTAAAGATTAATCAGACAAACTTTACAGTTTGTTTCTTCATTTTGTTTTCTCTCCTTCTATTGGCATTTATTCAAACATTAATTATCATGACATTTTCTAGAGTTACATCAAAACGTTAAACTGGATTTTAATTTTACTCATTATATGAATATATTTAGAGGAATCTAATACCTGCATCAGGATATCGGGGACATGTAAACTACACATTATCAAGCATTTCAGTCTTGGTAAACGAAATAAAATAATTATTCGTTGAAAAAGGCCTTTATGGCTGATGTTCATTATTGACGGGCAGAAATAAATTTTCCTGAGTAAACATTAGTTCTACAGTGTACGTAACTGCTTCTATAGGCGGCATATATATTGAGATGTATTTGTATACGCATGTAAATAAACATCGCACATTTGTATGTGTGTGTATGAATATTGGTGGATGATTACTCACAAGAGATGAAGGGAAGTATGCGGAGGGACACATAAATATACACGGTATTTGAAACTAGATCATTTCTATGAAACTTTCCATAATGCTGAATGTCATAGAGCGAAAACGCATTTACCATTAGTTTATAAGTGAAAAATGTTTTTGTGTTCCTATTTTAAACAAATTAACTTTTTGAATTATACTAAATAACTCACGACATTCAAAATATCTCTAACATAAAGTCATAGCAGAATAAATGAGGAACCTGGAGCATAAATTTTATACATGTTGTTTCTGTCCCTGGTAGACAAGGTTCCCAGTCCGGAGTACATTAGTAAAAGAGAGAAGACGATATACAGAAAGAAATACACTGGCACAGAGAAAATTTATTTTTTACACAGATGATGACCCTGGCGATGGACAGTATTTTCACAGCTTCCGTTTGAAGACTGACTATAAGGCGGAAGACTGACTTTACTCAAGATGAGTACCTATGCCCACGGCGGAGACGCAATCCTCTATGCCAAGTGGGATATTTTATACTTGTACTGTGTTGAACCTGTACTTAGTGGGGCAATTTTTAAAATTCTGCTATATTTGATATTGTTTCTCATGCCCCCTGGCCGGAATTAAAATTTTACATCTATGAATTGTACTAAGAGTATGAATGGTAGATACAGACTAATTCAGCAGTTGAACAAATGCTTTACTACGTTCATCGCGATAGAAAAGCTTAGTTATACCCATTTTACCTTTTCTCCGTGTCCTGATCGGGGTATGGTTTGTAATACATTTTTGCAAATAAATAAATAAATAAATAAGTAAATAAATAAAAATCACCTAAAATTACTTTTAAAAAGCAGATTTGTTTAAGGGAATAAATACCTTATTGGAATTCACAATGTGATTAAAAGGATGGCTTCCTGTTTCAAGCTAATTTACAGATCATCGTCAGTCCGAGAAACATGAAGAACCGCTATGAAGAGTTCCCAAATTCTTCAAAATGTAAGGAATCCGCAGGTTTCGAACCACAAATCTGCTCCGTTGAACACCAGCGTTCCAACCACTCAGCCATCCTGACATAGTGACAAGTATGCCTAATGAATGCTTCTCGTCATGATTCATAAGAATGAGTAATAACTCTTTATTAATTAGTTCAAAACGTTTAGCCATCCTTTTAATTGTATTGTGGATCTCAGTATGTAATATATTCATGTTTGCGCTTTCCAGAAATTTGTTAGCAGTTCTGTCATAACGGAAAAAATATTCTTCTCTAAATCAATGTCATTGAATTGTTTAAATTTAATCATCGACATAAATAAAATATAGGGAGTGTACCCAAAAGTTTAGATAAAGCATGGCTTCAAAAGTGTAAATATATTAGTTCAGATTCAATACTTTATTAAGCCAGTATTTACAGCCGATATTAAGCCGAAATTGATGCTTCTGCGATAGCGAGATTTCCTAAAATCAAGAGTTATTGTGCTTACTTAACCGATTTTCTTTGAAGTAAGTTACGGATAACGCGATAAATTTTCCTTTGTCCCTGCTCCCAACGGAAACACATTTTAAACAATTTTAAAACAGTATTTCATCGGATCTCAGAACTCCCATCCATTTTACTAAATGAATTATATTGAAAATCTGTACGAGTGTCATTAAACCGTAAGACAGGTGATTTTTCATGAGGTATTAATTTATAGCGTTTTTGGGGAGCTCTGTGTTACGATTTTCTCCCCAAATTTTCAATATTGGTTCTTTATAGCTACATGAATATCAGTCTTTTAGAGTATTTTTCTTCCTATCACCATAAAACTTAAAGAAAATTGGAAATGTGCGGTCTGGAAGATATTATCATCAAAGATATTATTGGTTTTTCTATTGAACACCAAATCGAAAAATAGCATTACTTCGTTTATGTGAGTAGGCGTTAGATTTTTATAAGAATTAAAATGTTTAGTTAAGGAAAAAATTAATAAAGATCTGGTAAAGTTTGAACACTACTGTTTGAGTAATAATTTATGGGAAATTCTAAGTTTGAGACCAGTTAACTTATTTTAGTGAGTTATATTCTAAGGACTTCGAATCTTTGGGCACAGTCTGTAAAAAGCGTCAATTTGTACACTATATTACTATAGAATTCGGAAACTACCCAACAGTTGAGTAACAGCAATTACTACGTACGGGTGAAGAAGAAAAGGGAAATAAATATATGAAAATTGAGATTTTTTTATGTTATTTGTAATGTTTACAAATTTAACTCCATGAGAGCATGAACCATTAACATTTAATATTCACTGATCATAGGATTTATTCAGGCTGACGTTTCTACACTGGGCATTGCAGTCATAAGAGACATACTACATCGTATATAAAAGATGCCATTAAAAGATGGTAAGTTGCAAAATAAATAATTATGGATGGTCGCATAAACAAAAGGATTGTAACAGAAAGCCTAGGAAAGAAGCATTAACAAATCTTACTTTTCTTCTGATGTTTCCATCATTGTTCATCAAGGAATTATTTCTCTCTTCTTAGCTAGAATTGTAATTACAGTGTGTCCTGCGAAGGATTCCCAGATTTAAAAATTAAAAATCTCGAAAACAAAGATCTGTAGAAGAATGCCACAAACGGTACGTTTATCGTGAAAGCTGTAAGAATTTTATACACTAATTTTCGAAATAGTTACAAAAGCTGCCAACAGATGGTGCTCTACAAATCGTATCACCATGCATAAATAAAAATCGTTGTCTTTGCAATAAGTATATCACAATCTTTTCAAATTGTCCACCATTCGCTGTACGGAGGTGGCGCAAACGAACAGTAAAATTTGCCATCATACCCTTAGGTGTCTCAACGGAAATCGATTCAGCTACCATACAGATCGCCGATTGAAGCTCATCCAGTGTGGTGGGACGGTTCCTGTAGACAGTATCTTTTAATATGCCTCACAAAAAATTAGTCACAGGGTCCGGCGAATATGAAGGCTAATCCATGCCTGCACCAGTAAAATTTGGCGCCATCTGTTGGCAGCTTTTGTAATTATTTCGAAAATTAGTGTGTAAAATTCTTACAGCTTTCACGATAAACATACCATTTGTTGCATTCTTCTACATATCTTTGCTTTCGAGATTTTTAATATTGATATCAGGGACTAATTCACTGGACATGCTATAATTACTGAGTTGCAAAGTCTAGGTAGGTTTCTATGGCAAAACAGTTTCATGCAAACGTCGTTTCATAATGGTGAATTACAAGCAGCTTGTGAATTGGTATGTTTCTCAATCTTCTCTGTAATATAGAAGACTGAAAGGTTCTTTCCAAGAATGAACGGCGATTTTACCGCTTTCAGCCTAATAAGAGTGTTTTGGTTCATCAATAACTCCGAAATGAATTTTGCTGGGAATGTCAAAATTTTATAAGCTGTTTAGTTCAGTGAGTGTTCCCCTGTTGTATTTAATCATTTTTTAAGGAAGTAATCTTTGACCTTTAGTTTTTTCAACCCGAAACCTGTATCTTTGAGGCGTACATAAAAGTTCTTTACAGCAATGGGGATGATCGTTGTTGCTTCCAACATGACCAATCTCCCATAGTCCTACAAGGGATGCACAAGTTTTAAAAAATGTGTCGAATCTGACTAGATTGCTAAATCCTGGTATTGTTTAGTAAGAAACACTTTGAAATGAACTGGTGGGACAAAAATTAAATTGAATTCAGTCAAAGAAATCACTCCCAAGGCCGGCTCCAGGGGGGGGGGGGGGGGGGTCAGTAGGGGCAATTGCTCCCCCCTAAAAAAAGTCTGGCGCATTTTTTTTCATAGCCTAAAATTATATAATCGTAGACCTAATACTAAATGAGTTTAAATTTAAAACCAGAGGACGTTTATTTCTTTTATATATATATATAGATTGTAAAGCATTCACTGGATAGCGAAAAAATCACCGATACAATCTAATAGTATTTAAAATGAACAATTTACTTACAAGTTAATGGAGTCGATGAAGATTATGAAAATTACAGGAGAGATGCTCTCTAATGATGTGCGGATATACAAGTCAGTTACCCCACCTCAGTTTATATTAGAAGTCTAACTGCACTCGGGTTACGCGAAAGTTTTTTATCTCGTACACTGGAACTCAAGATGCGTCACTATCACTTCTGCGTAAATTCATGTACGTAGAAACTCATCAATTGTCCAGATCCTTCTGGGATCAATAAACCGGCTATGTCTGATAGCTGTAGGTCGACAGGGAGTCGACAAAACTCTTCGCCTATCACAAGGACTTATATAGAATTTTAATTCGTGGCTGCAAGGCCTGAGTAGCGCGTCTCAGCTTGAGATCGTAAACTCAGCCTTCAAAATCTTCTGCTAGAAGAAATTCGACCGGGTGTCAAACAATCCTTCTCCGAACGTCGCAGAACACTTTGCCTCACAGAGGACTTGTAACGAAGTCACGGCTGCAATTGCCGGAGTAGCTCGTCTGAGCTTGAGAACTTAGAGCTAGCTGAATTTTTTATCTCTCGCAGATACGCACTTTTAATTTTGCACTGCTAGAGCTCGAAATTTTAAAAGGGCTCTAATTGGCGCCTTTTGAAGTGTCATCACTTCTCTAGAGTTTGGTTGGCCGGCACGTCTAATGTCAACAGCTGTTTAGTCCGTCCGCAGGTCCATCTTTTCCCCGATCATCATCAATCAGGAGGAGGTCCGTGACTAATTCTTTTCAACCCCACGTCTGAATTTTCAGACATGCGGGTGCCTAGCGTCTGATGCTGATTGTAAAAAAACTTTTGTGCTGCTTCCTCCTTTGTCAGCTTAGCTGGTCTATCCGGGAGGTCGCTTCCGGACTTCACTGTTGTTTTTTTCTACAACATGAATGAAAAGAAGGGGTCTTATTTCTTAAGATTGTGAGAATCAATGGATTCTTCACAATATATATATATATATATATATATATATATATATATATATATATATATATATATATATATATATATATATATATATATATATATATATATAACCCTAAGAGTTGACTTGCCCCCCTCCCTAAATCTCTGGCTTTGAGCGGCAACTGATCGGTCCTATCGTCATTTGTTTTACAGCGTTGTTAAACGTATGGCAATCCATACCTTGTGGAAATTGGTGGATAAAGTAGATCCACTTCTAACCTCCATCACATGAGCAAAATCGGCAATGATTAACTACCAATTACTTCAATAAAATCATTTTTCCATAATATTATGGGGTCTTAATCATTTTGATAGTATATTTCATATTGTAAGGTTGGTGGATTGTGTTTATTATAATGAAAGTATAATTTCCCTAGGTAAGCAGACCATATTTATAAGGAAAATATGCTATTACTGGAGGACTTTTTAAACTAATAAAGTAATTTATTTAATCAAAAGCCCTTAAAACTTCCGATAGCTTAGCATTTTTAACAAATTTCTTATCCTTCTATGCATCCTTTTTAAAGCAGATTTAACAAGTTCTAAAAAATCGGGACATCCGGATTTATAATTAGTGTGTCATACTTTACAATAATAAATAAAAGAATGATAAAATAGAAAGAAAATAATGATAAATAGAAGGAAATAACCAATGCTGCGATATTTACAAGTTATTATATGGTAATATGACATATACATTAACAGGATTTACCACTATTGCCAACAACTATATTGTTAGTCACGTGATATCTAAACTGAAAATGATGTAGCAACTACCTATTTCATTTTCTACTACATATCTTCCTCTCTGAAAGTAATTTAAGATTCTTCGTATCAACTCACCTTATCATAATTTAATGACATTATTACATATTAATTTTGATTTAGTTAACCTTAAATCCTTAAATGCTATTTAAAACATTGAATATAAAATTACAAACCATTATTTTTTGATTTGCCGCAAGTTTGTTTATCATAAAAAAAAAACTCTGAACAAATAGAGATTGTAAAAAAAATGCTTTAAAAAAGTATTTCGTTTTGATACATTAAACGCTTTGAAAGCTGAGAAAGATTCATATTCATTAATCAATGAAGGTACATACTTTTACGCTAATACACACCGTTAAGTACATTTTTAAAGCTCATACTTTGGGTGTATCTTACCTTATTATTACAGAAAAAAATGAGACCTCAATTCATTGTAAGTACATAAAAAATGTTATGTAAGAGAACTTCAATTAAATAATCAATAATTTTCATTACTAAGCTCTATATTTATTGGGGAACTTGAAATGGAAGAGAATTTTGATACCACGGTATTGCTTTGAGGAGCTTGATAATGGTTTCTTAATGATTACTTTGGATATGATAAATTTATCTTCATTAGAATAATTTTCTCGTTATCAGCTCTTGAGAAAATTGCCCATAATTCACACTTTCTGGAGAGCGAACCATTGTAAAGTTCTTTAAAAGTGTTGTTAAAATGGTTCTATTTACACCTCGAACATTTTCTCTTAAACAAAGGTGAAAATCGTTTCGTTACACGAGGAGAGAACTACCTTTCTTTTAAATTGGCGACTACAAGTAGTTATTTGTTTGCTAAGCGCAGAGTCTTTGACCCGTAACAGAGAGTAACTACTGTACTAATTGAAAAGTTCGTGCACTTTTAAATTGCTGTAAACTTTTGAATATATTAGTTTTCATTGTGTGTAAAATTTAGTAATATTAATGAATCTAAGTAAATTTTGCGAGCTACTTGTATAAAATCCTCGTAAAAAATAATCTTTTCATGGGAGTAAATTTAAGTATGTATTTTCGGAGGTGTTAGTGTTGAAGAAATACCAGTAACACTATAGTTTTTTGTGTTAATGAATAAATAAATTCGTTATTCATAAATAGCGGATTGATAATAAAATAAAGAGAAACTTGGAGGAAAATATATTAAGCAAACTTAATACATACATTATATATTGATGTAGTAATAAATTATACTGCAAAAATTAAATTTAAAAAATTTCAGGTAGTCTCTTCTAACGAAACTATCACAGGTTATTAACGTAGAATTACTTATCGTTGCTTACCTCTTTTATATGTATATATATGTACGTATATCTATATATATGTACGTATGTAGATTTTTACATATATGTATGTAAAAATTTTGACGCATCTTGGAACTTTTCGGTTTAACTTGTCCAACCGATAGACTGAGTTTGGCGCGCTGCCCAAATTATAACTCGCGAGGACGGATGGACGGACGGTTTTAGAGTCTGAAATTTTCCTTTCAGAAGGACCATTATAGAGGAACGTAATCCTACGTTAAAATATGAATGAATTATTCGTAACTGTGCAACGAAAATACAAGGTTAATTTCCTTTTAAACAAGAATATCCTCATTGATATGAAGAAATTTCAGTAACTCCTAAGTATATTGTACTGGTAATTAAAAAAAAGCATTAAATTAGAACGATTCTCTTCTTTTGTCTATAAACAACTTCCTCCTAATGTAGTAAAAGTTCAGGCTTCAAAATTTCTACGAAACATTTTACTTTTTCACACTAACGATTTCTATAGCAAATTATAATATCTGAGTTTTTACCGTACAGTATTCGTAGCTACTCCAAACAGAAAAAAGACTGGTAATAGGGAATTTTAAAATACTACATAATATTACTGATATTTTCTATTTACTTGTATGCATCCACATAGGAAAAATACTTTTCATTATGACACTTTGAATATGCATAATATAAATTTTTCTAAAATACTTCATATTACTAATGGTTACTTATTTTCTTAGTGTATAGTAATATATATGTATAATTTCTGATTATTACTTTTACGAATATATATATATATATATATATATATATATATATATATATATATATATATATATATATATATATATATATATATATATAAATATGTGTGTATATAAAAAATTCTACCCAGTAATTTCAGCCCAGCGTCACTCGATACATTTGCTCACGTAGGAAACATTTTCTGGACACTTAAAATGACAATGTAATAAATATGCATATTCTGGAGCCCAGCTCAGGCTACTAAAAATCTTGGCCATAAAAAATACTTCTCCCCACCCTTTTAAATTAGGTTGGCATTGCTAGAGGGAGAAATGGATTTTTAAGAAGCATTTTAAGAAGTATTATGTAATACGACTCGGGGAAAATTATAATATCAGTCGAGAAAAAAAAATGATCCTTCCTGATACTCTTTTTTTTAAAGGTTCATGTATTGGGTTATTAATGCCTTATTCAGCTAAGAACCGAGGTAGTTACAACTCCATTGCTTCTTAGGACGAATGAATTTTTTTCTCAAGATGAAGAAGAAAAAATACGTTTATTCATTCTATTATATATTCATTCCCTTGAAAGAAAAAAATTATTGAGTGGGACCGAAGACCATTGCTTATGTCATACTTCTTTCTTACCATAAATTCACTAAAATTGTAATTAGTGCAAAAAAAGGACCTAACAATGGACCTCCAAGTCCATTTTTTTAGCGCTGTCAATGAAGGTTACAAAAGATGTAACCTTGAGTAAAATTTACAGTTTTCTGACTCTAACTTTATTAAAAGAGTAATGAGTGTTAAAATATGGACCTCTTATGTCCTTTTTTAAGCACTGCCGATAAAGGTCCCCCCCAAAAAAAATTTCCGGTAGTCTCCTCTAAGGAAACTACCACGAGTTATTAACGTAGGATTGCTTACCGTTTGCTTACCCCCCTTTAAAAATCGCATTTTGGTACATATCTGTTTAACTGTTTACTGCTACTGGGTTTGGCACGCTGCCAAAATTATAACTCGAGACGCAGGACAATTTTTTCCTCTCCGAAGGACCGTTATTGAGGAACGCAATCCTACGTTAAAATGAAGGTTTTGTATCTAAACAATTAAAGAACGTTATAAAAGGTCCACCAAAATTTCTTAACAAAGTATACACCTCGTTGGATCGAAGTGCCCTATTTGGTTCTCTGTTGAGTGGTTAGACAAAAAGCATCTCAGGTCAGATATTGTATTGAAGGCTTCCCAATATTCATGGGACTACATAGCATCAAAAAGGACGTTATATTGTTAACTGAATATAGCTGGCCTGAGTAAAAAAAAAAACTATTTTTATAGCCCCTCAAAAGAGTGTTCATTAGAACCTTGTATTAATGTCAAAATTATTAAAAGTTCCTTCGAAGTTTATCAAAGGGATCTGTAAGTAAAAGATTAATAAAAGTAGAAGAATAATAAATTTAAAATTTTTCATCTTCTAGTTTATGTTTAAAAGATTTTAAAAGAAATTCTGAGCTCACAAGTTGTTCATTTCAATAACAGTTTCTTTGAATATACGTTAGGTATCCATTTGCATGGATATTCAGAGATTCTCTTTAAATCGAAACAGAATTAAAATAAATTGTACTTTCTCTTTATTTCATCTCATAAGTTTTAATTTTAGGTCTAATGAATAAAATATCTTGACAATATATATCATGTAGGTTACTAATTAAGCACGGATAGCAGTTAATATGTATTGAAATTTGAAAAATAATGTTTACTTAACGAAATTACTTCCGAGGCTAATGTTTAACATCGAGATTGTAAATAAATGAGTGGTGTTTTAAGCCTGTGCTTCAGAGAAGAATGAATAGCAATTTGGGAGATTTACCTCTCATAGTGCACGCAATAATAACTTGAGAGTCCACATGGAAATTATTTTTAATTTAAATACATAATCTAATGAGACTTATTTTTACGGTAATATTTAAACCCATATTCTTCAGAAAGTTCAGGGTTTGAGAAGACATAATAATCTTACTTTTTTTTACTCTATCGATTTAATAATCAGGCATGCTAAACGATTATAAGAATGCTACAAGCTTCATTCGCTGATATATTTGAAAAAAAAGTTAATAATAGAATTTCCCATTGAAGCTCAAAATATTTTGATATCAAGAAGGCTTAAATTTTTATCTTAAATGAAAATTAATTGCTATTATATAAAGTCTCTTTAATTAATTTTTTCATATGGGAATTCTTTAAGATAATACTTATTGTTAAAAATATCTGTATGGCAAAAGTTTGAAACAAAGTAGGCAGTTTAATGATCTCGATTTTCTTAAAAATTGTGTTAAAGTTCGTTAAGCAGGTTTTAGCGAAAGTGTTGAAGTTGTCTCGTATTGACTTCGATATCTTTTGAATACAACAAAGTCACAGCCATTCGTTCAAAATAAATTACTAAAAAAGATATGATTGCTCTGATCTCATCTCTTACCCACATCATAGTTCTTCTCATTTCCAGCATCAAGGTCTTCCACTGAGTAGGATTGGATTCAAATCCCGACTGAGGTATTCATGATGTTGGGCTGTTTCTTCACAGGGAGTGATATTGGTTCTCCTAATGAAGCCCAAAAAGAACTCGTGGTGTGGAATAGGCAAATTGCAAAAAGACAAAGGCACGTTGCGATAAAAAAAAATGTGGCCTCATATGAGAAATGTAAATATTCCATTTGAGCAACTGAAAACTAATGTTTTAATCTCTGACGTCATAAATTAAAGAATTTCCAGCGTAATGAACAAAAATTAACAATATAGGGTGTGTTCTCGTACAAGGTCTATGATATACTCTGAATATTCCCGAAAATTTATGTTTTACTCCATTTTTTTTACGACTTAGACTGTATTTATATCGTTAACTTGTGTACGTATCACTCAAGTTAACGATATCTTTCGGGACCTGATCTGATGTTGCTGTCTGTCAAGTGGCATAAACAACAACGTATCACAAATAAATACGTTGTACCACCTCCAGGTATTCGACAAACGTAGTACCTGAAGACAGTCGTTTACTCGGTGCATCATAATCCCACCATGCACAGAGTAGCACAGGTACGAGTTAGTTTAGGAACAAACTGAGCTACAGGAGTTAACACCACAAGGCGGAACTCCAGGCCCCAACGTCGATTGTCACTCTTGGCAGGGGCCATCGTCCGGTTTCCAGGCCAGAATGCGAGGAAGTGGTGACAAGCCGAGGCCTTGAGGGTGATACAGTGACTCCCTCAGAGGATCCCATTCCCCCAGGAGACTCACAGTCGTACTTTCCGTTACCAAGCTCCGGGATGTTAACATTAGACACATGTAACAAACGTTACTTGTGTCTAATATTAACTTGTGTATAATAGAAAGATTGAATTTTACTCGAAATGGGGTGCAAAGTACAGAAGTACAAAACTGGGTGAAATACGAGGATCGGATGGATTGCAAAATAAAAAAAATCAGATGCTAAGCATTTTCTGTCTATTTATTAACAGTCGTAAACTAGGTTTTGTCATAAAAATTATTATGTTTTGAACTGAATTCCTTCTTCATTGAAGGGGCCTCTGTAAGGTTTGTTGAGATCGCTCTAAAGTGTTCAAAATGACCGTTGTCCTTTAGAACTGTTATAAGAGGAGATCCCTATTCATCTTCTTTAAAATTCCTCTGTTTCATATGCAAAAAAATAAAAAAATTAATGTAATGTCGCGATGTGGCAGCGGAAATATTTTTTGGATTCTTTTTGTTAAACAAGGCGTTGCAAAAACTGTCCATTTGAGCATCTGTGTTGTTATCTTCTCAGAACAAGTCACAAATGGAGCAATAAACATCGATAAAGAATATCATAAATACGTAATGCTCAGAGGCACAGTCAAAATTAGTTGCTGAGAAATATAGAACTCCCGCATTATACTTTAATAACAAAAATGAAACTTTGATAATTGCTTTTATAAATTCTTTACTAATTGTCTTTTTTTTGCTGTGATATAGTATGAAATAAACAAAGATTTCTCTTATTAAAATGATATATAGGGGTAATCCTGATAAAATAAAGAAATCTTTAGCATTTACTGAAAATGAAAAAGATAACTTTTGTTGCATATCACATCTCTTTCACACTTTCTCTTTTCATCAATATTATAGGCGGAAAAATGTGTGTTTTTATATACACTCCATTCGGTCTCAAAAGTGAATTAATAATCATCACTCGAGTTTAAAATAAATCAGAATCTTTTGCAATTTTAGACTTCGAGATAAGACAGCACGGGAATATCATTATGTAAATTTTTTAACTGGATTATTTACAGATTTCTTCATTTAGAGGTGTCAGTTGACAAAAAATTTTATTTTGCCTCTTGCTCCTTGATTTTACCAAAAGCTTCCAAATATTAGTTTAATGCAATCAACAATAAATACCACTTTATGCTACTTCAGGAAGTTCTGCCATAGATGCTTGCAGATACAACCTTAATAATGGTTCAAAAAATTAAATTTCTCATCATATTTGGCGAATACCGAATGAAATTTTTGCATCAAGAATCCCTCCGTGCTAGACATATTTAAGAGGAGGACGACAAATTTGGAGAGGTCAGAATATTTTTTATTCAGATTTATTGAAAAAAACTATAGTTACAGAAGTTATTTTTAGAAGAATTCTAATTAAACTTCTGACTGTTTTTGTTATAAATGTACAGAACCAGTCCTCCACTCGTTGTAGTATGCCTCTTTCAGGGCTGAATGCTTGTAGTTCCAGCTTTAGTACATGTTATTAGGCTCCAAAAGGGTCAAAGTCCAGTGTCTGCACTGGTGATAACATTTTTTAGACCTAGCTTCCCTAGGTACGACAGCTGGAGGGTTCGCTGGTGGTTTCGTATGATCCTTCAACCCTACAAACCACACAAATGGTTCAAACACTTCTGTCTTATAGATTGAACGTGTCTATACTCAGCTTAGCCACGAAATTATTCAGTGGTTCTTGTCAGGATTCGAACCATGCACCCTCAGTGTCGAATTTCGACGCGCGTACATTACGTTGCCCCGAGCACTATGGTTCAAGTAACAAGTTTAATAGGGCATCAGTTCTTCCAAGACAATACTCATAAAAGAAAAAAATTGTGTCCAAGATTAGCATAAATTTTAATATGACTTACGAGAAAAAAATCATGTTGATTTTGCTTAAATAGATGATGAAATAAAATGATGTGCAATAATGGACCGATATATTTCTTTCTTTTCCAAATCATCTACACTAAACCTTAAGGTTTTCTATTGGCGACCAATATCTAGTTTAACTGTTTAACTTCATACCTATGAATTTTAAGATTAATGAATTTGAACATAGTAGTACTTAAATGTAGGAAGATCTAAAAAAAAAGCAACGAATTTCGTCAAAAGTCAATCCTGCTCTTTTCATAAAGTACTTTTTTTATTGTAGCTTCTTATGTTTATAACTTTTTCGTTTGTCGTTCTTTCCAATAACAGCTTATTATGATTTACTATGGAACCAGCTTTGTTTTAATCCGAGCAGTGTAAATGTTGATTTTATGCATAAAGCTTTTGCCCAGGAAACTGCCAAAGATGTTTACCGGGTCAAATTTTACGCATTTCCATAAAATAAATATCCACATTTAATTTTTTATGAAGATTATTATCGAACAATAGCATTGAAATTATTAAAGTATAATTCAGTTCTTGTGTTTTTAAACAATATGTAGTGTAAAGAAAGTAGCAATAAAACAACACTGGTACATACTTCATTGACTGTAAACCGGATCGTCGTAGATCCGATATATAAGGAATTCGTAATATTAATATAGACACGGATAAATGCTCTATTTACACCTCGTTTAATATAATATCGTTTAATATATATATGTATATATATATATATATATATATATATATATATATACATATATAATAATATTAATGTACATGAGTTTGTTCCGAAGAACTCTGTTAACATCGATTTGTGAGATTTGGTAACATCGAGAGCGGTGTTCATCATTACAGTTCAAATCGAGAGTTCACGCCTGCTCCATTTCCCACGCTCCCCAGAGCCTCAATATCTCATCATGGTCCAGTCTGAAAAGAGCCCTGTCGAATAGTCTTTTCTTCATTTATACATTTTTCTCCGTAAAGTTCTCGAAGGTTCCATCGTCTCGTGTGTCCTATGCAAGCCCGTCACAGCTTTTCGTCACATCTGGCCAACTCCGAAGTCTGCGGTTCCTTTTGTCAGCCCCGCACCCCGATGCCTTACATCGCCTCTTTTTGCGCTGATTGTCTTTTCCTAACGAGTTCTAATGATCTATCGATCTTCCTTAGGAATGACTATTTTTCCACTTAGGGAAGTGGGCACCGCACCATTGTATGTTTAACGGTTTGTCCGATTTATTTAACAAATTGTCACATCTGTACTGGATTTTCAGTAGCGTACGCAGAAAATTTCAAAGGGGGGTGTTATAGTCCAGTCAAATTAGGTTTTCATTTCGCATTAAATGAATGAGATTTTTTTCAGGAATGTGTAGGGGTTGGTCCCCTGAACAACGCCTAATAAAGTCCCCTCGATTTCAGGCGCCGCGGGGGATGGGGTGGGGGTCCAAAGGTCACTTTTTTCAGTTTTCGGCGTTTATCTCGAAAACAGGGTGTGGCACAGAAAATTGTCAAACCCAAAAATTAAAGCTTATAAAATTCCCTTCCAAATGGTATATCCATGTTTGTACCCAAGTGTTACCGTAGACATAGACATAGACATGGTACATTAACCAGGCAGCAGAGAGCAGGGCTCCATATCCTCGGTATGGATAATTTTTTGTGGCTATATTTCCGTTCTCAGGATTAAAAGAAAAGTGTTGACTTGAAAGTTAGAATAATAATAATAATAATAATAAAAATAAATAAATAAAAATAAATAATACTAATACTAGCAAAAAATAAATAAGTAAATAATGTGGCAGGTTTTATTAAAAAAAAATTACGGTAGCAGACGATTAAGCAAAAATTAGTAAGGATAGTCTTGAGCTCGATCCATCAAAAAAACGCAGGTCAGAACCAGAAGCAACGGCAAATGTAAATTAAAATTTAGAAGAGGTTGAAGGGAGAGTTAAGAAAGAGGAAGGAGACCAGGGTGAATAATCAAAGTGTCCTTAGGACGCCTATAGCACCCTTGGGTCGTAGTCGGGGAGGTTAGCTATTTCTTCGTTGTCTATTGAATATAATCTATTGTAGAAGTTAGAAGCGAGATCTTTAATTTGTTGCCGAATGGGTTCGATTCTCAAATCCCTGTGAATAAGTACGTTTTTAAGGTACCAGGGCGCCTTCCTAATACCGCGGAGTGTTTATTTTGAATTGTCTACAATCGCTGGATATGGGTGTCAGCCGCTGAACCCCAAACAGGAATGGCGTACAACAGGATGGGACGCAGTACGGTTTTATACAAGAGTACTTTGTTATCTAAACCCTTTTGATTCTGGTGCAGCAGGTGGGAGATATCCTTACGGGCTTTAAAAAATTTTCTAATGTTATGTTCAATATTTTTCTTCCACGTCAGTCGACTATCGAGGTAAATTCCTAGGTATTTGCCCTCTCTCTCAAAGTGAACCAGTTGATCGCATACTGTGACAGGAGGAGGTGGAATTCTATTGTAACTGAAAAAAAAGCTTTAGATTTTGAAGGACTTAACTTGAGCCTCCACCGTTCGAACCATCGTTGAAGAATTCCAATATGTCTCTGTAGGAACGTGTGCATATATTTAACATTTTGATGCTTAGCTAGTACTGCCGTGTCATTCGCAAACATGGCTAGTGTAGTGAATGGAGAGTTGGGAATATCATTAATAAAAATATTAAAAAGGATAGGTGCTAACTTAGAGCCCAAGTGTTACCGTATTCGAGATATGAGCCGTTGAATATGAAATGTTTTTAAAAAAAGTGGTAGCGGTTCAGGTATCTCGTCAAACTTCCTCTTCTAACTCTTTCCCCTTCCATTTCTCAGAAAACTCGTGATATAGAAAGTTGTAGAGCGAAATATTTCCTTCAAAAATGTATAGTTATGCTAATTTATCTTCACAAGGTAAATAGTTAGAGCGTTTTGAAGTTTAGGGGTACTTTTTAACATTTTGCTAGTAAAATGCTCGTCACTCAAGTTTCGTTTCCAAGGTCAGTAAATCTCTTAATAACTTTGTATGCTGTTTAATTAGATACGTATAGTATTCATAACCCATATAAATAATAAATTATGTATACCTGTACGTATAATGTATATCTCATAATATACAGAAGATCGCTTGTAGTACAAAGGAGGAAGTAAGAAAACAAACCAAAATGTATAAAAGTGTCACTTTAACTCAGATCATTTTGGAAAATTGGATCATTTTGGATACCACACCATATGAAAAAGAAGAAGTAGTTCAGTTACTTCTGACCTCAGTAGAAATTACTCCACAACACATTTCCGCAAATACCTCCCTTGCCAGCATTCAGTGGAAATTGAGCAACGAATTGTCACGTCTCAAAGGTTATGGGCCAACAGCAGATTTCTGGGTCCAGTACTTTGAAATGGTGGTGTTGATGAAAAAATTTATTGCAGCACAGCGCAACTGGGAAGATCATATGACATGTGCCCAACTGATGATACCTTACTTCCATGCCAGCGGGCATTTTCATTATGCAAAGTGTACTCACCTATATGTACAACACATGCTGGGACTAACAACTCGCTACCTTCAACTTAAACAGGATTTTATAGATCGTGGATACTTCACTGTCAACAGAACTGGAACACCAATGGCTGGTGTGTGGTCTGACATGGCAATTGAGGTGATACTCATGTGTGACAGGAAAAGTGAAGGAGAATTGACACGTGGACGAGGCTTTAGTGATTCGGTGCTGGCGAAATGGGTTGGGGGAGCTAGAACAGCTACAACAATATGTAGTTCACTTGAAATGTTTTGTAGCGTCCATACTACAAGAGGAGAACAACATGTTGAGTTTCGAGCATCACGCATAACCACAGATGATCTAGACAGAAGGAAGCTTACTCAAGGGTTGGCTGATCACCCGCCTTTTGCTGAACGTAATTGTTTGATGTAACTTTCAACGGGAGTAATTGGAACAAGTAACGTCAACTGCTAGCAGTCCTTGGAACCCGCACAATGAGCACTTTTGTTTGGAATGAATTTCTCAGAAGTGAAACAATCCACGAAGGACTGAGTCGTTCCTTTAGCTGCGATGAGCAATATGATCAAAGTTAATGATGAGGTAGTGGTGGTAGAGCCTCTGATGAAATTTCAAAGAACTCTGATCACCAAGAAGAAAGAAGGGTATGTAGAGGGGTTGTTAACGTACGAGTTAGCCCCATACCCTATGTCTCTATTCGCCGAGGGGATAATGAGAAAAATCAAAAGGTCAGCACTGTCTGATGCTTTCCCAAAATTTAATCAACTGATCAATGTGAAGAACAGTTTCACGGTAATCGATGGCGACTTCCTGCTTCATAGAGTAAAGTGGAACACCAACACCACCTTCGCCTCCATCTGCGATCAATATGTATCGTACATAATCAACCATTACGACAGCAGTTCAGCTGTGGTTTTTGATGGTTATGAAGACACGAACTCCACGGAAAGAGACGAACAACATCGGAGAGCATCAAGTAAAACATCAGTGGATATTGACTTCAATAAGAACATGGTGGCTGCTGTTCATCAGGAAAACTTCCTTTCCAATGAAAGGAACAAAACCAAGCTCATTACTGTTAGTTCAAGCCGTGGGTGCAAGAGGTGTACAGTTTACTACAGCCAAAGGAGATATGGACTGCAGTATTGTCAGAGGTGAGTGGCAAAACACCTCTCATTCAACTGTGGTGATAGTAGATAGGTAAGACCTGCTCGTCTTACTTGTGGCACTCACCCCACGAGACACGAATGTGTTTTTCATGAAGGCCGGACGGGGCAACACAGAAGACAGGCTCTACTCTTCCCAACATCTTCAGGTCTTATCATTCAGCCAGTACATTCTCTGCATCCATAGTTTCTCAGGATGTGACACTACGTCAGCGATTTATGGTAAAAGCAAAGCAGCAATAGTACAATGTTTCCAGCGGTATGCCAATGAAACAATAAACATCGCCATAGTGTTTTATGACTCCAAATCTTCACCAGGAGACATTGCTGGAGCTGAGGAACGAATGTTCCTGCTTATGTTCCAGGCCCCGCCAAATGAGCATGATCTCAATCACCACAGGTACCTTTCATTGTTCTTTGCTCGTACTGACCCCATTAAGTAAATTTAATAATTTTTATAATTCATTCATATTCCATAATACGTTATACACTATCCGGCCAAAAGTATCCGGACACCCCCTAAAGAAGTGGATCTAGCAGGTGACGTAATTTGATGCGTAACCGAAAGCTATAAAAGTACTGGTAGTGGTTTGTCA
The DNA here is from genome assembly GCA_907164885.2 of Dolomedes plantarius. NCBI lineage: Eukaryota > Metazoa > Arthropoda > Arachnida > Araneae > Dolomedidae > Dolomedes > Dolomedes plantarius. The sequence goes on along the minus strand of OU015493.1, from coordinate 140,759,634 downwards.
GGTTATTGTGATGAAGCGCTTTCGATTTGAAAGAAAAATTAAAATTTTTAGAGAGATAAAGTGATCGAAGGCTGTTTTCATCACATTTCGGTTAGAATGCTAGGAAGCCGCCTTTGATTAGAGGACGGAACAGTAGTCTGTACGCTCAGCCAATTTAAAAGCGGCGGTGCGCGATAGGGGGTAGGTGATTCCAGACGCAGATAAGGAGATGGCACCAGGGTTTGACATTAAAGTAAAATACCCTATTGTAAAGAATTTATTGGACATGTAGACCGCAAAACACGTGGACTGGACTTTGGGTGGTCTGTGTATGACGTAATTAAGACATGCATGGGTTATGGGATTATCCAATCCGAGAAATGAAAATGGAGGCTAAGTGGTGGATTTTTGAAAGCTTTCCTGAATGGATTAGGAGTCACGAGAAGGCGTGGACATTGTTATAAAAAAACAAATAAATAGAAGACTTAGAGTTTTTTTCGAAGATTCTCTTCTGCGTGCGGGCCCGGTTGACTTTTCCCGGTGCTTTAGCATTGCAGGGGGATGAAGAGATTGGAATTTCAAAAGTCGGAGACCGGTTGAGCATTCCCGGGAGTTGTCCGACAGTACGAGAAAGAGGTTTCGTTTTCCGGAGACCGGTTGATCTTTCCTAGTGCCTTAGCATCGAAAGTGATGAAAAGATTGGCAGTTTTAAATATTGGAGATCCGGTCGAGTTTTCACGGAACTAAGAGTTATTTTTGATCAAGAGAATACAGACGAGGTGACAAAGAGGATGCGATGTAATATTGGAGATCCGGACGAGTCTTCCCGGAGCTGAGAGTGATTTTGAGCAAGAGAATAGAAACGGGGTTATAGAGAGGATGCGCCTTAATGTTGGAGATCTGGTCGAGTGTTCCCGGAATTGAGCGTGACTTTGGATCAAGAGAAGTCGGTGTCATCATTTTCCTGATGAGTGCCCCATCATTTTGAAAAGAGTAGAAGAATACCCACGACAGCCTAGAGACGCAGCGCACCCACTACCTAGAAGGAAGGAGCGATACCCCAAGCATAAGCAGAGCTTCGACACCCGAGTCCCAGTGCGACATCATCAAACTGAGTGAGTGAAAATAATTTTGTTTTGTTCAGACCCCACCGAGCTAAATGAAAGGTTAGTGCGGAAACAGTGTTTTTTGTAAAGATAATTTTGATGAATAGGAGTTCTTGGCTATGAGTTAGTTTAATAATTATATGCTCCCTGAATCCAAAAGGTGTAGATTTAATTAAATACATGTCATTCGATATGAATCCAGGAGAAAATGCTAAAAGATTAGTAAAATGTGTAAACTGTGTACGAAGATTTGGTGATTCGGTTATTTTGAGTTAAATTGTAAATAGATAAGGTTGTAAATAAATCAATTTTATTTTGTTACATTGGAGTCAGTCATCTTTGTTTTGTGTAGTTGATCTAAGGAAGGCTTTAGAAGCAAAGTTTGTTTGACCTGTTCGGTTGCAAATCTGTCTATGAGCTTTGGGTTGTATTCAAGAAAATAAATAAAAAAAACACAACGCACCCAAATACCTATAAATTATAAATAATTTGTACTAACCCAAATAATATACGAATCTCGCCCAAAGAAATAAATAATTTTAAGACAGGCAACACGACAAATGGTCCCGACCAGGATAATAAAAATAATTTGTGTTAGGCTAGAATCGTGAAAATTTTTTTTGCGTTACAAAAAAACAGTTACAGTTTTTTATTTGTCTTTAAGAAAATTTTTTGGTCTTTACAAATTTTGTGGAGAAGGGAGCAGCGCGTAAGAATTTTTAGAGCGGGAGTGTTTTGAAAATATGTTCGTATATTTGCCACAATTATTATTATTGAGTGTAATTTTGTTTTGAAGAGTGTGACAATATTGATTTTATGTTAAGATTGTTTGAAGTGTGAATATATGAATGCAAATATTTTAATTTTAACTAAGTGAATTAAAGAGTGTTTTTAGAAAGAGTTTGTTGAGTTAGTTAAAGATAGATAAGAAATACTTATGTTTTGATTTATATGAAGTGTTTAAAAATTTATGTATATTGTAGATATTGTAGAGATGATAGATTGAATTGAGGTGTATTTTTGAAAAATATTTTGAATAAGTTAAAAGTAGTTGATGGCAGAAAATTTGTTTGATATCAGTTGATAAATAATATTTAAGTGTGATTTTGAAAATTCTATTGAAATGAGAAAATCAATAGATAGTTAAGATTTGAGTAACAGTTGAGAAATTATTGAATTGAGTACAAGTGTGTTGATCGATAGTAATTAGTGGTACTTGGTATAGATATGAATTCTTTGAAAAGACAAGTGTGTCAATTTAAGTATAGAATTTGTCAGATAATATTTTTGCAATTACATTGAGAATAGAATTGTGTTTCGTTTTGATTTTGTGCATATATGTGTATTTTGGGGGAAATTAGCGTTTTTTTTAAGTTTGGGATTGTGAGTCATAGTTTAATTACGTATAAAGAATTTGAATGCATAATGTTAGGAGAAATAATATTATAATGAGAGAATTCTTGCATATTGAGTAGTGATAGGTAAACGAATGATCGGTAATGTGAGGTGTAAAATTAAAAAATTGGAGTTATTTGAGTTAGATCAAGAAGGTTGTATCGCGAATGTGTTGCAAAGCCATCGTCAGTTGGGTAAAATTGAAATAGGAAGTTTAGATAAAAAGTTAGAGTAGAGGTGATTTTGAATGAAAGATGGTTAACGGTAAGCAAAAGCGCAAATCATAGTCAGATTTGTTTCAGTCTATAAACGATAAATAATGTGAGGTGGATTATATTGCATTTAATCTGCCAAAAAGGTTATAGCTGAAGGAGTGCTGAGTTAAGGATGTAAAATAAGAGTTTTCGATACATTGTTGGAGTAGAGGTCTTTATAACGAAAAGAGGGTTAGTTATAGGAATAAACGTTCAGAATTGCCACAGTATAAAAAAACTAAACTTTTGGATGGATGGATTGCATTAGTTGTTAGGTGCTATGAAAATAAAATTTACGATTGTTTACCCTGGGTTGAATAATAAGGCATAGTAGTGAAATTTTAGTATGAATTTAATGAAACAAGGGTACAGAATAGAAATATGTGGTATTAGAGGTATGGCAGTGTTTTTAGAATGAATGAGTTACGCAAAATAAAAGGTTGTCGTAGTATAGTGCTTTGTGTGAGGAGTGATAGAAAGTGCGGGGTCAGTTTGTTTACTAAAACAGGAAGTGGGGAAAAGGTTTTCTACGAAAAGAGAGGGGTTCGTTTGCCCTTCTTACTCTCCCCCCCCCCCCCAAGGAAGGAGAACGCACGATAAAGAAACTAGTTTGTATGTAGGCTTTTTTATGTGGTTTGGATGAGGAAATGTTGCGTTTATGGAAGATTTTGGAAAGTGAAAACTTGTGTTTTTAATTTAGAAAATCCTGGAAGTGATTTAGGGCTGCAGACCTAGAATGACTTCAGGAACAGGGGTTTGAGAAAGTAATGTTTGACGAAATATAAGTGTTGAAGAGTTAAGTGCGATACGGTAGGCGTGAGGAATATCACTTTAGTAAGTTTGTGTGAGTTTAAAAATTTAGCAAATTGTTTAAACAGCTCATTAGAGAATAAATGGCAATTTCTGGCCAAAATTTACATTTATTTATCTAAAATGCTGAAGTGCATGGACTAAGCTAGTGACTTTTTGAAATGAAATAAAGAAATAATTAAATAGCCGCACAAGTGAAAATAAAAATAAATATAAGTCGTGGTGGTTAGAAAGTTGTAGATGGTTGGAAAATGAGAATAGTTTTGGGGTTTACTGTTATCAGGTGTTTTTTTTGGTTGAGATTTATGGGCTCTATTGTGCAAACGGAGGAAAGTTTTTTTTGTCGCAAATTACTTTAAGGGGCAGAGAGTATCGAAAAATCGGGTCCCCGGGGTCAAAACCAGACTGAGTTGAACGAATTTCTGGTCTGAGAACAGGTTTCTTGTACGAGAGGGGGTGTCCTTCCGATGTGTCAGGTGTTGCTAGGGTAACGAGGGAAAATGCGAAAGAAAATAATTTTGTGTGGTTCGCGAATCTAGCATGCGGTAGGATTTTGGGAATTGAGGGACTTCGAGGGTTCGCGTGTTTATGAAAAAGGGGAGAGAGCAATGTTTAGTTTTGTTTTCGCAGTTGAGGGAAGCAAGTGGTTTGAAGGTGTTTTTTTTTTCTTTTGCGCGTTCTCTTTTTTTTTTTTTTTGTTTCTTTTACAATGATGGGGAAAATGGGTTTGGATTATGATTTTTAGAAAATATAACTGTGATAGCAAGGTCATTTGTGAATACTCAATTTATACATAAATATGAATTTAAGTTAATGAATTTGTTTTGAAAGGTACAAAAATATTGTGAGAAGTGTGTTGAAAATGTAACAAAATTTTATATGCTTGGTATTTAGTTGTGAATGTGGCAAATATACTGTGAGATATATTTTAATGTGTTAATTATTTTTGTTTATAAGTAAATTTTGTGAATAATGAGGAATAGTGTTAGAATAGAGTTTAATTGCGTGCAAAATGATATATAGAGAGATGAAGAAGTTATGCTTTGTGATAATGTTTTGGGTCTGAACTCTGCAAATCATGATTTTGTATGGTGATTAGTTATGTCGACATGGTTCATATAGATCTTCGATGTTTTCACTCAGAACATTTGATTAAAAGAATGAACTTTTGAATTCAGAACTCTAATAAGTGCATAGGTTGGTGGTCTTCTCATACCTAAATTAAAGGTATAGATCACATGATCAAAGAAGGTCAATGGTGTAAGAAGTAAGTGTTTTGATGTTCTGTTTTAGTGCTTCTAAATAGTGTATGAGGACTTATGATGTGAACAAGTTTTTTTCAGACATGGATGGTAAGAAGTTTTGTAATTGATGTGATTATGTTTTATTGAGTGTCATGAATTATATAAGTAGTACATGAGAATTTTGTAAACTTTTCGAGGAAGGGAGCATATTTTTACGTGTTTGGTGTTTGGTTAGTTTTTTTTTTTTTTTTCGGAGGAGGGAGCGTATGTGATGAAGCGCTTTCGATTTGAAAGAAAAATTAAAATTTTTAGAGAGATAAAGTGATCGAAGGCTGTTTTCATCACATTTCGGTTAGAATGCTAGGAAGCCGCCTTTGATTAGAGGACGGAACAGTAGTCTGTACGCTCAGCCAATTTAAAAGCGGCGGTGCGCGATAGGGGGTAGGTGATTCCAGACGCAGATAAGGAGATGGCACCAGGGTTTGACATTAAAGTAAAATACCCTATTGTAAAGAATTTATTGGACATGTAGACCGCAAAACACGTGGACTGGACTTTGGGTGGTCTGTGTATGACGTAATTAAGACATGCATGGGTTATGGGATTATCCAATCCGAGAAATGAAAATGGAGGCTAAGTGGTGGATTTTTGAAAGCTTTCCTGAATGGATTAGGAGTCACGAGAAGGCGTGGACATTGTTATAAAAAAACAAATAAATAGAAGACTTAGAGTTTTTTTCGAAGATTCTCTTCTGCGTGCGGGCCCGGTTGACTTTTCCCGGTGCTTTAGCATTGCAGGGGGATGAAGAGATTGGAATTTCAAAAGTCGGAGACCGGTTGAGCATTCCCGGGAGTTGTCCGACAGTACGAGAAAGAGGTTTCGTTTTCCGGAGACCGGTTGATCTTTCCTAGTGCCTTAGCATCGAAAGTGATGAAAAGATTGGCAGTTTTAAATATTGGAGATCCGGTCGAGTTTTCACGGAACTAAGAGTTATTTTTGATCAAGAGAATACAGACGAGGTGACAAAGAGGATGCGATGTAATATTGGAGATCCGGACGAGTCTTCCCGGAGCTGAGAGTGATTTTGAGCAAGAGAATAGAAACGGGGTTATAGAGAGGATGCGCCTTAATGTTGGAGATCTGGTCGAGTGTTCCCGGAATTGAGCGTGACTTTGGATCAAGAGAAGTCGGTGTCATCATTTTCCTGATGAGTGCCCCATCATTTTGAAAAGAGTAGAAGAATACCCACGACAGCCTAGAGACGCAGCGCACCCACTACCTAGAAGGAAGGAGCGATACCCCAAGCATAAGCAGAGCTTCGACACCCGAGTCCCAGTGCGACATCATCAAACTGAGTGAGTGAAAATAATTTTGTTTTGTTCAGACCCCACCGAGCTAAATGAAAGGTTAGTGCGGAAACAGTGTTTTTTGTAAAGATAATTTTGATGAATAGGAGTTCTTGGCTATGAGTTAGTTTAATAATTATATGCTCCCTGAATCCAAAAGGTGTAGATTTAATTAAATACATGTCATTCGATATGAATCCAGGAGAAAATGCTAAAAGATTAGTAAAATGTGTAAACTGTGTACGAAGATTTGGTGATTCGGTTATTTTGAGTTAAATTGTAAATAGATAAGGTTGTAAATAAATCAATTTTATTTTGTTACATTGGAGTCAGTCATCTTTGTTTTGTGTAGTTGATCTAAGGAAGGCTTTAGAAGCAAAGTTTGTTTGACCTGTTCGGTTGCAAATCTGTCTATGAGCTTTGGGTTGTATTCAAGAAAATAAATAAAAAAAACACAACGCACCCAAATACCTATAAATTATAAATAATTTGTACTAACCCAAATAATATACGAATCTCGCCCAAAGAAATAAATAATTTTAAGACAGGCAACACGACAAATGGTCCCGACCAGGATAATAAAAATAATTTGTGTTAGGCTAGAATCGTGAAAATTTTTTTTGCGTTACAAAAAAACAGTTACAGTTTTTTATTTGTCTTTAAGAAAATTTTTTGGTCTTTACAAATTTTGTGGAGAAGGGAGCAGCGCGTAAGAATTTTTAGAGCGGGAGTGTTTTGAAAATATGTTCGTATATTTGCCACAATTATTATTATTGAGTGTAATTTTGTTTTGAAGAGTGTGACAATATTGATTTTATGTTAAGATTGTTTGAAGTGTGAATATATGAATGCAAATATTTTAATTTTAACTAAGTGAATTAAAGAGTGTTTTTAGAAAGAGTTTGTTGAGTTAGTTAAAGATAGATAAGAAATACTTATGTTTTGATTTATATGAAGTGTTTAAAAATTTATGTATATTGTAGATATTGTAGAGATGATAGATTGAATTGAGGTGTATTTTTGAAAAATATTTTGAATAAGTTAAAAGTAGTTGATGGCAGAAAATTTGTTTGATATCAGTTGATAAATAATATTTAAGTGTGATTTTGAAAATTCTATTGAAATGAGAAAATCAATAGATAGTTAAGATTTGAGTAACAGTTGAGAAATTATTGAATTGAGTACAAGTGTGTTGATCGATAGTAATTAGTGGTACTTGGTATAGATATGAATTCTTTGAAAAGACAAGTGTGTCAATTTAAGTATAGAATTTGTCAGATAATATTTTTGCAATTACATTGAGAATAGAATTGTGTTTCGTTTTGATTTTGTGCATATATGTGTATTTTGGGGGAAATTAGCGTTTTTTTAAGTTTGGGATTGTGAGTCATAGTTTAATTACGTATAAAGAATTTGAATGCATAATGTTAGGAGAAATAATATTATAATGAGAGAATTCTTGCATATTGAGTAGTGATAGGTAAACGAATGATCGGTAATGTGAGGTGTAAAATTAAAAAATTGGAGTTATTTGAGTTAGATCAAGAAGGTTGTATCGCGAATGTGTTGCAAAGCCATCGTCAGTTGGGTAAAATTGAAATAGGAAGTTTAGATAAAAAGTTAGAGTAGAGGTGATTTTGAATGAAAGATGGTTAACGGTAAGCAAAAGCGCAAATCATAGTCAGATTTGTTTCAGTCTATAAACGATAAATAATGTGAGGTGGATTATATTGCATTTAATCTGCCAAAAAGGTTATAGCTGAAGGAGTGCTGAGTTAAGGATGTAAAATAAGAGTTTTCGATACATTGTTGGAGTAGAGGTCTTTATAACGAAAAGAGGGTTAGTTATAGGAATAAACGTTCAGAATTGCCACAGTATAAAAAAACTAAACTTTTGGATGGATGGATTGCATTAGTTGTTAGGTGCTATGAAAATAAAATTTACGATTGTTTACCCTGGGTTGAATAATAAGGCATAGTAGTGAAATTTTAGTATGAATTTAATGAAACAAGGGTACAGAATAGAAATATGTGGTATTAGAGGTATGGCAGTGTTTTTAGAATGAATGAGTTACGCAAAATAAAAGGTTGTCGTAGTATAGTGCTTTGTGTGAGGAGTGATAGAAAGTGCGGGGTCAGTTTGTTTACTAAAACAGGAAGTGGGGAAAAGGTTTTCTACGAAAAGAGAGGGGTTCGTTTGCCCTTCTTACTCTCCCCCCCCCCCCCAAGGAAGGAGAACGCACGATAAAGAAACTAGTTTGTATGTAGGCTTTTTTATGTGGTTTGGATGAGGAAATGTTGCGTTTATGGAAGATTTTGGAAAGTGAAAACTTGTGTTTTTAATTTAGAAAATCCTGGAAGTGATTTAGGGCTGCAGACCTAGAATGACTTCAGGAACAGGGGTTTGAGAAAGTAATGTTTGACGAAATATAAGTGTTGAAGAGTTAAGTGCGATACGGTAGGCGTGAGGAATATCACTTTAGTAAGTTTGTGTGAGTTTAAAAATTTAGCAAATTGTTTAAACAGCTCATTAGAGAATAAATGGCAATTTCTGGCCAAAATTTACATTTATTTATCTAAAATGCTGAAGTGCATGGACTAAGCTAGTGACTTTTTGAAATGAAATAAAGAAATAATTAAATAGCCGCACAAGTGAAAATAAAAATAAATATAAGTCGTGGTGGTTAGAAAGTTGTAGATGGTTGGAAAATGAGAATAGTTTTGGGGTTTACTGTTATCAGGTGTTTTTTTTGGTTGAGATTTATGGGCTCTATTGTGCAAACGGAGGAAAGTTTTTTTTGTCGCAAATTACTTTAAGGGGCAGAGAGTATCGAAAAATCGGGTCCCCGGGGTCAAAACCAGACTGAGTTGAACGAATTTCTGGTCTGAGAACAGGTTTCTTGTACGAGAGGGGGTGTCCTTCCGATGTGTCAGGTGTTGCTAGGGTAACGAGGGAAAATGCGAAAGAAAATAATTTTGTGTGGTTCGCGAATCTAGCATGCGGTAGGATTTTGGGAATTGAGGGACTTCGAGGGTTCGCGTGTTTATGAAAAAGGGGAGAGAGCAATGTTTAGTTTTGTTTTCGCAGTTGAGGGAAGCAAGTGGTTTGAAGGTGTTTTTTTTTTCTTTTGCGCGTTCTCTTTTTTTTTTTTTTTGTTTCTTTACAATGATGGGGAAAATGGGTTTGGATTATGATTTTTAGAAAATATAACTGTGATAGCAAGGTCATTTGTGAATACTCAATTTATACATAAATATGAATTTAAGTTAATGAATTTGTTTTGAAAGGTACAAAAATATTGTGAGAAGTGTGTTGAAAATGTAACAAAATTTTATATGCTTGGTATTTAGTTGTGAATGTGGCAAATATACTGTGAGATATATTTTAATGTGTTAATTATTTTTGTTTATAAGTAAATTTTGTGAATAATGAGGAATAGTGTTAGAATAGAGTTTAATTGCGTGCAAAATGATATATAGAGAGATGAAGAAGTTATGCTTTGTGATAATGTTTTGGGTCTGAACTCTGCAAATCATGATTTTGTATGGTGATTAGTTATGTCGACATGGTTCATATAGATCTTCGATGTTTTCACTCAGAACATTTGATTAAAAGAATGAACTTTTGAATTCAGAACTCTAATAAGTGCATAGGTTGGTGGTCTTCTCATACCTAAATTAAAGGTATAGATCACATGATCAAAGAAGGTCAATGGTGTAAGAAGTAAGTGTTTTGATGTTCTGTTTTAGTGCTTCTAAATAGTGTATGAGGACTTATGATGTGAACAAGTTTTTTTCAGACATGGATGGTAAGAAGTTTTGTAATTGATGTGATTATGTTTTATTGAGTGTCATGAATTATATAAGTAGTACATGAGAATTTTGTAAACTTTTCGAGGAAGGGAGCATATTTTTACGTGTTTGGTGTTTGGTTAGTTTTTTTTTTTTTTTCGGAGGAGGGAGCGTATGTGATGAAGCGCTTTCGATTTGAAAGAAAAATTAAAATTTTTAGAGAGATAAAGTGATCGAAGGCTGTTTTCATCACATTTCGGTTAGAATGCTAGGAAGCCGCCTTTGATTAGAGGACGGAACAGTAGTCTGTACGCTCAGCCAATTTAAAAGCGGCGGTGCGCGATAGGGGGTAGGTGATTCCAGACGCAGATAAGGAGATGGCACCAGGGTTTGACATTAAAGTAAAATACCCTATTGTAAAGAATTTATTGGACATGTAGACCGCAAAACACGTGGACTGGACTTTGGGTGGTCTGTGTATGACGTAATTAAGACATGCATGGGTTATGGGATTATCCAATCCGAGAAATGAAAATGGAGGCTAAGTGGTGGATTTTTGAAAGCTTTCCTGAATGGATTAGGAGTCACGAGAAGGCGTGGACATTGTTATAAAAAAACAAATAAATAGAAGACTTAGAGTTTTTTTCGAAGATTCTCTTCTGCGTGCGGGCCCGGTTGACTTTTCCCGGTGCTTTAGCATTGCAGGGGGATGAAGAGATTGGAATTTCAAAAGTCGGAGACCGGTTGAGCATTCCCGGGAGTTGTCCGACAGTACGAGAAAGAGGTTTCGTTTTCCGGAGACCGGTTGATCTTTCCTAGTGCCTTAGCATCGAAAGTGATGAAAAGATTGGCAGTTTTAAATATTGGAGATCCGGTCGAGTTTTCACGGAACTAAGAGTTATTTTTGATCAAGAGAATACAGACGAGGTGACAAAGAGGATGCGATGTAATATTGGAGATCCGGACGAGTCTTCCCGGAGCTGAGAGTGATTTTGAGCAAGAGAATAGAAACGGGGTTATAGAGAGGATGCGCCTTAATGTTGGAGATCTGGTCGAGTGTTCCCGGAATTGAGCGTGACTTTGGATCAAGAGAAGTCGGTGTCATCATTTTCCTGATGAGTGCCCCATCATTTTGAAAAGAGTAGAAGAATACCCACGACAGCCTAGAGACGCAGCGCACCCACTACCTAGAAGGAAGGAGCGATACCCAAGCATAAGCAGAGCTTCGACACCCGAGTCCCAGTGCGACATCATCAAACTGAGTGAGTGAAAATAATTTTGTTTTGTTCAGACCCCACCGAGCTAAATGAAAGGTTAGTGCGGAAACAGTGTTTTTTGTAAAGATAATTTTGATGAATAGGAGTTCTTGGCTATGAGTTAGTTTAATAATTATATGCTCCCTGAATCCAAAAGGTGTAGATTTAATTAAATACATGTCATTCGATATGAATCCAGGAGAAAATGCTAAAAGATTAGTAAAATGTGTAAACTGTGTACGAAGATTTGGTGATTCGGTTATTTTGAGTTAAATTGTAAATAGATAAGGTTGTAAATAAATCAATTTTATTTTGTTACATTGGAGTCAGTCATCTTTGTTTTGTGTAGTTGATCTAAGGAAGGCTTTAGAAGCAAAGTTTGTTTGACCTGTTCGGTTGCAAATCTGTCTATGAGCTTTGGGTTGTATTCAAGAAAATAAATAAAAAAAACACAACGCACCCAAATACCTATAAATTATAAATAATTTGTACTAACCCAAATAATATACGAATCTCGCCCAAAGAAATAAATAATTTTAAGACAGGCAACACGACAGTTATATTTATGCGTTTGTGTGACGATGAGTAAGTCAAAGGAGCTTACTGACTTTATTCGTGGCATTATAGTGGGATGCCACCTTTATGGGAAATCAGTTCATGAAAATTCGGACATTCTACAGAAGCTAAAATGATAGTGAAGACTTGGACTTGTTTGAAACTTTTTCCAAAGTATCAGATTGACAGCTTTTAATATAGAGGAAAGCAGTTGATGAAATAAATTGTATATAATATATTTAATGTAAGTAGCTGTTGTTTGAACTTACTTTTGATAACCATTTTTTGATTATATGAACAACTTTTATACATTTTGGTTTGTTTTCTTACTTCCTCCTTTGTACTACAAGTGTTCTTCTGTATATTATGGGCATTATACGTACAGGTATACATAATTTATTATTTATATGGGTTATGAATACTATACGTATCTAATTAAACAGCATACAAAGTGATTAAGAGAGTTACAGACCATGGAAACGAAACTTGAGTGACGAGCATTTTACAAACAAAATGTTGAAAAATACCCCTAAACTTCAAAACGTTCTAACTATTTACCTGGTGAAGATAAATTAGCATAACACATACATTTTTAAATGAAATTTTTTGCTCTACAACTTTCTCGATCACGAGTTTTCTGAGAAATGGAAGGGGAAAGAGGCAGAATTGGAAGTTTGGCGAGATACCTGAACAGCTACCACTTTTTTTGAAAAATTGTCATATTCAACGGCTCATATCTCGAAAACGGTAACACTTGGGTACAAACATGGATATACCATTTGGAAGGGAATTGTATAAGCTTTAATTTTTGGGCTGACATTTTTCTTTGCGAAGCACCGTTTTCGAGATAAACGCGTAAAACTGAAAAAAATGACCTCTGCACACCCCCCCCCCTCCCGCGGCGCCTGAAATCGAGGGGAATTTATTAGGCTTGCTCAAGGGACATCCCCTAAACATTCCTGATAAAATCTCAACCTCTTCATTTAATGCATGATTCGCCGCCATTTTGATCTAATTTGACTGGAATATTACTATGAAAGAGTAGTTTTGAGCAATCAGTGCAAAGCGTAAACCTAATTAAATAATATATGTAATCAGAACCAATGGGGGGGGGGGTTATAACCCCCATCAACCCCCCCTTGCATACGCCACTGTGGATTTTCCAAAATTAGGATTGAGCCTGTTTTCAAACTATATCAGAGTCTCACATTGACAATATGTGGTTTCGAAAGAATGTACAAGCTTTTAAGAGAATTTCTCTGAGTCAACATTACTTTTTTGACAAAGTATTTTTTAATAGCTTACTCACATTACATATTGCTAGAGGTTTTAGCTAATTTGTGATAGCGTAGATTAATTAGTTATCCAATGAAGAGAACATCATTAGCAATTTCTGACCGGCCCCTAAGACGCCTCGCTAGCGAAATTGATTATAACTTGTTTTTCATCGTATTTAAAGAATTACTAAACGCAAGAACTTGCAGTTATTTATCCGAAAATTTCGAGAAACGTTGAATTTTTTAGATCGTTTACCTGTCACGTTTCTAAAGCTAAATTCTGAAGTCGAAGGCAGAATTCGTGATAGTTTTATTAATTATTAATTAATATCCATTTGAGCTTAAGTAAATGTTAATTATTCTCATTTTATGCAAGTTTTTAAAGCACGTATATACCCGGATGAACAATTTTATCGTACTGCTTTTTAAATTATAAAACACAAATTGAATAAACTTTTATATATGCAGTAATTTTAGTCATTTATTTGTCCTTTTAATGTACAATTCATGCAACAGAGAACACACTTGGTAGAACATAATGAATATTTGTAAATAAATGAAAGTCTGAACATTGAAAAAAATCTTTTTTGGCAATAATGCGGTTCTTTTCACGTCTTAAAAGTTCCATCGTTTGTAGCCAGTAGCATTAAAATGTTATAGGGCTTTCTTTTTCCGCTAGGAATTAGGTAAAAAAAAACAATGGAAATTGCTTTGCATACCGGATACACAGCAAAAATTTAACGCCTTCTAATGTTCTATGCTTTAGAAATATACCAGAGAAAATTTTTATGAACATAGAAATTTAGGGAATTGAAAGTATATCACAATTAAAGACTACACATAAATATATTTTATCCGTGTCATTTCGCTGCATTTGATGGTTAGATCAGTAAATACAGGTGAAAGAAAAAGCTTGTCTTAAGCTTTTTAAACGTGATAAGCATGTCTTATAATAAAGAATATACATCCATTAGTTTAAAAGTGGTAATGAACAAACTTATAAAGGTGCAAATGAAAAAAAAGATATTAAAAATTATTAAACCATAAACTTATATGGGTATATTTGTAGCTGTAATTATTAACAAAAGTTATAAATTAGAGTAAAAACATGTTTAAAAATAAGTAAATGTAATTTGAAGTAATTATACGGGCAAGAAAAATATGACGCAGAATAAAATATTATTACTTATATAATTATCAAATAATATTCTAATGCTAATTGCAATTACAGTATTATCTGAAAATATTTCGATGAACCATGTGACACTTATAGATGTGAAAAAAAACATTAAAAAGTTCATTATAATCCAGTTCAAGCAGTAGTTTGCTGACATTCTTGACTGAAACTAAGTGCTGATGAATCAGTACTATTTACCGATCCGAAAACTGCATTTTCGAAGTCTGATAAAAGAATACCCTTGTTCATTATCATAGGAGAAGGAAAATATGGCTGCAGATTTCCTCCTTTGACGTATCTAAATAGAAAAAATTTGTTTGATTTCCTACCTTAGGAATATATTTCAGTTTTTCATGCTATAGATCGGTAGCATGATTTATTGGATTTTGAGCCCTGTGTTTATCTTTCAAAGCTAAATAGAATCTTACTAGTGAGTATCTCATTCCAAACGGTAGTGATCTGGCTCTCGGGATTTTAAATGTCTTAAAGAGAGAAAAATTTCTATCAGATACATCAGTTCTCTTTAAATATATATATATATATATATATATATATATATATATATATATATATATATATATATATATATATATATATATATATATATATATATATATATATATATATAAACCTTTAATCACATTTTCAGCTGATTCGGAGTGATCTAACCTGAGAGCTGTTGTCGATCTATTATGGTAATTTCTACAGTTTAATAGCATTTTATATATTTTTTGGTCAGTTTCTGGTAGCATTTGGTGAAACTCATAATAACTTATTTTTCTTGATGCGGAGGCACTTTTTGTGAGACATTTGCACAATATAGAACAAAATCTTCTTGACTTTAGTATTGGATCACCCTTTAGGTGAGCCAACAATGTCCCCTATTAGCTGATAATACGGGAATATCCAAGCCTTAGTCGGGATTTGGTACCCGAGTACACTGTTTGGAAACTCAGGGTGCTAACCACTACACCATGAGGATGGCATGCATAAGATAAGAACGGAAGTTGATATAAAAAATTGGAGTTCAGATGTTTATTTATCTGTGCTAAGTGTAATACATTTGAAACCTTCTATATACGCTCAATAACATACCATTAGGCATTAAAGTTGTAATACATCATTCCTACAAATTAAACATGAATTTTTTTATGTATTTAATTTTTTTTCGTAAGAAGTTTGTATTTATTTACGAATGCAGAAGCACTGGGTGTTATAATTCACCTCGGTGTTGTATGGTCGAAAGACTGTCAATAATAAAACTCTTATAACAACTCCAGACGCAAAAAATAAATAAAGACTTGAGGAACCCTTAAGTGGCTAAAAAGAAAAAAACTGTCTGTGTGGCCGTTGATAATGATGAAAAGACTATAAATAGATAGTGACGTTATTTTATGGACCACAATAAAACTTTCAAAGGATTGTCAAAGTGGTATCCAAAACGAAAATTATGCTTGGGAAGTACTTTATAGACTGTGAGCATGAGCAGTGAAATAAGGGACCAATTGGGGCAGGAACTGTTAAGAGAAAGGCAGCCCACTGTCCAATGAGGGAAAAAAGAGCGAACTAAAATGACCCCGGTAAACTGAAACCAACTCCTCAAGAAAAAACAAACAAACGAAAAAACGAAAAAAGGTCTACAGATTTCGCTTGCAGATCCCCAAGCTATGACCATAGAGAACCGATTTCACTGTCGTGGAGACTAGTGGAAGTTCCTATAGTCTGACATAATGATGCTGAGTATGACCTGATGTGGGCACCTGTCAACGAAAGCCTTTATCGCTGTATTCTTCAACAGTCGTAAGTGCCTACCGAAAGATCCTAGAAATAATCGCTTTGACTGAATATTTTGTTTCTGCTTCTGATTCCTCATGTGTGGGTTTTGGTTCCACATGTGTCATTCCTCATTAAGTGATAACATGAATGGGAACCTTATTTTATTATTAATTTTACTTGAAAAGAATTTTTAGTATTGTCGAATAAATGTATGATAAAAGGCCAATTCTCTATGTTTCCTTGCTTGTCCAACACATGCACGCATCAATTTATTAAGGTTCTATTCTAACCTATAACGAGCACGTGAAGTTTATAGCATTTATATGTGAGCACGTACTTATTACATACCTTACATTGTGCTGTCTCTAAGAGAACTAGGATTACAGACTTTAAATTTCTTTAAATTTTATAATGCACTAATGAATGTATACAATATGAGTCGAAATCAAACCTAGATGAAGCTCATTAAACACCGGTTTCATAAATTTTAGATGTAATAAAACATTAAGAGAATGTGTCTACTACCTAGTTCTGTTGGTGTTATGAAATGAAAAACAAAAAAATCACAGAAATCTGGTGAAAGGAAAAGTTTTCAGAAAATTAAATTTATTTTTCAAAATAATAATTATGGAATGTAGACGTTCCCAATTTAATAATTAAATCTATGACTAAATAGTGATTCTTGGAAACTTCTGTTTTAATTAGGGACAAATGACATCTAAGAACTTCATGATTTTTTTTACGTTAGTCTTGGAAAGAAGTTCAGTGTAATTTTCGAAAATAAATATGACTATAATTTTTTAGTATAATAAAGATATTTTTCTCGTTAAGTTAAGACAAAATGTAAAATTATAAGGATTTTATAGCTAAGTGAATTTACCAAAATGTAGGGTAAAAAACAAGCGTTTAAATATCTCCAGTCATTCGCTGCTGCGAAAAGGTAAATTGAGTTTTATGAAAAGTAACTATCATACAATTATACATATACAATCGTACAAATATAAATATATTTAAGATAAATATGGGAAATTTTAGATTAAAATTTAAAAGGTAGTTTTTTTCGAAAATAAATATGAATATCATTTTTTAGTTTAATAGGCATTTTTCTCGTTAAGTGAAGACAAAATGTAAAATTAAAAGGTTTTTATAGCTAAGTGAATTTGCCAAAATGTAGGGTAAAAATAGGAGTTTAAATATCTCCAGTCATTCTCTGCTGCGACGATGTAATATATATAATCCACCTCGGCCCCCTCCTCTTTCGAGTATCGGCCATGAAACACCTGAAGACCAGTCACTACGTAGCAAGAACCTGAATACGCAGTAGAGGGTAAATTTCCCAAGTTCGGATGCATTTTCAATTGGTGTGGGGCTGAAGGCTGCCGGATATACAGTACAGATCTGCAATCCACCCAAGGTACCCGCAGCCCTCCTGCGAAGATGTAAAATAAATTTAATGAAAAGTAACTGTTTCTCAACAATTTAAATTTAGGTATGAATATAGATATTTTTATGCGTTTGTAAATTTTCTTATTCTAGATAAATTCCAAAACCTTTCATCATCAAGTTACTTCTACTTTATGACTTGTGTTTTATAATGAAAGGCAAAAATTAATGAATAATTTCCGTCAGAATAATTTCAACCAATTTCTTATGCTTTAATAAAAATTAAACAACTTTGCTAATAGAATACACAGTTTTTGTAAAATTACTTACCAAATGGGAATTGCAGATAGAGATTGTAGTGAAAGTTTTTTTTAGTTACTGAAGTTTTCTGTACTATAGTGGGAAGTTACTGAAGAAACTAGCTACAGAAGAAACCTAGTTACTGACGAAAGTTCTCAGTTTTATTAGCTAGTGATGAAATCAGTATTGAAGAAAGTTCTCACTTTTACTTAAGCAGATGAGATTAACTATACTGAAGAAATTAATTGTCTCTACTGATGGAATCTAGAAGTCCGTGGAATAATGATGAATTCAGAACGTATACAGTTTTCAGTGTCTAAAACGAAGTATGAGCAGAGGGAAGAGTACCAGGTTATTTTAAGTTCTGTAAAATAGTAACAGCACAATGGAAGGAACTGTACATCTCTGCGACGCTAAAAAAAGGCTGGAGAATGGAAGTAATAACCTGAAGACACCACTCGGCAATCTATGCCACAAGACCGGATCGTAGAGACTTTGTGTAGATAAGATGACCGCAAATACGATAAATTCCCCACTGTCAACTTTCTAGTGGTAGTTTAACAAAAAAAATTAGACTAGGTTATACAAACATTCATTTATTTTATATTAACGATCGTTGACTTGAATATCAAAAAAACTTAAGAGCTATAATAAGGTATTACAGTCGACTTCTCTACTTAATCTGAGCTCACACAAGTTGTCACCATATCGGTCTAGGTTAACAGTAGTAAATGAAGAATCAATGCAAAAAAAGGTTAGCGTCCCCCAACAGTCGGCAAGCCGAACTGAAGGGGGGGGGCTTAAGCATAAAAAAGGAAACAGCTAGTTATCAGAAAAATGTAGCTCTATCTCTAAAACCGACTGCGTGATCTCTTTTCATTCTGGACAAGGCGCACACAGGCTAGGGTTGTATTAATTTCATTTAAACAAGAATATCGCCAAACTACGGAGAATGGCTGCGGTCCACGGAGAGTAGCATCGGACTTCATCGGTAAACCGCTGTAAAGAACAAACCCTCGTAACTCGAAAAACGGTGATTCACCGCCAAAAAATATTGCCAAGTAGGAGCGAAAAGAGCGGGACGTCCACTGATTGGACTGAGCCACGAGTGCCGTGAAGCGGCGCCGAATATTATTGGCGAAGTTCGCTTTGGGCCAGGAGGAGAATTTTTAAGAATTTTCTCACGGGGATGGATGGAGGTCGCCAACAGATGACGAGGATTAAAAACTGGGAAATATATAGAAAGTGTCCGCGCTATTGTACCTTATGCCAATTAAAAAGCAATAACTACGACCCCTGGATGGAAAACGTCCGGTTCTTTTAACAGGTCGGCCAAAGCCATAAAACATCCAATTATCTGTACGAGTAAATTGCAGTTTCAAATAAAGGAAACTACTTTTAAATTGGGTTCTTGGAAAAAATACATTGCTGAACAAAATAGCGGATGCTATCAATAGCTACTACTGGAGTAAAGATATACCATTTTAGATCTCCCACGTAAAAAGAGGGGCGATACATGAATTACGCTAAAATGCTTATAGCGAAAGATCCTAAGATTAATATTAACATTACAAACATTAAGGTGATTACATCCTTTAAATTAAAAATTATTAAAAATTATATTTAAAGTAGGTGCAATTAATAAGAAAACTGTAACGATAAAATCCACGTTACAGAGATGTTGCTTCCGGGATCTTGGTTTTTCTGTAGAAACAGGCCTGAAAGATTTGGTAGTATCATAGCTCTTAAAAAAATTTAAAGCAAAATTTATAAAAACTCTGAAAGACCAGTCTTTTTTCAATGGCTTATCGAGAAATTCCAAAGCCTTTTATCGCATGCTTCAGTACTTATTTTTTCACAAAGAGGACTCTAGACACAAAAAAAAAATATGGACTACAGTGTGAATAAATTCTGATTTTTTCTTTAGTCGCCTAGTTATCAAAACTCCTAGAGGGGCTATCCGTTATATGACTAGTATTAGATACTGCATGTAATCATTCGTTGACATTAGAGAATCTACAGTTGCGAAATTCCCCTAAACAATTTTTCGATGGAAAATGAGAATTTAAGATATAGGTTTTGAAAAAATAATGATCGAAATTGGCAGTTACATCCATGTTTTGATAGCAAGATATTAATCTGTTTGACAAGATTCCGGATCGAAAGTAACGTGAATTGATAATAATGTATGTCCTGAAAAATTTGTATCAGAACTAATTTTTTTCTGATAGTTTTCGTTCAGTAACAAACAGTCGTCTATTATTCTTGGAAATGATTATATAATTATATAATGATAAATAATATTATTAATAAATAATATTATATAATGATATCATTATATAATTATATAATGATTATATTATTTATATCCTAATTTTTGTCTTTCGGGCTTTAGGTATCCCTGTGATATCGCGCTGGCTTTTCGTGCTGAGGGTGCTCGGATCGAATCCTGACAGGCACCATTAAATACATCCGTGTCTAGGCCGGATATGGGCACGCTAAATCCGTAGACCGGAAAGTTCATCTATGAGGTCAGAGAGAGTGGGAGATGGTACGTCCCCCGGATGTCTTCTCAGTGGGTGCTCGGTCAAAATTGAAGCGGCAACTGGCGAAGACTGACTCCGACCCTTGTGGTGCTATATAAACCGGAGCCGCACATAGCAGCCCGAAGCGTATATGGACCTGGTATGGACCTACTGGTCAAGGGGCATTAGGACCAACAATAACTACAACATAGTCATATTTCTCATTGTAAGTAATAAAAATTATTTAATTTAGTTCAATAGAATTATTAAATAGAGAAATATTTAAATATATGTGAAATGTAGCAAGTATGTCTCGATGTATATACAGAAAGTTTACGAAATATATTGTTAAATAAAGTTTTCAGTAAGTAAAAGTATTGGGGCAGAAGGAATTGTGACTCAAGAAATGACAAATTGTTTTTGTGCAAGCGAACATTATGTGAACATATTTCCCATTTCCGATTCAAGTCAAGGAACATTTGTCATCCTGATAGATACTTTTATTCTTGGGTTTGTCAAATCTACTTCTGTAATGTTTTTTTTCTGCCCCTAAACGATATGTATTATTATTATCGAGAAATTGGGGCACTTTACGAATAAATAAAAAAATAATGTAATTAAGAATAAAGATTTGGAGTCGTGATTTTTTTTTATTTTACTTAATTTGAAGAAATGTGTGAGGAAAAATGATTTTATTTCATGTCAATTCTGCAGAAATAAATACTTAACACGAGAATTTTACAAATAATGCATCTAGGGAGTGGGAAACCCAACTTAATGTTTTCATAATTATTCTCATAGAAGTTATAGTCCAACGTTGGGCATATGCGGCTTTTCGTTGAGTCAAGTGCAACTCCCATTAATATTTTGGAAACTCGTGCCAGGATCAAAATATCCAAACTTTAAAAAAAAAAAAAACAGCTTGTCAACTATTTTCGATTTTTGGTACAATATATTGCGGCTAATCTTTGTACTCCACAATGAATTTCGTGAAGTCGAAACATCGTTCACAGCTGACCAATCAAAGTCTTACAGAATTTCTGCGGATAGCTTTAATTAATTTTGCACCAAATTTTAAAAATAATTGGCCAAATGCTGTCGTTACATGTAATTAAAATTTTTATTAATAAATATGCTTTTATTATATTTGATTTTTGTTATTTTTGATTTCTATTATATTTGATTTTTGTTATTTTTGATTTCTATTATATTTGAATTTTATTACTAAAATTTTGAAATAATTATTTTCTTTTTCATAATTATATTTTTTATATGTGTTCTTATACGTGATTTGGGAAAATATGGAATCGCATTAAATAAAAAATTTTGAATATGTGTATCTACGTGTGTCTCTTTATAAAATATAAAATACCGGATTGAGGCTCGCTTTGGCCTCATATGTGCCCAACGCAGTTATAGTGAATGGATAAAATATAAAAAATTTCAAAGAATAGACGAAATTAGATTCAGTTACGATACTCAAATACTAGTAACGATATTTTAGATTGAGAGTTATTCAGACGTAATAAATCACATGAGATAAGCTTCAAGATTTACTTAATTAATACTGAGTGGAATTTAAAATGAATTCAAAACTTGGCCAAAAGCCTCCCTTGCAAGTTAATTTACCTTATCAAAGTAGTAAGGTCAAGAGGGGACGGGAGTTTTCTGGGGACAAATCTCTCTTTTATACTTGATTAGATAACTGGAAAATTATCCTTGGCAGTTTCCTGATACATCAGCTGCAGAGGGAAAGTGAATTAGTCTGGAGAATTTGAAGGTGTAAATCCGGATTACCGTCATGATTACTTCAGAAAATGGGGAATTTTCTGCATGCTGTGGGGATACATGTTAGGAAATGAATGAACTTTATATAGATTGGTAAGCTGGTTGTAATTGTATTTTGCTGAATCAGTGGTTCCCAACTGGTGGTACGCGAAATCCTCGGGAATGGTGCGGCACCACATGAAAAAAACTTGCCAAATAAATGGGGATTTTGAAAGCCATGTTCATTGAACTAGATGGGCCGAATAAGTCCGATGACTATCAGGTGTTGAATTAAAATTTCTTGTCATTAAGCAATCTTAAATTATGTGTTCTAAAAAACTGTTTTACTTAATCACTCCAAAATCAATGTTTTTCAATTTCAGGTATAACTAAAAAATAAATAATTCAACAGAGAAAGGAAATTACTAACAGAAAAAATACAGACAAAATAAACCGAAATAACGCACTTAGTGCTCAACGTACCATTTCAATTTCAGGCTGAGACTTAGACTATTTAAATCTAAAGATTGAAAACAAGGTTGAAACAAAAAGTAAGCACGTTAATCCTCTATCCCTTTTTCCTGAGGGATATTCTATACCTCCATACCCCCGAAAGGTTCCCCCTCTCATAGCGCATATAGATTGGTGCAGAGTTCTCTGCCCGACTCCTTTCATCACATTAGACACGGTAACATTAGACACGGTATTTAGAACCACCCCCATTCCCGCCCGCAATGTTTCTTTGATGTGGTGTCTCCCCCGACCCTGCTCGACCCCATTTGACCCGGTGACCCCCCACCCTTTCTTTGATGGACCGCCAGAGGAGGCGATCCACGCATAGTACAGAGTACAGAGTGAACATAAATCACTGGATTCCCCAAGGCACAGGCAGAGAACGCTGCACCAATGCATATGCACCATTAGGTCGGTGTGTGTGCGTGTGTAGGGGGGTCCGCACATGGTTCAATTTCTGTCTTAGTGGACCGCAGACATCTATGGGTTGGGAACCACTGTGCTAAATTGACAAGTGGTGCGATTTAGCAAAGTATGTTCTTTTATGGATTTAAGATATACTTACATACACACACATACACACGTATATTTGTATTCACGTATGTACTCCCGCCCACACAGTCAAAATACGTTTACAAATTTTTAAGCTTATTCTGAGAGTTTAAAAATAAGGCTTCGAACAATTCGTTTAGAAGCTTTTAGATTTCGTAAGGGATTATTACTGATTACGTGGATTAAATTGTGCTCTTATTCTTTCACTTTTACCTCTCAACTAATCTTCGTACTGCCAAGATTCACTAATGCTGGAAAGCCGATTAATGTATTTTAGTTACATCATGCTCCCTTTTCAGTACAATTAATTAGCTCGTCAAGCATTAATCAATGATAGATTTTTGTTGTTCTTGTTACAACAATGACAGGGCCATTGCTGCCGGCAGCCTGCGCTGAACTGCGAGGTAAATCGAATTCGTTAAATTAAAAGAAATGAATGTTTTTTTAAACTTATTTTCGACTGCAACTGGTATCCCACCCGTTAAGAAGAGAATGAGTTTGTTTTTTCGATTACTCATTGGTAATTATTTAGAGTATTCATTGTGAGTATTATTATTTTTAAATATTTGAAAGTTTAACTTTTGAACAGCATGTTTCTCAAAGTCTTATTTGAATAATTGACCAACTCCACTTTAAAAGAATGGAGTTAGCCTCATTTTAATGTTCATACAAGTCATTTCTATCTTATTTTTAAATTGGTACACCTCTAGCTTATTTCTGCTGCCAACAGAGGGCATTACAAATCAGATTTCAGCAGTCATTTCTCAGCACTCATTGGACTTTAAGGCTCTGTATCTCAAAATGAACAAGAGTAGAGTAGGGCCACTATTCAAATAAGGTCTCCATATAGTTGTTTTTAGGGTCTTAAAATATATATTCAAGCCAGAACTGTTATGTCTAATCTGTTTCTTTTTTGAATTAAAGTTCACTGAAATTTTCCCTATTGTAGTAGATACGTTTGTTAAAATATATCAGTGTTACATTACTGTTTGTAAAGAGTGTTTGAATCGAGAACAACAGGACGTTTGCAGGCTAAAAATAAATTTATACAATGAGTCCCTTACAGTTTGAGCACCCATCATCAGAACTGAATTTCAGCAGCATCAGGTAGGGCGCCCGTATAACGTTTTTCTTCCTGAGCATAAACCAAACCAATAAGTGTTTATTTTCCCTTGAAGAGACACTTTGTCGTGAGACATTCGCCCTTTGTTATCCACCGTAGTCTTGCTGGCTACTTTATTATGGGAGCACCGATATGAACGAGGAAGTGAGAGACAGAAGAAAATCATTAGAGGCTGATTTTGAATTATACCAAAAAAAAAAAATATCTGAAAATAAAATTACTGGGTACAATTCATAATTAGGAATTACACACAGACACACACTTCACGAGGAATGCTATAAAAATAAGTTATGTGATCATGAAATATATTTTACAATATACGGGTATTTATTATAAATTTTACGATGTGCGGTTCAAGTCTTTGCTTCACACATAATTGCAATAAGTTGGTAGTTTTTAGTACAATATCTATTCCAAATCCTCACATTATATTTTACGACATGTATTGCCTGCTTCATACTATCGTGTATAATTTTATATTAAAAATTATATTTAAAAGATGAACTTTAAATTATAACTTTATCTATATATTTTTGTCCCTAAGTTTAACCGCTTTTTTGATCAGCAATAATAATTCATGTAAAGAAACTTAAACACAAGAACGACATTTGAAATGCTAGAGTGTAAATATTATGTTTCAATAAGTAACTAATTGAGCATTAAATTATTTACAAAAACATACACAATGGCGGAAATTCTATCAGTCAGATTTTTATACGTTATGCTAATAAAATAGTTTAATTTAAGGAAATGCTGTTTAAACTGATTAGTTTGAACTAAATGCCTGAACTTCTTCAATTAAAATGTAAATTGAAGTGGGTGTCTGCGGTGAAAACTTCATTTCCCAGCGGTGCAAAACTTAAACTTCCTTCTAGGTTTCCATCTAGGAGACTCCATTGTTCCTATTCAACAGTTAGAATTTTGTCTTCATGAATTTTAAAGTTAAGGAAATGGTCTACTTCTCAACAAACACATCCATAAATTTTGAACAATGGGTCTAAAATTCCTTAGTCCTCTGTGGTGTATACTTAGGTACAATTATTGGTATTCTAGAAATTTAAAACACCTTGCTTTATAATCAAGCAGAACTGCATTCGATTTTTTAAAAAAAAAGGATATCTTATAAAGATTGAAAGGTGTTGTAAATCGGTATTTTTTATCGGAGGTCAGTATTTTTTATGAAGTATTTGGAAATTTTTATACTAGATTTATTAAAAAAATAGATAAATATCGATTCTTTCAATTTCTGCGGTTAAAAGAGCTTGTTTTCTTTTTGTTTATGTGTATTTGGGCTGAAAAATTTGATTAAAAGTTAGAAGCCATACTTTGTAATCATACTATAATATAAATTATAAAATTTTTTATTGTGCTCCTTCTCAGATTAAAGCCTAAATTACACGATATGTTATTTTTAGATAATTAATCTCTCGAAATAAATGTTTCTAAATGAAAAGTTTCGATAAATTTTGAGAATAACTATAAGTGTTCTGTTTAAGACATAGATCATCCATTACAAATCTAGATATAGATCCCATTACACTGTATGAATTAAGGGATAGGAAAATAATGCTAGATAAATATGTAATCTCGTGCTAAACTCCGCATTCCTTTGGTATATGGCCGTCGGGAATAATAGGTGTTGTCAGGAAAATATCTAATCCCTAGCCATACAAATAAAAATTGCCGCTATGTCATAGTGGAAAAAAAGGGTAAAGAGTCATTACTGAAAAAAGGCATTTATTTACCTATAAACATTCTTCAAGCATTAGGCTATTTATTTGAGTTTAAATGCGCCATTTGTTTACGAGATAAAAATCATTCTGATTTATTTTCTGCAGTCCTTGTCTACTTTGAAGTCCACTGCCACTAGACACAAAATGATACTGGACTGGGCACGAGACAACAAGAAACAAAGATAATGAATCGTCATAATCTGGACAAAATGTACCTCTCAGAGGAAGAGAAATGACCAAACTGAGTGTTCAGCATCCCATCTGGCCTCCACTCTCTTTGTCTCGTTTCTCGATATTGTTTACATAACAATATTTTTTGGTGTCATGAAATTTGTGAATTTTGTTTTTATAGATCTATCATGGCCTTGTGCAGTAATCGCTGAGCGTCTGCAACCCCAAAACAGCAGGGAATGTTTTCCGAGGTATCTATTATCCCCCGAAATTTGAATGTAGTGGAGTTATTATGTTACTAACAATTATAGCGGGTAGAGACACAATTAAGGGAGTTTCGCTGAGGGTAAAGGGGTCATCTCTGTCACGTACGTCTTTCATTCGATATAATAATGTAGCATGGCCCAGAAGTGTGACTGGTAAGCTAACGTTCTGGAAAACAGGTGGTTCCAGATTTATCTCTTTACCAGCTACCAGCTATTTTGGAAAGTTTGCATGCAGAAGAAAAATATAGACATGAGTTATTCATTATAAACTTATTGAAAAGAACACTCTATTGTCGTTTTAAATTAGGGTAATATGGTTGATCTTTTAGAATTTACAGTAAACTTTTGTTTAATGAAGTTTAAAAAGACAGGGACCGGCCGTTTCAATGTGCTTGCAAACTCTCCTGTGGAACTCTATACATCAGATTCTGATAGCGAAGGCCAACATGTTGGATGTCTAATTATCTTAGACGTCTAAATATATTCGAGATCTTGTCAATGCAATAAAATTTATGAATCAGTAGAGGAGAAATAAACGTTAGAAAACATAATTTCTCTTCTACAGATTTAAAACTGTCTTAAAACAAACTAGTTTGAATTATAAAAGGGCATAAATTGTTAAAATAATATTAATCGTATAACCAATAACCCAAATTATCAGTTATATCAAAAATTATATATAAGACATTATTAATAATTTTAGTTAACAATCTGTATCTCGAAATTAAATTTTAAATTAACAAATTTGTACTAAGAACAATGTTTCTATAAAAATAGTTTTCTTTAAAAGAATGAAAATTTGAAGCACTGAAATATTTTTGATAGTGACCAGCAAATATCCTGATGCCGAGAAATTTTCTCAGTTTGCTAACACGCAACTAACACACGTGTTGCTAATTAAGGCGACAGAGTGGTACTACAAAATGGCGTCAGGTTCAGCCTAGCATAAATAAATGCACTACACATTGATATCTTTCATTTCTATTCTACTTTTATTATGGCAACAAAAGTTACACAATTGTTTCGTTATATTTCATTTAGCATTTTGAAATAGATCGAATATATCATCCTTTATTCAGCAATAAACGTTTAAAATTCTTAAAAATGCACAAATATATCTAAGAATTTCACGATATATTTTAAAAATATTTAGGTTTGCTGTAGATAATCCACTTACGTTTCTGCTTCAAGCTTCTCAAATCAAACACCAATATCAAAGCAAACCAGCTATTTCTTTTTAACGACTCTCGAAGCCGTTTTCTGCAAAAAAAAAATAGGATGCAATAACTGAATGAAGTGTAATGAAGTTTAAATGTCTCTGAGACAGCAAAATATTTTATCTTGTGTCTGTGTTTAACGTCCATAAAGTAAGAATTTGCTTTGATGCTATCACTTACTGTGTGTTATTGTTTTACTCGATGCATCTCTCTTTTTATTAACGAACAACATTTGGTACAGAAATAAATGTGTCTCGTTAAAATGAGATTGACTTTCATTTGCTGTTATCACTGAAATGTCTTTACAACTCTAAATTTTTGATAGTGAGGGAAAACAAAGTAAAATTATTCATCTGTTTTCCTGTAAGTCAATAAAGCACGAGGCTGATGTGCCTGAAGTTAAAATTATTAAATGGGAGGGTCAATAAAATTGCGTGTTATTAGAAAGCACATTGGTAATTAACAAGCATTTTTATGTGAAATTTCCACAGTTAATTTTTCTTTTTTATGAAGATGTTGTTTTGAATAATTCTATTTTAGACAATTTAACTAAAGTTGTCTGCTGTATATTCAAACTCATTAACAAGCATTTTTATGTTAACAAGCGTTTTTGTGTGTTTATTTTACAATCAGTTTTATGTGAAATTCAAACAATAAAACTTTTTTTATAAGTTTTTTTTTGTATAATACGATTTTCGACAACTAAGCTAAAATTGTCTGTTGTATATTCAAACTCATTCCTTCTAAGAAGAAAAAGTATGCTATATGATATGTTTATTTTTCATATAAGAAAGGAATTTTTATTAAATATTCCTACGTTATCGTTTTAAACTACCGTCTAATAATGTTATCACGCTTAATATAAATTACAGGTATTAGCAAATGAGAATCAAAGCGAACATTTAAAACAAACATATCACAAAAACTGGTCAAAGGGGGAATCTCTACTGCAACTAAGGATATGTATCATAGTTTGTACTGTCAGGTTTACAGTAAATGATATATTAGCGAAACTGTTGTTAATGATATTGAGTGCAATTTACCTACAATACATTTGCCGTATGTTTGTAGCAGATGGTACTCAGTATTGCTGCACCTACATATTATGATGCGATGTCCTTTTGATTTGAAATAATAACAAAACTTTAAATGATATAATAGTTATTAACGAAGACAAAATTCACAATGAATATCCGGCTGAAAATGTTTTAGTCACGAAAATACTATACTGTTAAATAATTGTACTTTAAAAATATTTCTTGTGAAGTATTTAAATTCCGTAAATATAAATTTAACATAGTATTAATAACCATATTCTTACCTTTGAATTATACACTCTCTCTTTTAGATGAGTGTACACCCGTCGATACTTAATATTAAGCAAAATAAAAGACACAGTGCAAAACATATCAATAGTGACGCTATAATTCTGCAATTATTATAACCGTTCCAAAGACGGAAACATTTGAGAAAAAAACTTTCCTGATCCATCATCTATAAGATATTCCGTGAGCATTGGTTGAGCTACTGAATATTGATAAATTTATCAGTAAAGATTTTGTCATCGGAATGTTAACATAAAAGATTTCGATCGTTCAAAATATATTGTAATTACTTGATTCATTTTTAGCCTCTGTAAGAAGCAATATCTATATCCTCTACGACACAGTTTTGTGTTAAGAACTTCTTACTTTAAACGGTTCATATTTTTTAAACATCTGCCCTAGAAAGCTGTGCTAGATAGATACACTTCTTTATATTTGAGATAAATAACAAAAGAACAGTGACTTTTACCGTTCTTTATTCTAAAACTTTAAGAAGGTTATATCAATCATTTTTTATCCTTAGAGGTTTCAAGATGAAAATCTGACTATGTCTACCTCTGAGGACATTTGACGTTGGTACAAGATGTGCTGTTACAGAAGCGCTTTAGTCTTCCTAGAAAGTAGTAATTAAATAAAAATTCAATTTCCTCAAAAATTGGAGGTGACATATTTTGTAATAAGATTTTGCAAGCGTTTTCAATTCTAGAATAATTGGATAAAACACATTTTCTTTCACAATCTTTGGGTTTCGTTTCAGATATCTTAGCGTCTATTTTATGAGTAGAATGGTTTTATTTTCAGCATGAAACGTTTTTACTAAGTTTCATATTGCAGGAAGGAAGGATTATACGGGTAAAAGACTGTAAGAAAAGAAAGATTCCTGCCATGAGAAAATCAAATTATGGGCTCTCCCATTGCCATTTCTTTTCACAATGGGTGCATTACGTTGTAGAAAATCGAAAGCTCAAATGAATTTGAATTCGCACACAGGATTAGCAACTTTCATGGACCTAATAGAAATGAATTTTAAAATAAGAGACATAATTTAGCATTTCTTTGCAATGCTTGAATACATAGCTATAGTCAAATAAAAGGAAGCCAGAGAATTAATGCGAGGAAAACTTTCAATTCGCTTGAAGAAACATGCATTATTGATTCTAATCCTGACTTTATATAGTGTAGACTTTTTAAAAAAAAGTTATTTTCCCCTTTAATACTGTTCAAAAACTATTCACCTGACTAAGGAGACACGTAGAAACGATTTCTCTGATCAAAACATCCCCGGTGATGGAAGACAGCACCGTCCGAAAAAGAATTTTTTTTTCTTCATGGAATCGTTTTCTTGCATGAATTCCCTTTACAGTCACATAAAACAAATTAGGACATAAAACGAATGCAAAAAAGAGTAAAAAATCCTTTTTTTACGACACTTGGACAGATTTAAACAGAAAAAAAAATTGGCAAACAAAGAAAAACAGGTGAAAGAAATGAGTTGACCAGGATTTAAGACAGTGTTATTCAAACGGCTTAGTTTAAGTATTCAGAAAAAGTTTAAACTACGTGTTTGGTCGAAAGCGTAAGATTGAAGTAAGAGACTTTTGTGCGTTGTCAGAAAGTACAATTCAGACCATGTAATCTTAAATTTGAATTAAGGAAAAAAATATCGATTTGAAACGATGAAGTTGATTTGAAACAATTTATAAACTTTTCACACTAGAACTGAAGTTTGAGTTTTAAAAAGAAGAAATCGTAAATTCTTATGACATAAAAAAGAAAACAATTAGATTTTTTTAAAAATCTTTAAAGAATTTTTCTATCGATCGATGTAAAAAATACTATTATCAGAGTGGAACATCAAGTGGAAATAAAGAATTGTAATTATCTTTCAGTGGTACAAAGTATTCAGTTTCTGTCTCCAGTATAATACAATCCCAAAAGTTATAATCTCTCCAATATCCTCCTTCCATCAATGCTAACAAATTCTGCAAAAGGAGTTTAAAATGCAGGAATTTGTATATTTTCTATCAACGTGAGAGGCTTCTTGCAAATAGGTACATATACGTATATCTTTAAAGTGATCCTACTGTTATCTTTTTGCTTGTAGATTCCTTCAAAAATAACTAAAAAAGAACGAAGCCAAAAAATTATCCAATTCAGACACCACTTTAAATCTTAAATTCAATACTGATTTATTACTTGAGGTCAGTATGAAATGACAAAAAATCAGTCTTTTGGAGTATAAAAGACTTATATTTATTTATTATCCGGAATTATAAATAAACCCAAATTTCACACACACACACACACACACACATAACATCAGCTAGATGTACGGGATTTTACGAACTGCCTGTAAAAAGCATTCAGTAGCAAGGTTTTGCCTTTAAGGTAAAACTGCTAGGTGCAACTGATTTAATTAACTACCTGCGTCAGACATTAATTTTCAATTTAGATCTTGTTGTTGCTAAGGTCCCTGGGGGGTTCATACATACTGAGACCCCAAAAATTTAGTGAACAAAATACATTATGAAATTAACGATATATTTCTGTAGAGTTATGGCAGATGTTGATATGTCCGAAAAATTCAATTTTAAGTTTTAAGTTGATATGGCACACTAAAAATTGCCTCTTTAATGTGGCAAAAGATGGTAGTGGAATTATGAAAAAATATTAAGTTATTCGTAATTTGGCGAAAGTTGGTGTTTTTTTCTTTTTTGCTCAACCCACTTAAAAATTTTAGTCAATAATTGAAAAAAAATATTTTCATTGAAGACCAGCCATACGCTTGAGGTTGAATATGAGTATTAATTAAAGAATATTTGGATTGAAAAACTTAATTGAACTATTTTATAAATCACAACAAAAGTTTCTTTTTCAATTTGCCGAAAACGTGAAAAAATGACATATCAACATCTACCATAACGCCACAGATTTCAGTTCATGATCCTGTGTGGATAGCACATGTATAAAAATGTTTATGACATACGTCCGTCAAAGTTTGTTGGTCATACTATATATTAAAATGCAAAGGTAAATTTGGTAGGTAAAAGAGACATGAAAGTATAGAAGCAGATAAATACTGCAACCTAATCGAAAATAATTGTTAATATTGGCTTGGGAAAGTAAAAATGCACTCGGCTAGAATATCGAAGGGTGAAATAGCCCTCCTTAAGGAGAAGTAAATCGTCAAGTCACTGCGCACGTTTGATGTTAAAGATCTCACGCCTTCTGCTTAGAAATACTGTACTAGGCCTTTATTTGAATTGGATAATTAACTATCGAATTCCCATTCGACTTTCACTTTCTCTTTTGGTGTTTAAGGTGCATAATATTAATAGTTTGATAACAGTAGTATTCATTTTTGTTTCATTCGGATGTAAAAAAGGAATTTTTTATAATACTAGTTGGTACCCATAAAAACATGACAGCTGGATAGTAAATTTAATGTACTATCGCACAAATTATACTCAACACATCATTATCAAATGTTGACAATCATAATATTTAGATGCACTTTAAAAAATTACTATGGAACCCAATAAAAAGAAATAGGGTTACTCAACAGCACGAAATAAACAATGTCCGCCAGGTTTAATTCTATATCTCCCAAACATAATATTATGTGGAATTAAACAGGTAATAAAATAGATGATCGTATAGTGGCACTTTAAAAATTGTTAATTGGAGAAAACCGATTCTGACACATGTCTGAGATAATTAGAAAAAACAAACTCAATTTTAATAAATGATATTATCATTTAATTTCTCGTCTTATTAAAAATTAATTGTATCGCTCGTTACAATTTGCACAGAAACAACAGAAAAATTATCTACATACATTAAGAAAGTATTCGAACACATAATAAAACCTAGTTACATATATTAATTATTCTGTGCTCTCGCCAGATTAAATATATTACAAATTATTTTTACTTACCACCACCCTCATTGGAGACTGATGATTATCTCTCATTATATTACTAAACTTGGTCCAAATGCAGACCAGAAATCTCGAGATATCTCAGCATACAAAAATGGCGACTCAGCCTGAAGAGCGGACAGCCTCGAGCTATATAACTGTCGCAGCTTTTTGTTCAACTGCCTCAAAAAACCATTAAAACTTCCCAGCACCGAAAATCGCAGAGGTCGGAAAATGTTCTAGAACAATTTACCTTTCAGACATATGATTGGTTAAAAGGTGCTTGCTGGGACGTTGCTATGGAGGAACTATGTTCCCCTAATGACCAAGAGGGGGGCAAGTAATTCTCCCTTCTTGTGCAAATGACCTTGTGTACTATCCGTACTGTTATAGGTCACACTTAATTGTATACGGGAGGCACATTCCCTTCTTTCAGGAAAACCGGTACGAAAAACCAGCACATAGACAATTTAAGATTTACAAAATAAAATAAATACACTTATAAATGTGCATGGAACCAAATTAATGTTGTTTCGAAATTGTGAAATAAGAAAATAGTATTTTTTTAGAGTTAAATCAGTATAGTAATCAAAATAATTACAAAAGTCGAGTTCCATGTCACACATAATTAAAAATAAAAATGACAAACAGAGAGCTAGAGAGATTCCTCGGAATAAACAAATTAACGTGTTTATGCGGCCTCGTGCTTAGTAAGTATCTAAAGCCAGATTTAAACATGTCAATGAGTTTGCACAGAAACAAATGGATGTGTTTATGCACCCTCGGGCTTAATGGGTATCTAAAGCCAGATGTAAACATGTCACTGAACATGCGCAGAAATCAATTTTTGATTGTAAATTATCGCTAATTAATAGAAATTGCGGTTACAAAAACCAAATTTGAGACATCTATAGATTAAAATCTTTCGTTTGAAACGAATATGAAGTAATCTGATGCAGTAGTTTTCTCTCACTGACTGCTCAATAAATCAGTTTAGTAAATTAAATATGTAGATGATACAGAAGATTTTATGTTGGATAAAAGGCTGTAAAAAGAGGAGACAAGACTACTCTACTATTCTAGACATTGCTTTATTATTGCTTTACTACTTTATTCATCAATTATACATAAAACGAAATACATGATAATGGAGAACAATATTCGCGTTTGGCAAAAATTCTTGATTCAAAAGGAGAATTGAAACGTACCATGCAAAGAAAAACTTTCAAGACTGTTTCATGAATATTGTTCTGGTTATAATTCATTAAATTAAATTCACCGAATCTCGATTTTTCCGCTGATTAGCACTTACTTTTCTTATCTGTTAGTGATACATAAAGTATAAATTACCTGCATTATCTGAGACTACATTACTACCGTAAGGGAGATTTTTTATCGCATCTCATTTCCTCAATTCAAAATCAGTTACGCGTTCAACTCATGATTAAAAGCCCTCCTTACCACAAGCGACAGTTTAACGAAATATTTATCCTAGGAACCATAAACTGATTTATCTCTTAAACTCCCCCACTCTGCGACATCTCTTAGGGGCCATAATCATGCAAACTCATCACCATGAAATTAATTCCAATAAACGCTTGACGAAGCCGTAATTAAATCAGAGAATCTCAGATGAAACGTTGATGGAAATTTTTTGACACTGTATGTAAGCGCTTAGTTATTCAGAAATGTGTAAAGCAGAAAGACTGTAAAATTTGGGAATGTAAAATACAAGAAACAATGTAAATTATATAGAATGTAATACTACAATTTTTTAAAATTATTTTAACCTTACGAGTTACAGAAAATACTTGGACACTTTGACACGAACATTTCTTTTCCCTCGGCAATCGAAAAGTTTCCTTTACTTATACCGCGTCTGCCGAATGGATGATAAATAATCCAGAAAATATTTGTTCAGACGGATGTCAAAATAATACGTTTCAATCTTTCAAGCTATAGTGCAATTATTGGATTATTTACCAGCCGTGTTTGTTACTTTGTTACAACTCAAAATATGCATAACATTAAGAATAGAGAGTTATAATATTTATTAAGAACTTATTTCAGCATACCTGTATATGCTAAACAAAATATCCCATTGATTAAACGCTCTATTTTCATCTTTGATTTGAGCCAAGGAATGAAATAAAATGAAGGTGAAATATATTGTCAATTTTCATTTAAAAAATTGCAGATATTTCAGAAGTTCGATTTAAAGAGTACATTTACGTAGCCCTTTCAAAGATTTGAGAGAAACTATAAAATTTAGCATTTAACTTTGATAGGAGACTGTAAATTATATCTGGAACTCACTTCAAGAAGGTATACAAATTATTTCAGATATCATATGAAGTTAAGCTCTATTTTAATCTCTGATTTACGCCAAGGAATGTAATAAAATGAAGGTGAAATATATTATCAATTTTTATTAAAAAAAATTGCAGATATTTCAGAAGTTTGATTTAAAGAATACATTTTCGTAGTATTAAGAGTACATTTGACAGAAACTACAAAATTTAGCATTTAACTTTGATACAACGCTGCAAATTATATATGGAACTAACTTCAGGAAGGTATACAAATTATTTCAGATCTCGTGGGAAATTAATCTCTATTTTAATCTTTGATTTACGCCAAGGAATGTAACAAAATGAAGGTGAAATATATTATCAGTTTTTATAAAAATAATTGCAGGTATTTCAGAAGTTTGTTTAAAAGAGTACATTTACGTAGCTCTTTCAAATATTTGAGAAAAACTATAAAATTTAGCATTTAATTTGATATAAGACTGTAAATTATATCTGGAACTAACTTCAAGAAGGCATATAAATAATTTTAAATCTCATATGAAGTTAATGAATGATACGCTAGTTGTTATTACATGAAGTTTACTTTTGATGTTGAAAGAAGAAGCGCAATTTATATACCTTTTAATCTGCCCGGATAGTAGTAATTAAGCAGAAATTCAATTACCTGCAGAATTAGAGGTGACATATTTTGGAATTAGATTCCGCAAGGGTTTTCAGCTTTGGCATGATTGAATTCATTTCCTGATTTTTGGTTTGCATTTCCATTATTTTCACGAAAATGTTATAATTATATGGATTTTAGTTCCGCATGAGACATAATTCTTTCCAGTGTATAAAGGAATGATGATAAAACGTTAAAAATATCAAAACTGAAAAATTCATCTTTGTGAAAAAATTTAATTATCATGCTTGTATTTGTCGAACTTGCAGTCTAATTATACTCTCAATAGTTTCTTGCTAGAAAAGATGGGGGTTATCTCGATTTATAAATTAACATCGATGGCAAACCTTTTAACCAGAGACTCTTTCCCTTTTACTGTAGTTCTGCAAATAATGGTATACTTTTTGGTATGCAACATTATACAACGTATTTGGTATACAACTTAATGGCATACAACAATATACTTTTAAATAAAAAACGTTTTATATTTTAGGTATGGAAACAGTTATTATTGAAGTCTCATTTTCTCTCCAGGAAAACAAAGTTTCTTATCTATAAAACTATCATTAGGCCTGTCCTAATGTATGGTTCGGAAAATTGGTCTCTAACAAAAAATGGAGAATTGCAGTGTTCGAGCGAAAGGTTCTCAGAAGCATCCTTGGTGGTGTCAAAGAAGATGGTCTATGACGGAGAAGTTTTAATTCAGATATCTATAGATTTTTTAAAGAGCCCGATATTATTAAAAGTTTTAAAATTAAAAGAATGAACTGGGCCTTTCATATTGCTAGAATGGATGAAAAAATCCAGTAAAGAAGATTTTTGTTGCAAGACCCTTTACTAGCCGGAAAAGAGGAAGGCCAAAACTAACCATGGCTAGACTCTGTTGAATCAGAGTCTAGAGTGACTGGAGTGAGGAACTGGCAGACCAGGTCTAGAAATAGGTTGTCCTGGAAGAATCTTCAACAGAAAGCCCTGGCCCACCCGCGGCTGTTTTTCCAAATATGATGATGCTGATGGAAACAGTTAAATCATTTTAAATCTTCTTGGTTTTATATTCATCTCTTAATATTTTGTGGCATAAGATATGAGAAAGTATAGTATAATAATAAAAGTATAGTATAATATAATAATAGTATAATATATAATATAATATAAGTATAATATAGTATAATATGTAATATAATAATAATATAAGAAAGTATAGTATAATAATAAAATTATGCCTAAACGGTCACTGTTTGACCATAGTAACTGACGCTGCAGTCCTATAATCGTGACACTTTGAAAAATATAAGAAAAAAAATCTAACTTACATCTTCTGGGAGCTTTTTTGCAATCGTTCCTTTTTGTATTGGTACGCAGAAGGATTTCTTTTTTTAAGCTAGATTTATTTTGTTCAATTTCCAATAGAAAACATCGTTTTTTGATTCTTTAGATTTTTAATGGGTAAATTTCAAAAATTTTCTTTTATTGTATTGATATAAGAATTTATATGTTTTTATTTCTGAATACGATTTTGTTTTCTGTTGAGTAGAAACTACTTAATAAGTAAAAGTTTAATGAGTAGATTTTAAAGATATTTAAACATATTTTCTATTTTAAAGTTTCTTTTGCTATGGAAAAATAATGATATAACCCTTTGAAAGCTTTTTGCTTACAATTTTTCAGTAGATAACGTTTAGATATTTCGCTATTAATAAGTTTAGAATATGAAAAATTATTTCACATTTTTACATTTATGAGTTTTTTTTAAATTTATGTACATAAAAAAAAAACAAGAAAAAAACTAACAAACTAATTGTGTAAATCTCATGATATGTTGGTTGGCAACTTTTATTTTATAATTAGGTTTTATAAATTTTAGACTTTTAGCAAATTTTCATGTTTTAAAGATAAATAATAATAAAGCGTGTTTTAAAAATAAATATTAATGAGAAATTATGTCAGAGATTGTTTTAGACTTAAAAGACATATTTGACGCTTTTAACTTAGGAAATGTTTGAAGAGAACTATTTTAAGCATGCTGTTTAGTAGAAATTTTGAAGACAGCTCGTTAAGAATTTTATTTACAAATAAATATGAATAAACTTTGCTGAAACAGGTAGTTTTTACTAAGAGAAGTTTAGAACATTTCAAGGAAATTATAATATTTTAGAAGAAAGATATTATTAAACGCATTTTAAAGAAAAATACATAATACTGTCAGAAATTTTAATATTCGCTAAGCTTGAAAACAATTTATGTAAAATGTAAGCTTTTATGGGGATGCATTTTGAAAATTCGAATATTGGAGTCCATTTTTAAAAGAGTTTAAAACTTAATTTATAAGAATTAGAGATGATAAAAAAATTAATATAAAATCTAAAATTATCTGTTCCCTAGATATATACAAAATCCCCGGAATAGATTGAGGTTCGTAATTTTTTAATACATGAAGATATAAAGGCTTAATCTAATAATTCTAGATTTTTAAAATTTTTGATATGTGCAAAACAAAATAGTACTTTATCAAAAAGAATAAATATTAATAATTGCTGAGCTTGTATGGTGAAGAAGTTAATTAAAGGGAAGATATATTTAAAATTCTTTAAAATAATTCTTTAAAATATTCTTTAAAATTCTTTAACAAATAAACACCAAATTAGTATCCGAGAGCGATGGTTTTAGATGAAAAATAAAACACTTAACACCGGAGTAAAAACAAATGACACTTCTGTTCGTCAAAAGGCAATTTATAAGTTTTCAACAATTAAATTATAGTAACCCACTTAATACTCCATGATTATATGCTGTAAACCTTATAAAAATTTCTTAAATGATGTTATAAGGGAGCTTCAAAAGCTGCTGTTATTGCTAATGCCACCTGGCATAAGCCGAGCTATAGGTTGTTAAATAACCCCAAAACAATGGATGTGTGCATATGTTGGGGTAAGCAAGGCAACATAGAGAATTGGCCTTTATCATACATTTATTTGACAATACTAAAAAAATCTTTTAAAGTGTAATTTATAACAGAATAATATTCCCCTTCATATTATCATTTAACACACAAGGAATCAGAAGCAGAGGAAAGCTATTTGGTCAAAGTAAATATTTTTAGGATCTATCGGGAGGCATTTACTACTGTTGAAGAATACAGCTATGAAATGACTTCGATAATGTGGGCCCATATCATGTCATATTCAGGATTATCATATCGGATTCCAGGAACTACCTCTAGACTCGGAGACAGTTCAAAATGGCACTCTATATCGTCCAAGCTCTAGGAAAACAGCTAGCACGATCTCTGGACCTTCTCTCGTATTTCTTTTTTCTTGGAGGGGCTGTTGTCTATTTACCGGGGCCATTTTGGCCCGCCCCTATTTCTCTCATTGTGCAGTGGGCTGTTTTCTCTCAGCAGTTCCTGCCCTAATTGGTCCCTTATTATACTTCTCCAGTTCATCGTCTAAGAAGTACCTCCCCATCATAATTTTCATTTGAAATACAACTTTGACCATTATCTGCTGAAAGTTTTATTGTGGGTTTTAAAATAACGTCCATCTATCTTGAATATTTATAGTCTTTTGATCGCTATTAATGACCACACAGACAGCTTTTCTTTTACGACCTCTAAGTGTTCAAGCCTTCATTTTTTGCCTCTGAAGTTCTTACAAGAGTTTTGTTCTTGACCGTCTTTCAACCACACACCACGGTGAATTATAACATTCAGCGCTTCTACACCAGATATACCAGGTTCGAGAGTCTATGCACTCAAATCAACCCTAACCAGCATAGGTTCTGCATAAAATTACTCTCAAGACAGCTCCAGGCAGGGAAGGCAATGGCTGTTCTATATTGCACTTTCTGCATACTATAAAATCTCCACCCCTTATTTGAATGACAAATATTTTAACTACCCACTGGTAAGCCAAGATCTGGTACTCTGCAGAGCTTCTTTTCTCTGAAAATCGAGAACGCCTTTAGGATGATATCTATGATCCTTAATGAACTGGGGGAATTTTCCAAAAACTTTTGGCAATGATTTTCCTTTTTAGAGGAGATAATAACAAAAGATAGCGATACATTGGAAACCAAAGCCATCCCAATATCCTCTCTCGGGAGACCATCAGCGATGTCATTGCAGCGAAGGTCCACATGAGAAGGAATATACTGTGGATCATGTGATAAATTCCTAAATATGACTACAGAGAGATACCTAAGTTTATCTAAAATTGTATTTCTGGGTTTATCCTCGACAGTATCTCGGTTACTCAAAACATCAAAAGTTTTGATTTTTCGTCCTGCATGAATCATTTATAAAGCATAAGATGGTTTCGGAGTCGCCAAGGTAGGCGTTCTAAAGATAATTTCCCCCAAAACCTGCCTGAACAGTTCAAGGCTGGAATATTCCTCATGAGTTCCATGTAATTCATCTCAGTGAATGTGTTAATCAGATTGTACTTACTGTGGGTTTTACAAACTTTATTTATAACAGAAAAAAATACAACAACCTGACCATTATTTACGCCTAATGTTTTTATGTTTATCATGATGCAAAGGTGCTATATAGAGATATTATTTCCCGGAAGAGGAATTACATTCAAAAACCTTTTGTTATTACTTTATGCAAATGCCTTATAGTTGTAGGTATCAGAAAAATCAATGAATTACATTAAACTCTATAACTCCACGTTATGAAAAATGTTATTTTTGATTAACAGAGGAAAATATGAGATTAGAAGTAATTTTCAGCTCTGCTAAATCTATTCGAAGTTAAAGCAACATTATCTATGAAATTTTTGACATTCCTTTCTAGTTATGCAACATCGTAATCCATTAGGATATAGTTTCTTTGAACAACTTAAACAAACATGTGATATCGTTTACCTATTACAGATTATAAAATTGTACCCGT
The DNA here is from genome assembly GCA_907164885.2 of Dolomedes plantarius. NCBI lineage: Eukaryota > Metazoa > Arthropoda > Arachnida > Araneae > Dolomedidae > Dolomedes > Dolomedes plantarius. The sequence continues at coordinate 140,719,006 of OU015493.1, read as the reverse complement.
ATTTGCTTTCAGTATATGTGATTTGTGTTTGACCTTCAAGATATTTGTTTATAATAGGCTCAGGAAATTCCTATACATTTCGTTTTTAAACATATATGGTTGAGAGAGAAATAACGATTTTCCGTAGTAAATTACTTTGTATCTATTAAAAATCTCTTTGAAATTTCCTTAAAACTGTAGGAATACAGAATATATTAAAAATTTAAATGCATTTATTTAAATTTTCTCATCCTTCTCAATTGTCAATAGTCAAACAAAATAAAAATAACTCTTGTGAAATTTTTTTGTATAATTTTAATTTTAAAAAAGTGTTCAGTACTTTAAATAAATTGTCTAACTGTAGAGCACTTAGCATTTAAATTGAAATTATTTAGACGCTCACAATGTATCACAGTAAGCTAATTTAGAAGTGGTGTTAGGTGAAATAACGATTTATTTGAAATAACCGGTTTATTTTGAAAGGATAACATTTCAAGTTCTCGAGAGCCTGAATGCATTGCTTAAATAGAGATCAATATAGGTATGGGGAATTATATTGGGTTATTTTGGAAAAAAACCTTGTCACTGTATAACTATATGAATAGAAACGCTTAAAATAATCTTAAAATGCTTCAAAAGTCTAAAAAAAGGGAGAATCGAATCTGAGAAAGTTTTATTTTGAAAGGACGATTACGTTTAAGGATTCTATTAAGGAAGTAGAATTCAGTTCAAATCCTTAATTGATTTTGACCCACCTTTAGAGATGTTTTAAAACAATTTACTGATATCAATGTTAAAAGTCCGTTGGGTTCTGCACTCTAATTTAAGTTCTCTGAATCAGAGATAACATTCTCGAATCTAATAAAGCTATATATTTTGAATTAAGAAATGAATGTTTTACACTCAACTTGAAGACAATATTCATCCAATTTCTTAAGCAGAAGGTATCAACGCAGCGGTGAAAATATATCTCGTAATCTTGTAAGACAAGACTCTCTTAATGAGCACTTTATTTTGAGCTGTTACACGATCTATGCCATGTAACGAAGAAAGGAGATATTATCGGAAGATGAAAGTTAAACATCAGCTCTAAAAAATTGCTATTCGATTAAATTTGAGCTAAACTGGATTATGAGATGGCCTTATTTCTTAAATGATGTGCATCATGTTAATGCACTCTCTTCAAGCAATGATTTTTTTATTTTTTCTTTCAAGACCGTTCTTCAAAGTATTTCTGCTCTAAAAGGAAAGAAAATCGATATAGAGTACTTGAGTGTGCTATAATCTGCTTAAATTCATTAAAAGCATATTACTAATACCTTGACTATAATTCTAGGAGGGTTATTAATTAAAATCCTGAATTGCTAATGGTGTAATTGTTTCCCAATTTTTGTGAAAGCAAAGATTCTGCGTTCTATTTCTAGACAAGAACAGTACTCTTTTAGATAAAACAGAGGTAGTCAAATACTAAGAAGTATGGAAGACATATCGTGTAAGTGGCACTCGTATAAATTGAAAGATTTCGCCCGGTGAACGGAGTTTCCGAGTCTCTCAGAGCCGGGGGAGAACATACGAGTAGGGCTGATTAGTGAAGATCTGCTGATTACTGATTAGTATTCTTTTAAATAAAACAAAGACTGTCAACCGCGATGAAGTATGGAAGGGAGGTCGCATCAGCGGCACTCAAACAAATTAAGAGATTTCGACCGGCTGATGGAGCACCTGAGTCTCACGGAGGCTGGAGAGGATATAAGGCTGATTGGTGAGGATCATAACATAGTTTATTTGTGTAACGATAAGACCATTAATCTGGAAAGCATAAGGGTCTGGGAGCGATTCCAAGAGAAATGGGTTATTTTTAGGGAAAGAAAAACATCTCAGATAGTTTGGTATATTGGTCGTGATGGGCATTTCATGTTATCTAACCCATGGGGAGTTGATGAATTTAGCAGATAATTCCCGGCAGACTTTTAAATTTTCAGACGGCATAAAGGACAGTTTACAAAAATTGCACTTTAGACCCATGTTCAATCTGAAACTTCGATCTTTTCAGCTAACTAAAAAATTCAGTGTTATAATATGATTTTGTTCAAATTCAGAGTAATGGAAATGAAATAAATATATATTTTGTTTTTAAAACTTGACAAGATCTAAGTTTATTTTTTGGAAATTGTGATTGAAAGCACTCGAGCTTAGAGAAACGAGTATTGAAAGGAATTAATTCATACTTTAGGTATACATTTTCTGTCACATATTTTACAAGTGAAGATGCATTGAAGGCATTTTAATATTACGTCATGTTTTGAATTTTTCTTAATTAAATAAGGCTTACTATACGTAGAATTATACCAAAAAGTTTGTCATTTTCCTAATACTGCACAAATATTGCGGCCGTTTAACAGAGTTCTCTCAGATTTAGCACAGTGTTAAAATCACAGTCTAATTTAATTAACGTTAGAGTTGCTTCATCCGTACCTAAAGTTAAATTAGTAGCTGACACATAAACACAGCTTATTCGTAAACTAGTTCATTACGGGATATAAAACGATTAAACTAAGGTCTCCATAGATAATAACGCTCGAAAGTATATTAAAAGTATATGATTATATTTCTAATACAGACACAATGTTAAATTGAAGCTAGTAAAATTATTATTCCAAGTGAGTTATAGTTTAAAACAATGTTAATGTTATTTTACTGCGATATCGTCAATTTTTCTTTATCCTGCGATGTTTAAAATTATGAAAGTGAACAGACTTGCACATTTAAGACATAGTTACGTTGAGGATATAATTTTCTTTCCTTCTATTAATTATCTTAAAACAAGTTGATACTGTGTCCAACAATACTGAAATAATTGACTCCTTGAGCGCATATAAATCTAAAATTCCTGCCAGTTTTCGTACATAATATTTTCGATAGCAAAAGGTGGTCGTTCAGTTTGAATATGATAGATATTAAGGAGAAAGTCAAGACTTGCATTGAAGCTGTTTTTTCTGTTTCTGCGACTGAATTTTATGAAACACGTGTGTGCAATAAGTACCAGGATAGAAATACGTTTGATACTTTTGAAATATGTGCCAATTAAAAAAACACTGTATTTGCAAAATATACACTGCAATTATTTACATCTTTATTTATATTATATTTGAGTGTGTCTTCTAGTGAAAACATTATTTGTTAATCATATTATTGTATTTGCAACGGTAGAAACTGATATTCGCTGATATCACATATATGAGATTAACAAAGCTTTTATTTATCTATAAAAGAGATCTTGTATTTCAAATTAAGAGTAAAAAGTTGTTTTACATTTAGCTCTACGATGTGAGATATTTTCTCTTGCTCTTGCAATACAATCTTTCATATCGTATTCAAGAACGGATATTATATAGTATCCTTTCATTCTTCTAGATTTGTTTTATCTTGAAGTACTGCCAATAAACATTTAAGAGAAAAGTCTATTTTGAAAGAATGATAGCGATAAGGCATATTATAAGGCAATATTTTATGAAAGTTCTCTTTATGACCGTATAAAATTTATTTCATTTCATCATAGCAAACATATTGGTTAGGATTAAATAGATTAGTGTATTTTCTACCAGAGGCTATTCATATAACTGCTGAATTTTACAACACCTGCTTTATTATAAAACAAATATTTGATAACTTTTTATATACACTGCTGGCCACCCAAATTGCAACACCAAGAAAGACAAGAAATATCACAACAAAATTTATTTTGTAGATAACATGTTGACCAAGTATCAAATGACTAAATTTATAGACTTCTGTGAAGTGTGGTTCCTGCCAAAATCAGTAGCCAGAGTAGCCGCCATTGTTGGATATCACCGCTGCCACACGCCTCGGCATTGATTCAAAGAGACTTTGGATGAGTTCTTGGGGTACAGCAGACCAAGCAGCTTCCACACGTTGCCAAAGTTGATCTGCTGTGGCAGCTGGGGATGGAATCTGGGTCAATCGTAGAGCAACCATGGACCACATGTTTTCTATCGGCGAAAGATCCGGAGAGCGAGGCGGCCAGGGAAGCAATTCAATCTGGCGATTGACGAAGAACCGTTGGACAATGCGTGCCACGTGTGGTCGCGCATTATCCTGTTGAAATATGGCTGTGGGCAAGCCCTGGAGGTAAGGAAGGACAACTGGCTCCAACACCTCGGAGATGTAGCGCTGGCTGTTTATAGTACCGGCAATGCGTACTAGAGGTGTGCGAGAGTGATATTCAATACCGCCCCATACTATAATACCCGGTGCAGGACCAGTGTGGCGGTGCATAACGCAGCTGTTCAGCATCCTCTCTTCACGGTGTCTCCAGACTCGAATGCAACCATCGTGGTGTTGCAGACAGAAGCGTGACTCGTCAGTAAAGACAATTTTATTCCATCCTGCCGTCCACATCCTTCTGTCATCGCACCATTGGCGGCGGAGACGTCTGTGGTTCTGCGTCAAGGGTGAACAAAGCAATGGACGTCGTGCGACAGACCACTCTGCTGTAAACGGCGTCGAATGGTACGCGCAGACACTGGATGATGCGTTACAGACTGCATGTGCTGTGCTATGGTTCGTGATGTGACTGAGCGATCCGTCACTGCCATACGCACAATTTGCCTGTCATCACGTGAAGTGGTGCGCTGAGGTGGATGCGATCGAACACGCCTGTCCGTCGTACCCTCCTGCATCCAACGATCACATATCCGCATTACAGTTGTTTGGTTTCGTCCAACACGACTACCGATTTCCCTGAAAGATAATCCACAATCTCGGTAGGCCACTGTCCTTCCTCTGTCGAACTCGGATACTTGATCAAAAGATGATCGCTGTTTTCGACGAGGCATAATTGATCGTTTTTTTGAAAAAACCAGAAGAAAAACACAATTGCCGAACTTGAAATCGTCGAAATCTCCAAGCCTTAAATAGCGCTTTGAAGTGGCGCCACAGGCGCGCGTGATGTGCGTCTGCACTGAAATTCTAATCATTTGCATATCTCACCTCCGCTAATGCATGTTGTAAATTTCATGTTATTTGCATGTTTCCTTCAGGGTGTTGCATTTACAGTGGCCAGCAGTGGAGTCCACTTAGCACAGGGAGTGTATAATTTCACTCTAAGGGAAAATAAATGTAAGAAATTAAACTCTCATACAATCTCATCGACAGATTTCTGGCTATCTATGGAAAATCATGCTCTGAGTTTTATCAATCAAGTCCCGTGACCAAGTCTCAGAAGGAAAATTTATATATATATATATATATATATATGTGTGTGTGTGTGTGTGTGTGACCTGGTCTATGGAAAGGGGGCTTATGTGCGAAAACAAGTTATCGAGAAAACAGCTGTTAAAAGTAAAAAACTTGTTGCGTCAGTTTCTCGTTAGTTGTTCCCTTTTATATGAGTTGCCTGGTGTCTAACTATATCAAAGGACGTCAATTGTTGTTTCTGCTCTGAATATTATCGAAGTTAATCGCGTTAAGTTGAGTTTACAAATGTCTTTTGCAGAAAAAATGAGTGTTGATGAGGAGTTTAGAACCGTCTACAGTCAATATTTCCCTGAAAACGATGAAGACAATGACGGGTCTGATTATGATGTTAGTTCGAATGGCGATGATGATGATTATATTTGTCTATGGCAGAAGATGAAATGGAACAAAGTTTCGTTAGGATGGATTTATCTGCTGTAGATGAAGAGGAAGAAGAGCTGGTAACCAAATTCCTCTCAAAAGATTGCTGTAATAACAAATGCCAAACAATTATACCACGAAAGAGGATCGAGAATACGAGAATCAATTGTTTAGAGTTAGCAAAGAATGGACTCAATTTGATGAAACTAAGTCATATCGAAGCGGGATTGATGTGTAATGAAGAATTAGAAAGTGTGTATTCGAAGCTTGCCGGACGGAAGAAATATGGACAGAGAAAGGATAGAGAAGTTACGAGGCATAAGATCGATTTTACCTTCTACAACGTACCTGTTTGTCGTGCGTTTTTCCTTTTTGTACATGCATGTGGGAAGAAGCGTTACGAACACTTAGTACAACATTTGAAAGCACACGGTGCAACAGTACGAGTATAGGGACTATGGTTCCATTACCAAAAAAAGAGTTAGCATCAAAGAAACGAAAGGCGAAGGTTAGTGGAGATGTTCTCAAACCAGAAGTGGAACAAGGTCCATCTTCCTCACAACCAACACGTAAAAAGGTCTCAAGAAAGACGACGACGAAGAAAAATACAAAAACTACTTAGTAATGTTTTCCTGGCATATAATAATGTTTTTTGTATCTTTAAATTTTTTTTAATCTTTTATCTTTAAAATCAGTTTTTTTTTCGTATTTGTACTCTGCTTTCTCTTCATTTCTAGTAAACTTTTCCACAAATTATGACTTTCTGGTTTTCATCATGTGAAAGAGCGTCTCATACTCTATCCGAAGCGGCAAAAAAGTGGAAAGTGATTTTTTTGACACATAAGCCCCCTTTTCATAGACCAGGTCACATATATAGTACGTTTGTCTGCAAGTGCATGAGAATGTTATTTAAACAGTCGAAATGTAGTTTCAGATGAAAACGATTGCGGTATATATTATTTATCATAAATAATACGCAGAGACTCATAAATGAAGACTCGGGAAAAGTTGAAAGAAATTGCTTAAAAATAATAGATAGTCAATATTAAGCATGTATATTAAAATTAAAAGTGTTAAGATGTAAAGAATTACAGACATTTAATTTAAAATAAATAAAGAACCATAAAATGATGATCGTAAAATATATTCATACATTAGCTATTAAATTAACTCAGTTAAAGAAATATATTGAAATACATTTATTAATAGATATATTTTAAAAGAAGTTAAAAGAATGCGAAAATATTAATGCATCAACTAATCTCTAAGAAACGTGAGTTCTGTAACGGAAATTTAACGTTTGCAAGCTGGAAACCAATAGATTTGAGGGATTACGCATGCTTTGTTATCTTTTCTCTTAGTACTACGCTCAAAATAATTGTATAACATTAAGGAAACTATAAATGCCAATGCCAATAATTTCTTACATGTATTATGTTGCAATATATCTGAAAATTCCTTTCTTTCAGTAATTTGACATCAATTTTCAAGCCCTTTCCTAACAGTTAATAGTTTTCTTGAAGAATTATTAATAGAGAGATAAGTAGTCTCTTTTACAAGAAAAAAGCAGCACGTATCTTAAACACATTAATTTAATCCATTTTTTCTAAATCACTTTGTATATTATTTTTAAGTATACTTTTATTTGCACATCTCTGCTGAATTGAAATCATAAATAATATAAAATAGAATTAAGTTTCTTTTCAAGAATTACTCAATCCCATTCTAAATTGAATATTTTAAAAATAACGTATCGTTAAATACATCCATTTCCAGAGAGCTAACTGTCTGTAAAAATCGGATATTTGTGTTTGCGATTCTTTCATTTTTGAAGTAATTTTTTTTCCTAATCGATTTACCTTAAACAGTGCTACCAAATAAAATGATGAATGGGTGCGGGCATTATTTTAAAGTGGCATTAATTACATAATGAAGAAAACTATGTTTCTCTCCCATTAACAAAAGGAACTTCAAAAGCTATTCAGCATTGTAGGAATTTGTGCACTTCATTGTGTACTCCGACGCAGAAAATAACTGGCTCCGTTAATTTACAAATTAGATTTGGTTTGTAAATTTAAAGCAGAGCAAATAGAAGGGAATTCATTTAAATATTCTTAAAGCAAAGAGTGAGCAAGGGCTTAAATATTCTAAAGCCTCTAAGCTAATGTTTTTCAAGCTTTAAAATTAACTTTTTTTTCAAATGATTTTATTCACTTGTTTCCAGTCCTTTGCAATTCTTATTTAATTATATTTAATGAATGAAATGATAAGTGCATGTTATGTAATCGGAAGAATACTTTTTTTTTCCAACACACCAAATACTGCGGATAACCTCCAGAACCTCCCCCCCCCCCTCTCCGACTTTGTTGGATGCTTTACTAAGTAGGTACCATGCAAGCGAACCAAAACTGCTCCATATGAGGGTACAATACAGGAACCCCTAAATCCTTACCCGGGATTCAAACCAGAACCTACTTTGTTCTCGACGTTGTCCAATATATGATGTGTGCGACTCCTAACGGGAATTCTGAAAACATTTATATAAAATATTAGCTGAATACCCGTGCCTCGATACGGAGTACATTCCAATTAAATACAACGGTTAATGTATGCAACTAATACCAATATATATATATATATATATATATATATATATATATATATATTTATAAAAAAATCGTAATGGATATTTTTATAGACAAAATAATATAGAACAAAATTAAATGCAACGGCCAATGTATGCAATTAATTTGTATGTGTAATATCCATAAAACATACTAATTTTAATTATATTCTTAAAAAACTTTCTTCTCAATCAGTCTAGTGGTTAAATTTTATCTTTTACCGTATTTCTGTATTCTTTTGTCAATTTATTCCGCTATTATGCACGTGACGCAAAAATAATTTAAAGTATCAGAAAAAAGAAAAGAAACCACGTGATCAGTATTTAATAAATTTAATTCTAAAAATTAATCTTTAAAAATTCACCAAAAATCAGAAAATGGAGGTAACTATTCGAAAAAGATTTCATTTTAAAGGAAGTTTTATGATCTTTCTCGTGATTTAAATTTTGCAACCCTCAGATTATTATTTTAAATGCAAACTTTAAAGAATATCACAAAAACAGCTTAAAAATTTAATTTGAAAATATCTAAGATGGATTTTTGAAAATCTTTCTTAGTGCACCCCTACACTATAAGAATCGCCATACAAAATTTCAGCCCTTTACGTCCAGCGGTTTGGTCTGGGTGTTACCTGTCAGTCAGTCAGTCTGTCAGTTACAGAACTGTTTTATATATATAGATTACAATTCATAAATGTTGGGAAAAAAGTCTTGATTTACATATGATACTCTTATTACATATGATACTCTTGATTTACATATGATATCTACTCTTTACATATGATATGAAAATGTTTTAACACTCTTCTACACAACACTCTAAAAATTCTTTACACTCTCGTAAATATAGGGGTCCCTCTTCATTTATGTCCTCCGAAAGTAAAAACAAAACAAAATTGGGTAATATCCTTTACCAATGTAGCTATCGGTTGTTACTGCAGAGAAACTCATAATCCAAAACAGATAGGAGATGGTGTGCAAAGATCATTCAAATTTGTGTAGAGCGTTCCACTTCATAAGAGACTCTAAGAGAATATAGAATAATAGACTCTCGTTCTGTCAGCTTAATCGATTGGATGGAGAATGATTCACAGCATTGACATTTTTTAATGCGTTGAGAAATATTAATTTAAAACCAGAACAAATGCATAGGAAAACTTTTAAGAAATTCTTCCTACACACAAATCATATAATGCACTGAAGAACCACTAAAAAAGTCATAAACCTTTTAGAAAACATTTCCACATAAACTTTTAAAATCTTTATGAATTCATAAAAAGTTCAAAGCTTAAAAACTGTAACTTTTTAACAAATCAGAAGTCTTAGAGACAAACTTTATCTAAAAACAAAATTATAATAAATGAACAACAAAAATTTAAAAGACATTGTCGATCCCTCTTCACTTCTACGGCTTCGCGTTTGGTTCGTTTCGTAATTCGACGTTTGAAATGGTACACAAGTAAATTTTCACACAAGTAACGTCACAGAGTTCAGTACCACACCAGTGAATATTCAAATTTTTATTTTCTTTTGCAAGCACAAACACAACACTAATTTATCTACAAACTTATTTTACAGTATTATATACAAAAATCTAACTAGGTCAATCATCTAGATTCTGACTGCTTTCTAACAAGGTCTAGTGCGTCTTCTAGGTCTCAATACACCCACATACTTTACTCGTCTGCCCGACTCTCTCAAGAGCCAACAATCGCAGACTAAAACCCGCACGCCTTCTCTCGCGTGGGCACAAGCAGTATCTGACCACCCTCTGCCTTCTGCACGGGGCACCGTCAACAATCTCGAATCTCTTATCGAGCCGGGGTCATTGCCCTACCCCCCCCCCCCCCTGCCTCCTTGAGAAGAGAGTAGCAGGGACAAGATAAAAAGGGGTGACGCGGTAGACACGACAGACATGAACGTCAGTTTCTATTATTCTAATGTTTAAAGAACAACCAAAGGAAAAAGAAAATATTCAAGTTAGTAGAACATAAATAATAACATTTGTCGTTGAAATTTCCAAATATTGCCAATGCTCCATAACCCGTATTCTTCGTTAGAGCCTAAAATAGCAGTAAGTAAATAATGATTTTTATTTCATTTGAACGGCGCCATTGTAATTTTAAATTTAAAAAGGATCTTCTGCTTTTCAGGATCGGGTCAAACTTAAGGTAATACAATATAAAAATTGTATAATTGAAAGAAAATACCAGATTACTGTATATAGTTTAAGAATAAATGGCCCAAAATGGAACGAAAGGGCTAAAGTTTGTCATCCTGCTTTATTGCCAAAATGAGACTTATAATATATTTACATTCCCAAAATATAATATTAAACGTATTAAATTTTCATTAACTATAAGTAGGACGTGTGTATTAACTTTAATTTTTAAACTTCCCAACTCACAGTAATCGGTCATGACAATAAGCTTACGTCCCATGTATTTTAATATTTTGTCTTCGTTGAAATTGTTTTCTAAAGATATTGTAAAATCTTCACTTAATCTCTGTAGTCGAATCTTCACTCCAGCAATAGACGTGGATTTCAATTTACATTCTTAACGCGGTTTAGTTCAGAATTTATTCAAGAATTTCCCCTGTAAAGAGGCGCTTGATAAATTGTTTTCGTCTAAATGATCATTATCTAAACATATTTACCATTTACGATGCAATTCAAAGGTCATTTGTCACTTTCCCCTTTTTCCGACTCCGGGTGCATTAGTAAATCAGCTTTGTGACTGGGCATTTTTTTTTTCATCCATTTCGCTTTTTTTATGCCATAGCTTGGAATCTCGAAACAAAGATCCATAATTCATCCTGTCAGCATTACTGATTAGTTGCAGGAAATGCTTTACAAGAATCATTTGATGAATGTAATAGATTTATGGTAGATTTTTTTCTTTGCTTGTAACCCAACAAAAAGTAAGTAATTCAAGTTGAAGTACCTCTATATAAATGCTAGAAGTTTTAAGTTTCCTGATAAATAAAATCATGAGATTTTAGGGAATCCCATTTCGGGAATACCGTGAATGGTAAAATTAATCAATCACATGCATTTAGCAGCAAACCCTATTAATTTGTATTAAAATTAATTACACAGTGGAACTCCTGTGCTTTTTTTTTCCAGGCGTGACGCCACTTATCGTGTAGTGTCCCATGATAGTGGGAAATTTCCACTGAAGTTGTGCGTTCTCATTCGATTTCTACTCCAGCTATGGGTCCATATTTTTAGTTTTTATCGCACGACGCAGGATTGTTAAATATTTAGTGATGGCAATGTTTTTGTAGCAATTTTTGGAAACAATCTAAAAGATGAACTTGTCTGTCTTGTATCCTTTTGAGTTAATGACTGCCTTGAAATCAGATGAATTACCTCTATAATTTGCATCTATTTTAGAATTTAATATTGCATTGTGTTACGTTTGCTTCATTGTTACCAAAAGTTTATTGCTGCTACATGTTGTTCTTGTATATGAGGAGCTTTGTTAAGGGATACTATTGTGTAGTATAGTTCGACTTCTTTGAGCCGTTCTATTACGAAAGGAGAAGCAATATATCTCTCTGCAAAACAATTTTTTAGATGTAAAACATTACTGATGCTCGGGAAAAGTTAAATGGAAAGACTGGAACACCCGATAATTTTACAAACACAACTATCGGTAGAATAAGGACAAAAAAGCTAAAGTAAATACCAACGCATAGGCTCAGTAATAAATGCGATTAAAAAAACAACACTAAAGAAAAACCAGAGAAAAATTTGACTGGAATAGGAGACACCTTTTGGAGAAATTTTGCAAGAGGTCTATCATTAAAATCTTATCATTAAGTATTCACATGAGTGTCAATATGCTGTATTTATGTGTTTTCAGCCTGCATGGAAACATTTTTCCTGGAAGTTTTTATTGGGAAGTAATTGGTTTGGGGCCCTTGACCACAAATAATGGACATTAGAAAATTGCAAGATAGACAGCCGATACATTTAGAAGAGAATCTCAACAATTTTTAAGGCATAAAAACTAAAATCATAATTTTTCTCCATGGATCATTTTTCTGATATTTTATCTAACAAGTCATAATTCTTCCGAGAGCGAGCAGCAGATAAATATACAGGGTTATCGAAAAAGGTGTCTTTGATTTCAGTTGTGTACACCGGGAACAACAATCGACCGATCGAATTTTACGTAGCAGCAGATGGTATGTTAACTCTGGAAATTTTATTTTCCCACGTCATGGTAATCATGACTGCGCCGACACTGTGACTTCGGTTACATGGGTTTTGACGTTGGATAGGAAGGGGTAGTCAAATTTTTGACCACCAAGAAGCCCCAATTTGACCCTTCTAGACTTCTTTCTATGGGGTTGCCTGAAAAACAGCATATGCTCGGAAGATCCGGGACCTACGCCATTTATCGAACAGAATAACTGCTGCAACAGCGACTGGGACTCCTGCTATGATCTCTACCTGGATGGACATCGGCTATCGACTAGATGTGTGCCGGGCGACGAGGGGTCCTCATATCGAGACATACTAGGTAATCCAAAACATGATTCGCTTCTGTATCATTTAGGGAAAAAATAAACACCAGTTCTATTACATGGTTCTTTATTTCAAGTTGCAATCACGGACACATTTTCAATGACACTGTAAAAAAGAGTTTGCGTTCATGAAAATCAGACACCTTTGAGCATCTCGATTCAATTCGGTAAAAGCAGAAAATAATTAGTTATCCATTAATATTAAAAAATAATTATTCAACATTAGTTTATTAAAATGTTAGAGACTAAAAAGAATGCCTTCACATGCTCCATGAGTATCTGACTGCGTATTAATCTTGTTGGATAGATTCTTCCTATTAGAATAAGTAATATGCATATACTATAAAATTTTCAAAGTTTCTCACGTAAGGGTATAGAGCAGAGGTGGGGAATCGTTTTACCATTAGAGGCCACATGTAAATTAGGCAATAATAAAGGAGGCCGCATAAGTTGATGAACCTATAAATGCGACTTTTATGAAATTATTATAGTTAGATATAGTTTTAACAATTTGGTGCATTATATATAAAAGTAACAAAAAAATTAAGTTCTTATTTATTTATTATTTGACATAAAAAGTTACAATATAAAATATTTTTGTATTCACATAAGGATAAAAACTTCTTATAACATTAATCATTAATTATTATTTTTTTTGCAGAAAAAGCAATATGTTTTAAAGTACATGGAGTCAGTCACAACAATAATAGTAAGAAAATAGTTTTTGTGTGGAGATCTATAACCAGGGCCAGATTTAAAAGTATGCCGTCTACAGGATAAAGTCCATTTGCCGCCCCCTCTATAGTTCAAATTTGCTTAATACATTTGTTTTATACAACAAAAGGATAGAGTTCATTGGTGTTTTCATCTTTTTTAAACATAAAGTTCATTTAGTTTAGATAAAACTACAATTTTAATGGTTTACATAATAAATTATGTAATCAAACTAGTTATCTACTTGTTTTTTACTTACTTACTTCTTTTAAGATTCGTCAAAAAATGAAATGGGTTTCGTAGCTAGTAGGGAGCTAGCTACGCTAGGATTCGTAGCTAGTAGCTAGTAGAGAGTAGCTTACTTGTTAAAAAATGTACATTATGTATTGGAATACTCTGAACTATAAGGCAAAATCGTAACAAACAATACGAACGCGCCTCGCTCAACACAATCATCAACGATCCCGTTGTGCACACCGATAGACATGAATAACAACGTCAGACTCAAACAGACTAGACAGACACTACTCTACACTACTGACAACGGAGCCACTGGGTCTTCCACCAACAGTGTTGCCAGATCAGCTACAGTGTTGTCAGATCGAATCGCTGCGCTTGTGCCAGTGTTGTCAAACCAAATCAGATTGCACTACAACAAAGTTATAATACAAGATTATGTGTTGTGAATTTATATTATGCTATAGTTTTAGAAAGTAGGCTATGTAGAAGGACTAAAACATATTTTTAAGTAACATGTATTCTTAATTTCGTACGGAAAATATTATTAAAGTCTGAAATACTTCATTTTAGCTTTTGAATAAATTGCCATACTGCCGCCCCTGAAAATTTGCCGCTCTAGGCTGCAGTCTACTTAGCCTATTTAGAAACACGGCCCTGTATATAACATGTCTGGTAGTATTGCTAAGAAACTCTGAGCATTAAATTACATATAAAGTGTATTTAAAGTATCATACAATCAAGGTAAACGAAGCTCATTTGGATAAATATACAATTGTAGCGACTTTAGACAATAATTTCAAAATGTCAGCTTTATTTTGGCCGACACTGTATATATATTCATGCCGTTCTTAATTTAATTCCATTGATTTGGAAATTGTTGTAATCTATATAATTAAATATTAATTAAAACAAGTGCTAACTTTTATGGAGGCCGCACGTTCCCCACCTCTGGTGTAGGGAGTTCAAGGAATTCAGTTACTATCTTTCTATTAAAAACTCCTGAAAACTAATGTAGAAGGAAATTTTTGAATATGTTGTAGAGTTTTAGCTCAGTTCTACCCAGACTTGGGTGTATATAATTTGAAGTGGCACTCTAAATGAATTTGATACAAACACAGTTTATACATGAAACAATGTTTATTGAATTCGTTGCA